>JAWNOC010000002.1:0-89668 GCA_035046325.1 Drosophila niveifrons | reverse complement strand
GGATCTTATCTTATTGAAAGTCGCACATCCCTTGCACCTTGAAGCATCTGCTCTGGGCAGTGGCGGTTATTACATAAACGGACACAGGTCCTGGTAGCGGTGGCATTAGGCTGGGTCCCGCCTTGGCTAGTCTCTCTATTTTGACCGATTGTCTGTCAAGCTGCGTAATTAATATGACCTTAAGGAGTCTTACCCGATTCCATTCCAATCTCTACCTCAGAGTGGCTGAGAGATTTTGAGTTGAAATTATGTGTCGGGAGCAGCAGACATCGCATGTTAATGCAATGCTGCGACAGCGTCTGCCAGCAGCGCTGCATGCTCTCTGTTAGCGATCGCTTGCAGTTCGATCGGCTAATTGCTTTTACTCTTGTATAGCAATGGTGCAGCTGTCAAATTTATGGAGTGATGTGAAAGAGATTCGCTCGAAAGGCTTTGTCAAAAAATCGAGTTCAATCGCTTCTTTGTTGCCTTTCATCGACGAATTTGGACTACTTCGTGTTGGCGGTCGGCTAGCTAATTCAACTCTTCCCTACGATGCCCGTCATCCTATTATAAAGTTATATGGAATGTTGAGACCTCTTCGTCTCAGCTATGAGAAGTGTAGATCGATGCCTTCAGCCACGACTTCTTAGTCGGTTATAGGCTGATAGTGATGGTATTCGATGTTAAACCTCTTTCGACTTCTTTGTCGAGTAAAAAAAGGTTTCACAAAAAAAGACTTTAGTTTAGTTATTAATTTATTAGTACATGCGTACTGTTCCAAAGTCTGCTTAATACAAATCTCAGCATAAGCTAGGCTTCAAGCTTTTTAGTGAAAGCTTAGCTGCCGTATACATACTGTACATACACAATGAGCTTAAAGTTAGGGTATGTGTGTGTGTACATGACTCCCCCAGCACAAGTTTCGACAATATTGTTGAAATTTTCAGTGGATTAAATATTGAATAGGTGTATACAAAAAAGGTTCTTAGTTTGGATCATTTTCATTTTGGTATTTATATCTTCTTTTTACCTGATCTTTATAAATTTTTTTTGTTGGGTTTTCATTAGATACCCTGTAGTTTGATTATGGTTACTTATTTCTTTATAAATTGGATTGGATTTTTCTACTTGGTTATTCTTAACGTATACTTTTGCAAAGTTTGGCTTATTTAAATTATTTTGTTTCGCATTTAGATTCTGCTTATTTTTCAATAATTTTTCAGACAGTTTTACAATATCTTCATGACAAAGTATGTTATTAAATAAATCTATTGGTCTAGTATTCGTAATTGAATGTATTGTGTTATTGTAACAAATAATTGCTTTATGGACATTATCTTGAACTATGTCAGTATTGTTTGGATCCGCGTTATACAATCTTATATGTTCATGTAGTGTTAGATGTAATCGTTCCACGTCCGAGTTTCCAGTTTTCTTGTGAGGAGTTGTAAAGTGCACATCTATGTTATTTTCCAGGAGAAATTGCTTAATTACAACTATGTTAAATTCGTTATCAGTTACAATCTTCTTTGGTTTCCCCAAGTATTGAATTCTTATATTTATCGCGTTAAGCAAAGAAATCCATGATCTTTAATATATTGAGCCGTCGCATATTTAGACATTTTGTCAATTGACGTGAGATACATTATATTTCTTTTAGGGTACCAAAAGTCTATATGTATAATATCGTTAATTTTGTCTGGCGTTTCTGTTATATTTAAATTATATTTTATAGGTTGCCGATCGTATTTAGCTAAATTACATATTTTACAATTATTAATATAACTTTGTATAACTTTTTGCATATTTGGGTAGTAGTATTTTTTTCTTATAGATACAAATATTTCGTTAATACCTCTGTAATTATTTTTTATGTGTTCGTTTTCAATTATCTTTAGAATTTTTCCTTTATCATTTATATCTTCTAATAGTATACAAGACTTGAGAATTTTTAAGTTTCTATTATTTAAAAAAAAAAGCTGTCTATAAATTTCTTGAAATTTTCTGAGAATACAGCAACTAGCAACAACTTTTTCTCATCGCCACTTGTTTTAAAAATGTGTTTTTTTTTTTTGTTTTTATACAAAATTTTGAATGTACTTGAATCACTTTCTGCCTCTATAATTTTTATTTGGATTTTAAAGACGTTTAGACATTTTTTAGTAATACTTATAAAATTATGATCGTCGGAATCTGCACTGTGAACGGTTGCCAAATCATCCGTTTCATTAGTAAATAAATGAATCAAACTTTTAGAGAAATCTTCATCTTCTATGTTTGTGTTATGTGTAGTGTCTGGTAAACTGTTATTGATCTCTAGCATGAATATATCAGTGTTATGTATATCTACATTTGTTTGTACGTTTTCGTCAGATTCCTCTGATGATGCTTCAACAATTCTGCTAAGTGTCCGTCTGCCAAAGTGTTTTCCTTGCCTTTTATAAATGTTACGTCAAAATCGAACTCGTTTAATTGCACTTTCCAGCTTTGTAGTTTTAAGTTAGGTTCTTTTAGATTGTTAAGCCAAACTAGGGGCCTATGGTCGGTTTAATTATGAACTTTCTTCCGTATTTGAAGTATTTTGTAGACCAATAAATGGCAAGAAGCTCTTTCTCTATTGTGCTACAATTAAGTTGATGATTTTTAAGCGAACGGCTAGCATAAGAAATTACTTTATTCCCTTGCATGAGCACGGCGCCTAAAGCATAATTACTTGCGTCTGTTACTACAGTGAATTGTTTACTAAAATCTGGGTATACGACTATCGGGTCGCTTGTTATTAGGATTTTTAGTTTTTGAAAAGCTTCTGTGTATTCTTGATCATGTGTGTTTATTTTAGCATTTTTCTTTAAGTATTTTATCAAGGGCTGTTCAATTTTAGAGTAGTCTTTTATGTACCGCCTTAAATGACCTGTGATTCCTAAGAAACTTTTAATTTGTTTCTGGTTTGTTGGTAATTTTATTTTAAAGATTGCGTCGATTTTCTTCTCACTTGGCTTACGACCTTCTGAATTTATAGTGTGGCCAAGAAATTCTATCTCCTTCCTGATAAATTCACATTTATCTGATTGGAGCTTTAAATTTGCTTTAGATAGGCAGCTGAATACAGAGTTAAGATGATTGACGTGTTCTTCTATATTTTTTGAAAATATAAGGATGTCATCCATGTAGACGATGCAAAGTTGCCCTATAAAGGGACTAAGAATGTTGTTCATTAGTCTTTGAAAAGTCGAGGGAGCGTTCCGCAGTCCAAAAGGCATACGAAGAAACTCGTAATGTACACTTGTTGTTGAAAACGCTGTTTTGTGTATATCTTTAATGTCCATTTCTATTTGATAAAAGCCTTTCGCGAGATCTAGGCTTGAAAATATTTTGCAGCCTCCTAACTTGTCAAAAATCGCATCTATATTTGGGATCGGGAAGCGATCTTCGATAGTTTCCTTATTTAGTTTACAGTAGTCTACAATGAGCCGTCACTTTTGCTTATTAGACTGGTCAATTTTCTTTTGAACTACCCATAAAGGGCTATTGTATGGGCTTTTTGAATGTCTGATGATACCTTGACTTAACATTTCTTCTATTTGTCTATTGACTTTGTCTTTATGTATTTCGGGGTATTTGTATGTCTTTGAATAAATTGCAAGATCATTCTTTGTAACTATTCTGTGCTTAATTTCGCTTGTGAAACTCAAGTCTTGGCCTTCCTTATAAAAAAAAATTTCCAATTTTTCTATAAGGTTATTTATTAAGAGTCTTGCCTGCGGGTCAGT
Source organism: Drosophila niveifrons (assembly GCA_035046325.1). Classification (NCBI taxonomy): domain Eukaryota; kingdom Metazoa; phylum Arthropoda; class Insecta; order Diptera; family Drosophilidae; genus Drosophila; species Drosophila niveifrons. Next base: position 85,916 of record JAWNOC010000002.1, on the reverse strand, counting down.
TAGATTTATTTGAATTAAGCTGTTTATATTTATATTTACTGGATTTTGTTGTATAAAAAGGTCCAGGTAAACGTCATTTACTTTAAGCTTTTTGTTTGCGTAATTGATGACTGCATTCATATCATTAAGAATATTACAGCCTATTAGTCCATCGAAAGCGCTGTGAAAATTATACAAAAAATTCGCAAATATAACTTTCAGCTTTAAATTCTTGAAAACAATGGAACCTGCATAACTTGTGTATTTTAATTTTGTTACCCATTGCTTTAACTTCTAGTTCAATATCTGTTTTCCACTTTGGGTGGCGCATATTCTCATTAATAACACTGAATTTAGCTCCTATGTCAATAATAAAGAGTAGTGTTCTCTTTTTACCTTGAATTTTTATATATGGTAATCGTCTTGCCCCTCTATCTGAAAATTTACGTTAGACTGATTAAGATCCATGGGCTCAAAGGTACGTTTGCTTTGCTCAGAAACTTGCATATTTCTGTTGTTTGTCGACATTCGAGTAGAGTTGGATGTTGTGTTATTATTTGACTGATAGTGATACCCCTGATTTCTATTATTTGCGCTAAATGCACCTTCAGATCTTCGATTTTCAGTTTTTGTAGCATTGTCTTGTTGGTCACCGCTAGCTTCACCAGAACTACTTTGTGTTACAATCAATTCGTTTACATTTTTATTATCGTTACTAAAATTGGTTCTAAAGTTTGGTTTATTTTATTTATTATTCTTTCGAGTCGGCCCGTATAATGTGTACCTTTGATGTCTAGCATCTTCAATGATTTTGTAAGCATCATCTAAGGACTGCGGATTTCACGCGAATATCATTGTTTTAGTAGGTTCAGGTAAGTTGTCTCTAAAAACGCGGAGTGCAATTCGGTTTACTTCGGAAGTAGTGTATGTATCATCGTTATGGATTAGTATTCGATTATGTACTCTATTAGACACTTCATTAATTTTATTATAATATTTTTCTATGGTTGATTCAACTCGACACAGTTTTAACATATCCATTAAAACGTCGCTAGTTTCTTTTTCACCAAAATGTTTTAAAATGATCTTCTTTAACCGCTCCCAATCGGTTATATTTCCATTTATATGAAGCACTGGCCTAGTCCTATAAATTTGTTTTTTATAAAGCCAAATAAAATGCTTTTGGTAGGCGCGTCGAAAACACTAAACGTTGGGAGAACTGTTTTTATTTGTGCTATTAAATCTGGTAGTTCATTTGTATCAGTACCATCAAAATTTTGTATTAATTTTATGCAATTTATGGTTGAGTTAAACGTGGCTAAGCTATTCTCATTCATTTTAATTTTTTGTTTTTTTTTTTGTTTTGTTTTGATTTGAATATTTTGAGTAATTGCTTGCTTCTTATTTTAACAATGTTCTTTCATCAATGAAAGCTTTCTCAAAAAAAAATGTATAAGCTCCTCTGTTTAGCTATCTGCTTTACCTTGAGCTTGTTAAAGCTTTCCTGATTTGTGTAAGTTTCTTTTTCGCTTAGTGTCGGCTTTCGTTGTATGTTCTCGGTTCTTCTTTGAGCCCATCTTCGTATGCACGTGCCGATGAAAGCTTTCCAGATATGTTTTATGTTAATCTTTACGTTGGTCTACGCTTGTTGGACCATGTGTATTGCAGAGTCTGTAGTATACCAAAACCTTATCAGGCTTTAGAAGGCACTGATTGTCCGTGATCGAGATTGGTAGGTTGCGTATTCTTGCTATGCTCGGTTCTAGCTCGTCGGATTCATCGGGGTTCTTCCTCACTCGATCACTTGCGGCTACGCTAACACATGCAAAAATTTAATACGCAAACGGAATGTACAATAATAAATAAAGAAAATTTAAAAAAAATAAAAAGAAGAATAAAAAAAAAGAGAGAGAGATGGAGTTTCCTTCTAAGAATTACCTAGTAGAGGAATCTAGATGTTAAGTTCCTCATCTCTACCCTCCCGACCATGGTAACTTTCGATTTTTTTTTTTACAAGTTACCCCTACTTTAACTCATATTTAAGTTCTTTTATATATTCGACATCTTCCCTTTGTTTACTCGACAGACCATATTAAGAAAAATTAGCAAAACATTATTTCATTAATCACTTCATGTGAATTTTTTTAATTTTAAAATAATTCATGATACTCCGCTTATTACCTACATATGGGATATGATTACCAATATTTACAAATTTAATTCAAGTCTGAGACGTACTCGGGATAATTTCATTCGATTAACAATTAGGCACATTTATAAAATCATTTGTATCATTAAGGTTACCTTTTGTAACTTCTACTTTGTTTAAGTTAACTTACTCAGATGTCGTTTCTTACGGTCGTGGTACCATGACGAAGATGAGTGACGATGATAATGCCGCGTTGATAATGTACTACATGAGAAAATATACAGATAATTAATATAAATGTACCCGAAATTAGAACTATTTCATTTTGTTGTATCCACGAGTATGCCTCAACAATTTTATGTTTACAAATTTAATACAAAATATCTAGAAGACACAGACGATGTAATTCGTGTCACTTCTCAGCAATCGTACCACAATGAGGAATGATTGATACAATATAAATTAACTTATTGTTGTTGCATTGTGGATTGTGGTACTTGTGTTGTACTATGCACTACTCATCCAGTGTATTCTTGGTCTTCAGGCGTATGTGCCTGTATGTGCTCCGTTTATATTCAGGGACAAACTAGGCCGTGATCTTGGGTGTATGGGTATGGGTGTATCGTGGACGGTCAGAATCACAGTCTTTGGTGCTCCGTTGAGCAGCCAACCTTGTTGTGTTCTCCGACCCAATTTTGTGCACCCAATATATAGTTGTTCACTAGGATCACACGGCGCTCTATAGTTGTAATAGAGGTTAAATGAACCATTAGTGGCCTACATAGGCTACCATCCGCCAGTGCCGAGCTCGATGAGCCGAATTTCTGGGGATTCTACGCCTGTATTGGAGAGATATGTATGGTTATAAACTACACTTACAATTATTTCCACTTCATACCTGTACTAATTAGCGAATTTTGCACTGCACTATATATGTAAGTATATATATATATTTGTATATACACGTCTATCCTCACATATATTCTCGCTTGGGGTTGATCTGGTATTTCCCCTGCCAGATTATATAATTTGCAGATTCACGTGGGATTATAAAATTCAGTGGTCGAGAGACAATAATACGTCTGCTTTGTCTAATTGCTTTTTCTCTTCTGCTAAGCTCGCTTCACTTCGACTGTACTCCACTGCGCCGCATGGTAAGCCGAGCTTTTGCAAGAGCTTTTCGAAGACAGTGATAAGCAATTGCAGATAGTGAGTTGACTAAGTTAGGGTGCGTCAATATTTAGAACAGTAAAAAAAAAAGTTGGGAAATTCGAAACTCGAATGCTCACTACACACCCCCACCCCAGATAATGGCACAGGGTATATCCGAAGAGACATTATCGATATCACCTTACTATTGGGATTTCTTAATTCTTATATCTTTTAAATGAAATGTACCGAGTTTTTCCCATTTAGATCTGCTAACTCATAATAATAAGAACTACGTTTCTTGATAACTTTTGCCTGAATAAATAAAGGTGCCAACTTGGTACTAAACCTTTTTCCAGCATTACTTTGAGTGAAATTCCTGGCAAAAACTTCGTCACCAGTATTTAGTTGAACATTTCTGCTTCTTAAGTTGTATCTATTGGCATTCTCTTCATGAACTTGACCTATTTTATTTTTCGCGGCTTGTCGAGGCAATTGTAAAGCATCAGGTGACTGGATTGCAACGTCATCACATAAAAGATCCAAATTACGAAGCAGAGTATAGTCTTTTCCATTTAAGATCATCATCATCATCACCGAAAGCTAAGAAATATGGTGAGTAGCCAGTGCTTCGATGCATGGTTGCTCTTAGCGCCCCGCTAATGGCACTTAGATTTGCATCCCAATTGGTATGATCATTGCCAATATAAGCACGTATAGCTGCTAAAACTGACCGATTCAATCGCTCGCTTGCGTTAGCCTGAGGCGAATAGATGGCTGTACAACGATGTGTTATACCAAACTTGGTTAGGAATGATTCGAATAAACTAAACTTAAATTGTGACCCGTTATCTGTTAAGATGACTTCTGGAACTCCAAATGTGTAAAATACGTTATTCTCTAGATAACTACAAATTCTGGGAGCCGTAAACTTCTTAAGTGGAGAAAGAAAATGGAATTTGGTATGATGGTCTACTAGGACTAACAATCCTATGTTTCCGGACTTTGTTCGGGGATATGGACCTAACAAATCAAGATATAATTTCTGGAATGGACGGTCCGATGTCATTGGTTTCCCCATAGGCGGTCTTAGTACTATATTAGGACCTTTTGTGCTGTGACACACATTACAATTTGATATATAATTCCGTATTTGGCTAACCATTCGTGGCCAAAACAGGTATCGTTTTAATTTTTCTACTGTTTTTGCCATGCCACAGTGTGCTGAGCCTGGTGCGTCATGAGCTTGATATAAAACTTCCTGAATAAGTCCTGCGGGAACCCATAATTTCCATACATTGTCGTTTTTATACTCACTGCCTTTGTTAAAATCTGTTCGTTTATATACATATCCTTCTATAACTTTAAGGTCAGGTAGTTTGGCTTGATTCAGCCGTATTTTTTCGATCAAGTTCAAGTATTCAACAGATTTAAACTGGTCTGCCTGTAAATTCACTATTGGATTAACGATATCGAATTCCTCTACAGCTGGTTCATTTCGACGTGACAGAGCGTCGGCAACCACGTTCTCAGAACCTCGTCTGTGTATAATGGAGAAAGAGAAAGCTTGTAACTTCATTGACCAACGAGCCAGTCTTCCGGATAAATCCTTCTGCCTCATCAGCCACTGCAAAGATGCATGGTCTGTGATTACAAGAAAATCTTGTCCCTCAATATAAGAACGAAACTTCTTTATTCCTTTCAAAACGGCAAGACACTCCAGTTCGGTTACGGAATAGTTACGCTGGACTTTTGATAGTTTTTCGGACATGAATGCTATTGGTAGTTCGATCCCATCTCGTTCTTGTGCTAAAACACAACCAATTCCGTATGAACTAGCGTCACACAACAAAATAAACTTTTTTGAAAAATCAGGCGTTATTAATATTGGTGCTTCTGTTAGACAGTTTTTGAGTGCAATAAAAGCTTTGTTGGCATCTTCATTCCAACTAATCGTTTTCTTCCCTTTCAACAACTCAGTCAGTGGAAAACTAATGGTGGCATAATTTTCGACAAATCGTCGATACCATCCAGTTAGACCCAAAAATCGACGCAACTGTTTTATAGAGGATGGAATGGGGAAATCTGTGATAGAATTAATTTTATCTGGATCTGTCATTATCCGGCCTTGTCCTATGATAAACCCAAGATACTTAATTTCGCGCATACAAAATTTTGATTTACCCACATTGATAGTAAGATTAGCTTTACGTAAACATAACGCTTTTTCTTGTAGTAGAATAAGATGCGAATCAAAATCATCCGATAAGATAAGTAAGTCATCTAGATATACAAAAACTCTAGTTCGGAGATGTGAAGGTATAACTTGATCCATAAGTCGACAAAGTGTTTGAGCTGCATTACACAACCCAAATGGCATCATTTTATATTGATAGAGAGGACGATTTGGAATGGTGAAGGCGGTGTATTGCCGTGACGGCTCGTCGAGTGGAATTTGCCAGTAAGCATTTTTCATATGTAGCATGCGTACATATGTAAATACATACATACATATAAATAAGGCTGCAACACTTTGTTGTTATGCCAACAATGTTTACATAAGCAGCGACTTTGTCGTTAACGCTAAGTGCCTTCTTCACATAATCAAGTGCATTCGATATATGATCCGCACTTGATAACAGCGACCGCCCAAATGGCTAAGTCAGCGTTCTCACGCTTGACCGTCGCTATGTATTCATATGCGCGCATAACTCTCTCTCCACATATATACTTATTGTTACGATATATATATATAATATATAAAACGGCTGCTCTGCCGCTGCGCCGGCAGCTAGCATGCCTTAGCTTTAGAATACAATAATTCATTCCAATAAAGACTCACAAACAAAGCAGTCAGTGTGTGTTATTATTCAAGAAGAAACATCAAACATTACATGGCGACCGTGAAAAAGAGCTAAGGCTCTTCGGAAGAAGAAAAACAAAAACAAACATTTTCTAAATGAAATCAATATGTGTATTCGAGCAAATAATGTATAAAGAACAAACTTAAGAAAAGCCGATTAGTGATTAGTGCCAATGTTACACTGATTGTAAAACGATGTTAAACACGTAACTAACAACACAATTAACTGCAAAGTGAACAGTGAGAATGTACAACTACAAGACTCCAATGATTATAAAGAACAACTTACAGAAAAAGCCAATTAAAGTCTACAAATGAAAACAGAAAACAGAACGTCTTAATTTGCTTCACATGCCGTTCAAGTTGTCTTTGTTACAAATAAAATGCTCTCGCAAAATATTCATTGTATAAGAATATGCGTGTGTGCATAGCGCAATACATGCACAGGATATAATGTGTCTATACACTAAAATACAAATTATATTGTGCAACTAAACAGAGAACAAACCTAAAAAAAAAAATACACTAAACAAACAATGAAAAGTGCCAAGTGAGAAGTACAATACATACATAACAAAAGTTAACAAAACTATGGTGTGCACATCCGCACACTATAGCAACGTAGGAGTAGCGGACGAGCTACAGAATCAAACTTAATCAACAAGTGCGAGTGGCAGTCCGCCCCTTGTACCATCGAGGGATAACCAGGGAAAATATTTAAAAAGTGCGAATGACAGTCCGTCATTTGCGCCATCGATGGAACACCTAAAGAGGAAAAATTAATCAACAAGTGCGAGTGGCAGTCCGCCCCTTGTGCCATCGAGGGAAAATCTGAAGATACATCCGGCAGCGCAACCAAGTGCGCCCAACAAAATACTACAAATTACTTAATTCTAATTTGCACTGCGATGCAAGAATAGTGTAGCATGCGTACATATGTAAATACATGCATACATATAAATAAGGCAGCAACACTTTGTTGTTATGCCAACAATGTTTACATAAGCAGCGACTTTGTCGCTAACGGTCAGTGCCTTCTGCACATAATCAAGTGCATTCGATATATGATCTGCACTTGATATCAGCGACCGCCCAAATGGCTAAGTCAGCGTTCTCACGCTTGACCGTCGCTATGTATTCATATGCGCGCATAACTCTCTCTCCACATGAATACTTATTGTTACAATATATATATATAAGTACATAGCCGTCTCTCTGCCGCCGCCTGCGAGCAGCGCAGCTACGAGAATTAGCCTTACTTAGACTTAAGAAATATTGTAAAAGACAGAGACATTTCAATCGTTGAAGCGGCACCTTTAGCTGCTCCTAATTAATAAAAACCTTGGAGCGGCACCTTAGCTGCCCTAACTAAAACGAAAACCCAACGGAGTTTCTTTTATTACATGGCGACCGTGAAAAAGAGCTAAGGCTCTTCGGAAGAAGAAAAACAAAAACAAACATTTTCTAAATGAAATCAATATGTGTATTCGAAAAACCATTAAAAGAAATTTGAACCATGTCTTATCTAGAGACCCAGAGTTGGTAGAAAGAGTTAAATTCCTAGTATCATATAGTCCTACATATATATGTAATTTCGAAAGCATATATATGAGAACATATGACCTAGATTTCTCCCCATTTATTGGCCTATCTAATAAAGAAAAGGCTCAATTATTAATGTTAATACCTGGCATAGAAATTATGACGGTATTTAACGAGAAATCTGAAGAAATTAACTACGAGGTATTTAAGTACTAAACCTCGTATAGAAACAACTTGCTAGCCCATATTATGGAATGGTCAGAACTTTCTGAACGAATTCATAATATAAAAATCAAATTTGAAAAAGCATACAAATGCTTAACACAGAATAGACCAACTCATAAGGACACAGTAGATAGACATGCAATAACCTTAATCGACTGCTTCAATGAAGCTCGATTATTAATATATAATCATAAAGACGTATTAACCGATCAACATTGGTCAGAAACGTCGAGGTTATTGACAAGATTAAGATATAATCTCCAAAGTGTAAAGGAGAAACATAATCTTAATCTAACTGTGCCGTCTATTCTGAATACACCGGTAAAATTTGAGGCTAGTACAGAGGAAGATATACAAGTCCAAGAACAAGACTTGGCAAATCTTACCATCCCGGCCATTCTAATGTCAACTGTAGATTCTGATTCTGATACACATTCGAGTGTAATAGAAAACAAAATAAGTAACTCCATCAAAATGGCACAATCAAATATTGATTTTATTAATACAGCATCTAAGATTATACCAGCTTTTGATGGTAAGGCTGAAAATTTAACAAGTTTCATTGATGCTTTAAAAATAATACAATCAATAAAAGGCGAGCACGAAGAATTAGCTGTTTCGATTATTAAAACAAAGCTAAGAGGTGTTGCCAGAAATTTAGTCGGAAATGAAACAACTATATCAGAAATCATTTCCGGACTACAGAGCAATGTCAAAGGCGAAACTGTAGAAGTATTATCAGCTAAACTGATGAATCTACAGCAACGCAACAAAACTGCTAACCAATACACAGCAGAGGTTGAGCAGATGACAAAAGCTTTAGAAAGTGCGTACATAACGGACGGCCTACCACTTGCGTTAACCAGAAGTTATTCTACACAGTCTGCAGTTAAGGCAATGACAAAGAATTGCGCAATTGATAAGGTAAAACTTATCATGCAGGCTGGCACCTTCAACACCATGAATGAAGCTGTATCGAAATTTGTAAACAGTTGCGCAGAAGCAACTGGACAGCAAAATACAGTCCTTTATTTTAGAAATTCTTCACAGCGTGGTGGAAACCGCGGACGTGGAGGTTTCAGAGGAAACTCTCGTAGTCGCAATTACAATTACAACAACTACAACGGTTCCAATAATAACAATAATGGACGAGGCCAAAATAGAGGAAACTCTAGAGGCCGTGGCAACTCGAATAGAGGCCACAATAACTATACAAACAATGTTAGAGTTGCCCAGAATAATTCGGGAAACTCTCAACCTTCAGATGTTCAGCAATAGGACATACGGTTCATACCATCAATCTTAATTTAAATATATTTGTAGATTTCTACAATATAAAAAGCTTGTGTTTTTAATAGATACTGGTGCAGACATATCACTGTTAAAAGAAAATTCTGATATCTTTCATGATATCCAAATGAACAAAAAAATCAATATCCAAGGCATAGGCCAAGATATAATACAGTCAAACGGACTGATTTCAATAGAGATACAGACAGGTAAATACATAATTCCACACGATTTTCACTTAGTAAATTTGCACTTCGCAATACCTTGTGATGGAATAATAGGCATTGACTTTATCAAAAAATTCAATTGCCAGTTAGACTTCAAACCAAATGAAGATTGGCTCATAATGAGACCAAATAATTTGAATTTTCCAATTTATGTTCCAATAACATACAGTTCTGGTAATAATTCCATTGTTCTACCAGCAAGATCCCAAGTTGTCCGAAAGATTCATCTGTCATCAAATGAAGAAGCTATATTAATACCCAATCAGGAAATTCAACATGGCATTTATGTTGCGAACACGGTCGCAACAACCAAAAATGCATTTGTCCGATTACTGAATACAACCAGTAATGATCAAATAGTAAATATTCATAGCCTAAAATATGAACCACTTTCGAACTATGACATAGTTCACGAAAATCAAGAAAATAGAGAAAAAACTGTCTTATCTCAATTAGCTAAAAATTTCCCACCACAATTCAAAAAGGAATTGACTAATTTATGCACCCAGTTTAGTGACGTATTCGGACTCGAAACCGAATCAATCACTACCAACAATTTCTACAAGCAAAAGTTAAGATTGAAAGATGATGAACCAGTATACATAAAGAATTATAGAAGTCCACATAGTCAGAAAGACGAAATCAATATACAGGTACAAAAATTAATAAATAATAAAATAGTAGAACCGTCTGTATCAGCATATAACAGCCCACTTTTATTAGTTCCGAAGAAATCACTTCCCGGATCTGATACAAAAAAATGGCGATTAGTAATTGACTATCGTCAAATTAATAAAAAACTGTTGTCGGATAAATTCCCGCTACCTAGAATTGATGATATTTTGGATCAACTAGGAAGAGCGAAATATTTCTCATGTCTGGACTTAATGTCTGGCTTTCATCAAATTGAACTTGAAAAAGGTTCAAGAGATATAACGTCATTTTCAACGAGCAATGGCTCGTATCGTTTCACACGATTACCTTTCGGTTTAAAAATAGCGCCTAATTCATTTCAGAGAATGATGACTATTGCATTCTCTGGATTAGAACCTTCACAAGCATTCCTTTATATGGATGACTTAATAGTTATAGGTTGTTCCGAAAAACATATGCTTAAAAACTTAACTGATGTTTTTGAGAAATGCAGGGAATACAACCTTAAGTTACATCCTGAAAAATGCTCATTTTTCATGCATGAAGTCACCTTTCTGGGACATAAATGCACTGATAAAGGAATCTTGCCAGACGACAAAAAATACGACGTCATTAAAAATTACCCAGTCCCTCATGATGCGGACAGCGCTAGAAGATTTGTTGCATTTTGCAATTATTATAGACGTTTTATCAAAAATTTTGCCGACTATGCTCGTCACATAACAAGATTATGTAAAAAAGATGTTAAATTCGAATGGACAACTGATTGCCAGAATGCCTTCGAACATCTCAAATCGGCACTAGTAAATCCGAATTTATTACAATACCCAGATTTCAGCAAAGAATTTTGCATAATAACGGATGCAAGTAAGCAAGCGTGTGGAGCAGTTTTAACTCAAAACAAAAATGGCCTCCAACTTCCAGTTGCTTATGCATCAAGATCGTTTACTAAGGGTGAAAGTAATAAAAGTACAACAGAACAAGAATTGACAGCAATTCATTGGGCAATAACTTATTTCAGACCATATGTTTATGGTAGACACTTCACTGTCAAGACTGATCATAGACCTCTAACTTACCTGTTTTCAATGACTAATCCAAGCTCCAAGCTAACGCGCATGCGACTTGAGCTGGAAGAATATAATTTCACTGTGGAATATCTGAAGGGAAAGGACAACTTTGTAGCCGATGCGTTATCAAGGATAACCATCAAAGATCTACAAAATATAACTAGAAATATATTAAAAGTCACTACTAGATATCAAAGTAGACAAAAATTCCGCGCGGAAAATCAAGAACAAGAATTGCCAATGCAATCTTTAAATAAAGCTTCTAAGCCCAACGTATACGACGTCATAAACAATGATGAAGTACGTAAAGTAGTGACCTTGCAGATAAAAAATATGCTATGTTTATTTAAACAAGGCAGAAAAATTATTGCAAGATATGATGTTAGCGATTTATATACTAATGGAGTTATTGATTTAGATCAATTTTTCCAAAGGCTTGAAATGCAAGCCGGTATACATAAAATCAGCCAACTCAAAGTGGCACCGTGGGAAAATATCTTTGAATGTACTTCAATAGATAAATTCAAATTAATGGGCAATAAAATATTGAAAACATTAAGAGTAGCGCTACTCAACCCGGTGACCCAAATAACAAATTTAAAAGAAAAAGAAGCAATTTTGTCTACATTTCATGATGATCCAATTCAAGGAGGTCATACTGGCATATCAAAAACTTTGGCCAAAGTAAAAAGACACTATTACTGGAAAAGCATGTCTAAAGATATAACTGAGTACGTAAGAAAATGTCAAAAATGCCAGAAATCTAAAATAACTAAACACAGCAAGACCCCATTAACTATAACAGATACAGCTATAAATGTTTTCGACAGAGTGATAGTGGACACTATTGGTCCGCTACCAAAATCAGAAAATGGTAACGAGTATGCAGTCACTTTAATATGTGACCTAACTAAGTATTTAGTTGCCATACCTGTACCAAATAAAAACGCTAATACTGTCGCTAAAGCAATATTTGAATCTTTTATTCTGAAGTACGGTCCAATGAAGACGTTCATTACGGACATGGGAACAGAATACAAGAATTCAATTATAGACAATTTGTGCAAGTACTTAAATATTAAAAATATTACGTCTACAGCACACCACCACCAGACAGTTGGAACAATAGAGAGAAGTCATAGAACTTTTAATGAATACATACGATCTTATATATCGGTTGATAAAACTGATTGGGACGTATGGATTCAATACTTTGTCTTTTGTTTCAACACGACCCCCTCTATGGCACATAATTATTGTCCATATGAGCTAGTATTTGGTAAAACAAGTAATTTACCAAAACAATTTAATAGCATAGATAGTATAGAAGCAATATATAACATAGATGATTATGCTAAAGAGAGTAAATACAGATTAGAAGTAGCATATAAAAGAGCTAGGATAATGATAGAAGATCATAAGAATAAAAATAAGGTACTATATGATCAGAATGTAAACAATATAGATATATCAGTAGGAGATATTAAGAAATGAAACAGGTCATAAGTTAGATCCTAAATATACAGGTCCGTATAAGGTAACGGAAATAGGAGATAGAGATAATATTACAATAGTTACAGAAAAAAACAAAAAGCAGAAAGTTCATAAGAATAGACTAAAACATTTTATTTCATAACCACATTTAGTATGGCCATACATAAGTAATACAATAGACATATATTTTATCTTTTTAATCAATTTAATTTTCTTTGTTGAAAAAAAAAAACTTTTTTTAAATTTTATAGAATTTTTAATAATTGAATTGAAAACTTTAACATAACCAAAATAATATAAAACGAGAAATCTTTTATTTTCAAATATTATTTTTATTTCAAAAAAAAAACACAAAAAAAAATAATAAAATTAACTAATTAATTCCTAAAATAAAACGCAAAAAAAAAAACAAAAAAAAAATAGTATTTAATTAATACCTAAAATAACTACATAAATTACGTTATTTTTTAAAAATAGGGAGATGTAGCATGCGTACATATGTAAACACATACATACATATAAATAAGGCTGCAACACTTTGTTGTTATGCCAACAATGTTTACATAAGCAGCGACTTTGTCGTTAACGCTAAGTGCCTTCTGCACATAATCAAGTGCATTCGATATATGATCCGCACTTGATATCAGCGACCGCCCAAATTGCTAAGTCAGCGTTCTCACGCTTGACCGTCGCTATGTATTCATATGCGCGCATAACTCTCTCTCCACATATATACTTATTGTTACGATATATATATATAATATATAAAACGACTGCTCTGCCGCTGCGCCGGCAGCTAGCATGCCTTAGCTTTAGAATACAATAATTCATTCCAATAAAGACTCACAAACAAAGCAGTCAGTGTGTGTTATTATTCAAGAAGAAACATCAAACATTACACATATCCAATCCCGTAATAAAACTAGCTGGCGGCAATCTACTTAGTATGCCGTCTATATGTGGTAGTGGATAAGCATCTCGCCTTGTTACTTTATTTATCTCCCGCGAATCAAGACATAGTCTACACTTGTCTCCTTTCTTTACTAACACACAGTTACTGCTCCACGGACTGTTGGAGACTTCGATAACATCTAAAGCTAGCATGTTATCAACTTCTGCAAACATTAATTTTTCAATAGCTGGTGAGACCGGCCAATGCCGTTGCTTGATGGGCCTAGTTCCTTCTACCTCTATTGAGTGTTTAATTAGACTAGTGCGCCCCAAACGCTCTTTTGTAAATGACGGAAACATTTCAATCATGGCCTGAAGACGTTTTTCTTCTTCAACAGATAATTTATGAAATTTTGGTTGTTCATCTTGTGCATCAGACGACCCAACATCAAGTTCACATATCTCAGTTGGAGCTCTTATTTTATCAATTAATCCAAACTTCTTCCAAAAATCTATTCCCAGATAAACATTCTGTTTTAAATCAGGAATGATAAACAATTCCAAATTATCAAATTTCTCACGATATCTCACTTCAGTTATAAGTTTTCCAACCACATTACTTTTAGTTCCATTAGCCGTTAGAATGGCCCCTGAACACTTTTTGGATTTGTTATTTGCTAATAATTCTGTTGCTGCTGTTCCACCTACGCAACTTATTGTCGCTCCGGAATCTAGTAAAGCTAAATATGGTTTACCTTCAATGGTTACTTCAGAATAAAGTCGTTCATCCGAACTTAAAATAATGGATGAAATTATTTTCTTACGATTAGCTCGAATGGTTTTCCAATATAATCTTAAACGTTTAGTTGACCGTTTAGGTTTATGATTAAGTTTAATAAAATCTAAACTTGCGAATATTCTTTCACGAGTTTTCCTATAATTCTCTAATCTTACATGGTAGGGAACAAAAAAATTATTACTAAATATTTTTTTAGTCGAGACAGTAGTGTCATTTGAATCAAAGTCTCTTTTCGCTTCTGTTGATTGCGTTTCAAGTTTAATTTTCATATAGTACGTGCTTACTTGGGATTCTTGGACACGTCCGCAGTTCGGTTTCCCGATGGATTACATTTCTGGCAACGTGGTTTAAAAGTCTCTTTAGCGCCACATCCATAACAGAATATGTTACGCTGCTCTAAGCAATCGTCGAACCTGTGACCAGACTTGTCACAATTCCAACAAATTGGTGCAGAAGATTTCTTCTGAAATGCTAAAACTTCTTCTCCTAATATTTCAGAGTCTCTTGACTGTAACTCATTTTCATCATTATAAGCTATCTCATTTACGTATGAAAGAAGTGTTCGAGGCTTAAAAGACTTTACATCAGAATAAAATAATTCATGCTTACGCACGGCCTCGCGTAACTGAGATCTCTTAGAAATTTTTAAATGCAATAGTTCATGGTGTAGACTGGGTTGAGAATTCCGGATCAATATATCGACTATTTGGTCTTCGGACAAACTCCTTTGTAGTCTATCTGCTAGATCCTCAATTGCAAATTGAAAGTCGTCAAAAGGTTCATTTGCCCCTTGATGTCTTTTCCTAATCTTATCCATCAAATCTAAATCTGTTTCACCTTCGTCGAATCTTTCACGAAACTCTTTACAAAAGGTTTCCCAAGTAAAGTTGTCATGGTTACGATGGAACTTCCAATACCAGTTACTTGCCTTGCCATTAAACAATAAATGGTCTTCAGGCGTATGTGCCTGTATGTGCTCCGTTTATATTCAGGGTCAAACTAGGCCGTGATCTTGGGTGTATGGGTATGGGTGTATCGTGGACGGTCAGAATCACAGTCTTTGGTGCTCCGTTGAGCAGCCAACCTTGTTGTGTTCTCCGACCCAATTTTGTGCACCCAATATATAGTTGTTCACTAGGATCACACGGCGCTCTATAGTTGTAATAGAGGTTAAATGAACCATTAGTGGCCTACATAGGCTACCATCCGCCAGTGCCGAGCTCGATGTGCCGAATTTCTGGGGATTATAAAACTACACTTACAATTATTTCCACTTCATACCTGTACTAATTAGCGAATTTTGCACTGCACTATATATGTATATATATATATTTGTATATACACGTCTATCCTCACATATATTCTCGCTTGGGGTTGATCTGGTATTTCCTCTGCCAGATTATATAATTTGCAGATTCACGTGGGATTATAAAATTCAGTGGTCGAGAGACAATAATACGTCTGCTTTGTCTAATTGCTTTTTCTCTTCTGCTAAGCTCGCTTCACTTCGACTGTACTCCATTGCGCCGCATAGTAAGCCGAGCTTTTGCAAGAGCTTTTCGAAGACAGTGATAAGCAATTGCAGATAGTGAGTTGACTAAGTTAGGGTGCGTCAATATTTAGAACAGTAAAAAAAAAAGTTGGGAAATTCGGAACTCGAATGCTCACTACAAGTCCAAAAACTTATTACCACCAGTTGCGTTGTTGTATTGTAAATTCTTACAGATGGCTGGTTTTACTACTTAGTATTTGTTTAATCCTCGTCGCCAGTTAGATGGCATGTTGAGACCTCTTCGTCTCAGCTATGAGAAGTGTAGATCGATGCCTTCAGCCACGACTTCTTAGTCGGTTATAGGCTGATAGTGATGGTATTCGATGTTAAACCTCTTTCGACTTCTTTGTCGAGTAAAAAAAGGTTTCACAAAAAAAGACTTTAGTTTAGTAATTAATTTATTAGTACATGCGTACTGTTCCAAAGTCTGCTTAATACAAATCTCAGCATAAGCTAGGCTTCAAGCTTTTTAGTGAAAGCTTAGCTGCCGTGTACATACTGTACATACACAATGAGCTTAAAGTTAGGGTATGTGTGTGTGTACATGACTCCCCCAGCACAAGTTTCGACAATATTGTTGAAATTTTCAGTGGATTAAATATTGAATAGGTGTATACAAAAAAGGTTCTTAGTTGGGATCATTTTCATTTTGGTATTTATATCTTCTTTTTACCTGATCTTTATAGATTTTTTTTGTTGGGTTTTCATTAGATACCCTGTAGTTTGATTATGGTTACTTATTTCTTTATAAATTGGATTGGATTTTTCTACTTGGTTATTCTTAACGTATACTTTTGCAAAGTTTGGCTTATTTAAATTATTTTGTTTCGCATTTAGATTCTGCTTATTTTTCAATAATTTTTCAGACAGTTTTACAATATCTTCATGACAAAGTATGTTATTAAATAAATCTATTGGTCTAGTATTCGTAATTGAATGTATTGTGTTATTGTAACAAATAATTGCTTTATGGACATTATCTTGAACTATGTCAGTATTGTTTGGATCCGCGTTATACAATCTTATATGTTCATGTAGTGTTAGATGTAATCGTTCCACGTCCGAGTTTCCAGTTTTCTTGTGAGGAGTTGTAAAGTGCACATCTATGTTATTTTCCAGGAGAAATTGCTTAATTACAACTATGTTAAATTCGTTATCAGTTACAATCTTCTTTGGTTTCCCCAAGTATTGAATTCTTA
Source organism: Drosophila niveifrons (assembly GCA_035046325.1). Classification (NCBI taxonomy): domain Eukaryota; kingdom Metazoa; phylum Arthropoda; class Insecta; order Diptera; family Drosophilidae; genus Drosophila; species Drosophila niveifrons. Next base: position 68,833 of record JAWNOC010000002.1, on the reverse strand, counting down.
ATTTTATCGCGTTAAGCAAAGAAATCCAGGATCTATCTTTAATATATTGAGCCGTCGCATATTTAGACATTTTGTCAATTGACGTGAGATACATTATATTTCTTTTAGGGTACCAAAAGTCTATATGTATAATATCGTTAATTTTGTCTGGCGTTTCTGTTATATTTAAATTATATTTTATAGGTTGCCGATCGTATTTAGCTAAATTACATATTTTACAATTATTAATATAACTTTGTATAACTTTTTGCATATTTGGGTAGTAGTATTTTTTTCTTATAGATACAAATATTTCGTTAATACCTCTGTAATTATTTTTTATGTGTTCGTTTTCAATTATCTTTAGAATTCTTTCTTTATCATTTATATCTTCTAATAGTATACACGACTTGAGAATTTTTAAATTTCTATTATTTGAAAAAAAAAACCTGTCTATAAATTTCTTGAAATTTTCTGAGAATACAGCAACTAGCAACAACTTTTTCTCATCGCCGCTTGTTTTAAAAATGTGTTTTTTTTTTTTGTTTTTATACAAAATTTTGAATGTACTTGAATCACTTTCTGCCTCTATAATTTTTATTTGGATTTTAAAGACGTTTAGACATTTTTTAGTAATACTTATAAAATTATGATCGTCGGAATCTGCACTGTGAACGGTTGCCAAATCATCCGTTTCATTAGTAAATAAATGAATCAAACTTTTAGAGAAATCTTCATCTTCTATGTTTGTGTTATGTGTAGTGTCTGGTAAACTGTTATTGATCTCTAGCATGAATATATCAGTGTTATGTATATCTACATTTGTTTGTACGTTTTCGTCAGATTCCTCTGATGATGCTTCAACAATTCTGCTAAGTGTCCGTCTGCCAAAGTGTTTTCCTTGCCTTTTATAAATGTTACGTCAAAATCGAACTCGTTTAATTGCACTTTCCAGCTTTGTAGTTTTAAGTTAGGTTCTTTTAGATTGTTAAGCCAAACTAGGGGCCTATGGTCGGTTTAATTATGAACTTTCTTCCGTATTTGAAGTATTTTGTAGACCAATAAATGGCAAGAAGCTCTTTCTCTATTGTGCTACAATTAAGTTGATGATTTTTAAGCGAACGGCTAGCATAAGAAATTACTTTATTCCCTTGCATGAGCACGGCGCCTAAAGCATAATTACTTGCGTCTGTTACTACAGTGAATTGTTTACTAAAATCTGGGTATACGACTATCGGGTCGCTTGTTATTAGGATTTTTAGTTTTTGAAAAGCTTCTGTGTATTCTTGATCATGTGTGTTTATTTTAGCATTTTTCTTTAAGTATTTTATCAAGGGCTGTTCAATTTTAGAGTAGTCTTTTATGTACCGCCTTAAATGACCTGTGATTCCTAAGAAACTTTTAATTTGTTTCTGGTTTGTTGGTAATTTTATTTTAAAGATTGCGTCGATTTTCTTCTCACTTGGCTTACGACCTTCTGAATTTATAGTGTGGCCAAGAAATTCTATCTCCTTCCTGATAAATTCACATTTATCTGATTGGAGCTTTAAATTTGCTTTAGATAGGCAGCTGAATACAGAGTTAAGATGATTGACGTGTTCTTCTATATTTTTTGAAAATATAAGGATGTCATCCATGTAGACGATGCAAAGTTGCCCTATAAAGGGACTAAGAATGTTGTTCATTAGTCTTTGAAACGTCGAGGGAGCGTTCCGCAGTCCAAAAGGCATACGAAGAAACTCGTAATGTACACTTGTTGTTGAAAACGCTGTTTTGTGTATATCTTTAATGTCCATTTCTATTTGATAAAAGCCTTTCGCGAGATCTAGGCTTGAAAATATTTTGCAGCCTCCTAACTTGTCAAAAATCGCATCTATATTTGGGATCGGGAAGCGATCTTCGATAGTTTCCTTATTTAGTTTACAGTAGTCTACAATGAGCCGTCACTTTTGCTTATTAGACTGGTCAATTTTCTTTTGAACTACCCATAAAGGGCTATTGTATGGGCTTTTTGAATGTCTGATGATACCTTGACTTAACATTTCTTCTATTTGTCTATTGACTTTGTCTTTATGTATTTCGGGGTATTTGTATGTCTTTGAATAAATTGCAAGATCATTCTTTGTAACTATTCTGTGCTTAATTTCGCTTGTGAAACTCAAGTCTTGGCCTTCCTTATAAAAAAAAATTTCCAATTTTTCTATAAGGTTATTTATTAAGAGTCTTGCCTGCGGGTCAGTTAGATTTATTTGAATTAAGCTGTTTATATTTATATTTACTGGATTTTGTTGTATAAAAAGGTCCAGGTAAACGTCATTTACTTTAAGCTTTTTGTTTGCGTAATTGATGACTGCATTCATATCATTAAGAATATTAGTCCATCGAAAGCGCTGTGAAAATTATACAAAAAATTCGCAAATATAACTTTCAGCTTTAAATTCTTGAAAACAATGGAACCTGCATAACTTGTGTATTTTAATTTTGTTACCCATTGCTTTAACTTCTAGTTCAATATCTGTTTTCCACTTTGGGTGGCGCATATTCTCATTAATAACACTGAATTTAGCTCCTATGTCAATAATAAAGAGTAGTGTTCTCTTTTTACCTTGAATTTTTATATATGGTAATCGTCTTGCCCCTCTATCTGAAAATTTACGTTAGACTGATTAAGATCCATGGGCTCAAAGGTACGTTTGCTTTGCTCAGAAACTTGCATATTTCTGTTGTTTGTCGACATTCGAGTAGAGTTGGATGTTGTGTTATTATTTGACTGATAGTGATACCCCTGATTTCTATTATTTGCGCTAAATGCACCTTCAGATCTTCGATTTTCAGTTTTTGTAGCATTGTCTTGTTGGTCACCGCTAGCTTCACCAGAACTACTTTGTGTTACAATCAATTCGTTTACATTTTTATTATCGTTACTAAAATTGGTTCTAAAGTTTGGTTTATTGTATTTATTATTCTTTCGAGTCGGCCCGTATAATGTGTAGCTTTGATGTCTAGCATCTTCAATGATTTTGTAAGCATCATCTAAGGACTGCGGATTTCACGCGAATATCATTGTTTTAGTAGGTTCAGGTAAGTTGTCTCTAAAAACGCGGAGTGCAATTCGGTTTACTTCGGAAGTAGTGTATGTATCATCGTTATGGATTAGTATTCGATTATGTACACTTTTAGACACTTCATTAATTATACCCGCTACCCATAGGGTAGAAGGGTATTATAACTTTGTGCCGGCAGGAAATGTATGTAACAGGTAGAAGGAGGCATCTCCGACCCTATAAAGTATATATATTCTTGATCAGCGTCAACAGCCGAGACGATCTAGCCATGTCCGTCTGTCGTCTGTCTGTCTGTCCGTCTGTCCGTATGAAACACTGGATCTCAGAGACTATAAGAGATAGAGCTATAATTTTTTTTCGACAGCATTTGTTATGTTTGCACGCAGATCAAGTTTGTTTCAAATTTTTGCCACGCCCACTTCCGCCCGCGCAAATCAAAAAAATCAAATAACAAGCGTAATTTTAAAGCTGCGAATTTTGGTGTATATAGTTATAACAATACTATTTAATATTTCTAAAAATTTTGTTCCGATCAGATAAAAATTGTGGAAGTTATTAAAGAAATACTTTTGTATGGGCTAAAACGACTACTTACTAGGGGTCTCAGATGCTTTGGCCGACAATCTGGTATATTATGCCGTCTATGGTGTATTTTGAATATTAGTACCATATCGTTATACTAAATATACCATTTGGTATATTTTTAGTATATTGCAGTATTTTTTGGTATATTTTGAAAATAAAACGGCAATATTTTGCTTTTATTCAAAATGGGTAGTGGGTATCTCACAGTCGAGCACACTCGGCTGTAGCTTTCTTACTTGTTATACCCGCTACCCATAGGGTAGAAGGGTATTATAACTTTGTGCCGGCAGGAAATGTATGTAACAGGTAGAAGGAGGCATCTCCGACCCTATAAAGTATATATATTCTTGATCAGCGTCAACAGCCGAGACGATCGAGTCATATCCGTCTGTCCGTCTGTCTGTCTGTCCGTCCGTATGAACACCTAGATCTCAGAGCCTATAACAGATAGAGCTATAATATTTTTTCGACAGCATATGCTATGTTTGCATGCAGATCAAGTTTGTTTGATGCCAATTGTGACCGTCGTCGCATGCAGTCGTGTATTTATTGTGCTTCGGATAAGATATTCAATAAAATCACAAAAGTGCAGTGACTGGTTCTATAAATCTACAATAACGCGAAAAGACGCTCTCTGCGATGAAATCCATGTTTATATTGATTGATTAATTAATTAATATTAAACATAACAATTAAAACTCTAGCTAAATCAATATCGATAACGATAAGTCAAAACGACGTTCGTATACAACGTCAACGTGAGCAAGACGAGAGATGGCTCTCACAACAAAGAAACGACGCGTACTTCACTTTCAAAGCAACCGAAAAAATTGCTATGTTAGCTCTGATCAAGTGCGGTCAATTACCCCCAACTCGACCGAATTCTTAAACGTAGAGAGCAATAGAGCGCGCTCTTGCTCTCTCTCGCTACCATCGATGTCTTTGCAGCCTAAGAGCGCAGTAACCAGCATCGCAATTTACCGCTGACAACGTCAACCGTAACAACAACAACAACCGCAACTGTATCGACAGCACGTTTAACGACATCATCAGCTAGTAGCGCAAACATTATTACGTCTGCCGCTGCGCTGTCCGAAAAACAGAACAAAAACAATGAGCCGGCCCGTGGCAATGCGAGCCTAGCTGCAACAGAAGCGGACTTGAACCGATTTAAAATCCTGGCAGACGCCTATAAGGTTGAGGCAGCCGAATCTACTGAAGTCGAGTAAAGGAAGCCAAAGCCTTCGCCTATTTACATACGAGAAAAAAGTTCCAATATTCTTGTAAACAAAAGTATTGAGCTTATTGGCAAAGGATAACTTCTACATAATACCCCTTGTAAAGGGCCACATTCAGGAAACAAAAGTTCAAATGAAGTCTGAAGACAATTATAGAGTATCACCGAAATATCTTACCGATAATAGAAATAACTTTTACACATACCAGCTAAAAAGCAGCAAGGGACTGCAAGCCGTACTAAAGGTCATAGAATCCGACGTAACGCCTGCAGAGATAACAAAGGCGCTACAAGAGAAGAGACTCAGCGCAAAGACAGTCTTCGATATCCTTAACAGGGATAGAAAGCCGCAGCCACTCTTCAAGGTTGAGCTCCAACCAGAAAATACGCGCCTGAAGAAATACGAAATGCACCCTAGATATAATCTTCAGTTCCTGTTGCACCGCCAAATTACAGTTGAGGTACCGCACAAACGCAATGGTCCGGTACAATGTGCGAACTGCCAAGAATATCGCCATACAAGTTCATACTGTAAAATGCGCCCGGTGTGTGTTGTTTGTGGAGAGTGTAACGTGTAACGAACTTGTTCGTTTAAGAAGCTGGTGGAATTGTAACGATACGAAAGGCGTCCGCGATCGCTACGGCTGTTGTCTGGTCGGATGGGTGTGGGCAAGAAAAATATCCTTTCCGCTACGTGCTTCCATGGATTAACTATACTATTAGAAAATTCGCGTACTTAAGGAAGGGGGAAAATGGGGAAGAGACATACAAAGACAGTAAACAAAAGAGTTAGAAGAAAACTAGAGGAAAGACAAGTTAGAGATCTACCTTCGACTTGGAGCACTTCTCCTTTACGGTGCACTCATTGGTGCAGACGCCCACCCTACCATGATCCTGCAAAGCCAATGTAAAAATCAATTTAAATTGACAGGATCCCTTTAGAGAAACTCCTCGTCACTCAACCCTCCTCATATAAACGCTGCATGGTTCCAAATTTGAAAAATTACTCGCACATACTAAACATTATAACAAATTTATTTAAATTAATAAACATAAAGAAAAGGCAAATAAGGCAACAAAAGAAAACATGGACGGAATATGAAATAACGACGTTGAAATATTAAAGCTAAATTAAATCTATTTCATAAATACTTAAAAACTAAATAAATAGATAAATAGAATAATTATGATTAATAGAAATAGATAGCCAATATTTCTTATTGCAATTTTTATATGGATCACTAATTAACGGATAGTTTTTAAGCACTATAAAACTATTTAATTAAGAATCCATATCATTATATGGCAATGGACCATCGGCAAATGCCCAGCCCTAAGAAACTTAAGGTTCCCCAAGCGCAATGAAATTAAGCTGCCAGCAAAACAAAAAAAAACAAACTTCTTTCGAACTATAAATTTTGCGTTCACCAGATTCAATACAAAAAAAAAACTCTAATGCGTACAATATGTAAATAAAAAGTTATGTATAAGAAAAGCTCACTTACATCATTCTCCAGCGACGAAAGATCTTTCACAGCCGGTGATATGTGTGTGTGTGTTGTTTTTGTTGTTGTTGTTTCAGCTGTGGAGCAAAAGTTTAAAGCCCTGACAAAAGCTTTATGCTAGCATGGTGATCTGAGCTTTTATGCCAGATGTTCCATTGTTTTGGTAAACAAATATGAATTAAATTTTAAAATTGCAAAATCTTGACAGAAAAACATAAATATTGACGGACAAGATATATGTAGGACAACTTATTGTAACTCATGAAGTTTATTTACCTCTGATACCTAGTATATTATACCACGTAATCATATGTAAATTTACAACACAGTTTGTCATTCAACATATATACGTGTACGCAAACAATACATTAAATGAACAAAATATAATACAAAAACGATCTAATTAAATGGCAGAAGGCCCAAAGAACTAACGCAGATATAAATTAAATAACAACAAAAAAACATCTATGGGCGCGGACATCAGCTGCGCCAACTCTCTGGGTGGTACTATGACACTTTTGCAGGTGGACGCCCGGTCACTAGCACAAATCCAACATCCGTGGTAATGCTGGCTAGTCCTCTCAGGACCAAATCTCAAAGAAATTTCAGGTGGCGGCTGCGCAGTATCGCTGCAAAACGCTCCTCCTAATTTCTGCCAGATGACAGAGCTTGCCTTTCGCTTGTAGCTATCAGCTGATCCGCTGTAGCTTTCGATGCGATCGTGCGAAAGCTTTCAAAGCTTTGGCGCAAGCTTTTGGCTGCCGAGTGACGATGCGGCGTGGATTTAAATTGTTTGGGTGGCTTAATTTAACGCCTACACCAAGAACATCCAAAAGAAAATTTTTCACTGCGTGCCGTCTGATTTTAAGAGAAAAATCAGAGCGTTAATATGATATTTGTAAATTTTACATCTGCCGTCAGTAATATTTACCCTGCCTTATTGGACGGCACCATAGAAAACTCCAAAAATTCTATCCGCCTGTCGCCTGTTGGCTGCTGGCCGAAATGGGGGGGGTGATTTCACTCAAGTATATATATTATAGTTTTTTCTTTTTGCCCGCACTGTTCACTATTTAATTATGTATGTCACTTTTGTCTTTTACTTGGCGATATATGTATATAATATATTTTTTTTCTTTACTTTGTGAGAACTGCCATGACAAAATGAACAGGTGACTTGCCAGAGAATGACCAGCACGAATGAAACAAGTAAGAAAACTACAGTCGAGTGTGCTCGACTGTGAGATACCCGCTACCCCTTTTGAATAAAAGCAAAATATTGCGGTATTATTTTCAAAATATACCAAAAAATACTGCAAAATACTAAAAATATACCAAATGGTATATTTGGTATAACGATGTGATACTAACATTTAAAATATACCATAGACGGCACAATACACCAGATTGTCGGCCAAAGCATTTGAGACCCCCCGTAAGTGGGCGTTTTGGCCCATACAAAAGTATTTCTTTAATAACTTCCACAATTTTTATCTGATCGCAAGCAAATTTTCAGGAATCATAAATACTATTGTTATTATTATATATACCAAAATTCGCAGCTTTAACTTTAAAATTACGCTTGTTATTCGATTTTTTTGATTTGCGGGGGCGGAAGTGGGCGTGGCAAAAATTTGAAACAAACTTCATCTGCGTGCAAACATAACAAATGCTGTCGAAAAAAAAATATAGCTCTATTTTTTATAGTGTCTGAGATCTAGGTGTTCATACGGGCAGACGGACAGACAGACAGACGGACAGACGGACATGGCTAGATCGTCTCGGCTGTTGACGCTGATCAAGAATATATATACTTTATAGGGTCGGAGATGCCTCCTTCGACCTGTTACATACATTTCCTGCCGGCACAAAGTTATAATACCCTTCTACCCTATGGGTAGATGTCTTTGCAGCCTAAGAGCGCAGTAACCAGCATCGCAATTTACCGCTGACAACGTCAACCGTAACAACAACAACAACCGCAACTGTATCGACAGCACGTTTAACGACATCATCAGCTAGTAGCGCAAACATTATTACGTCTGCCGCTGCGCTGTCCGAAAAACAGAACAAAAACAATGAGCCGGCCCGTGGCAATGCGAGCCTAGCTGCAACAGAAGCGGACTTGAACCGATTTAAAATCCTGGCAGACGCCTATAAGGTTGAGGCAGCCGAATCTACTGAAGTCGAGTAAAGGAAGCCAAAGCCTTCGCCTATTTACATACGAGAAAAAAGTTCCAATATTCTTGTAAACAAAAGTATTGAGCTTATTGGCAAGGATAACTTCTACATAATACCCCTTGTAAAGGGCCACATTCAGGAAACAAAAGTTCAAATGAAGTCTGAAGACAATTATAGAGTATTACCGAAATATCTTACCGATAATAGAAATAACTTTTACACATACCAGCTAAAAAGCAGCAAGGGACTGCAAGCCGTACTAAAGGTCATAGAATCCGACGTAACGCCTGCAGAGATAACAAAGGCGCTACAAGAGAAGGGACTCAGCGCAAAGACAGTCTTCGATATCCTTAACAGGGATAGAAAGCCGCAGCCACTCTTCAAGGTTGAGCTCCAACCAGAAAATACGCGCCTGAAGAATCTTCAGTCCCTAGATATAATCTTCAGTTCCTGTTGCACCGCCAAATTACAGTTGAGGTACCGCACAAACGCAATGGTCCGGTACAATGTGCGAACTGCCAAGAATATCGCCATACAAGTTCATACTGTAAAATGCGCCCGGTGTGTGTTGTTTGTGGAGAGCTTTATGACTCCGCACACTGTCCAGCGAGCAAAGATGACTGCAACTCGAAAAAGTGCGGCAACTGCGGTGGCAATCACACTGCTCACTATAGAGGTTGCCCAGTTTATAAGGATCTGAAAAGCCGCATCCATCAGAGAGGAATTACTGCCCGCACCCAAAATAAAACGTTGAAAGTCTCCAGATCAAACCCTGAAGTCTTCTTCTCGCCTGCAGCCATTTCTTTACTAGGACCCTTAAACTCTGACAAAAATGTGACATACGCAAGTGCTTTAAAATCAGAACCGGCTACCCCTGTCTCAAAAAGTTAATTTCTGCAATCAGCATACCAAGAACCGAACAAGGCTCAGCAGCATCAATCGTCGGAGCAACCAAAAAGCAACTTCGAAGCTACGATATGCAGCCTACAACAAAGCCTCATGGAATGAAGCGCACAACTATGCACGGTTTAATGCGAAACCAAAATCTATTGATTCAAATGCTGGTTTCACACGCTAATGGCGTTTCGCAGCATAAACTTGAGTTAGCTCAATTCCTACTCGACAATCAAATCAAGGTAATGCTGCTTTCAGAAACACACCTTCCAAGCAAATACAATTTTCAACTATGAGGATATTCATTTTACGGAACAAATCATCCAGATGGTAAAGCACATGGTGGGACTGGGATTCAAATCAGAACCCGTATTAAGTACCACTATCATAACGAAAAACTAAAGCTAAAAACTAAAAACTAAACTAAGCTAAAAACTACCTACAGGCCACATCTATAAATATACAATTAAATACTGGCAAGTAACATACACTAGCCACCGTATACTGTCCCCCCCCGCTTCACTATAGCTGAAGATGAGTTTATGCAGTTTTACAACTCACTAGGAGACCACTTCTTAGCAGCAGGAGACTACAATGCCAAGCACACACACTGGGGATCTCGTCTCGTGACTCCAAAAGGAAAGCAGCGCTACAATGCAAATTTTAACGCTAATAACAAGCTCGACTATGTTTCTTCTGGCACACAAACATACTGGCCGGCAGACCCAAAGAAACTACCCGATTTAACTGACTTTGCGATGACTAAAAACATTCCATCTGATTCTGTTTATTCTATTCCAACATACAGGAACATTGGAACAAACATTAAAATTGACCTCACAGAAAACCAATTGGGTTAAGTACAGAAAGTATATTAGCTCACACATTGAGTTAAGTCCTCATCTCAACAATGAAGCCGACGTAGACAGTTTTGTTAATTCACTGGAGTCTGTACTTGTCTCTGCAGCTCGAACTTTAACACCTCAAACTATAAATATACAATGCAATCAAAAGAAGACAAATCGAGCAGCTCGTCCTAAAAAAGCAACGCTTACGTCGAGAGTGGCAACTTCACAGATCGCCATCTGCTAAGCAAAGTTTAAGACATGCCTCACGTGAACTTACTAAAGCTCTACGGCAAGAAGAAACTTATGTTCACCGCCACTACATTGAGCAATTGGGGACTTCTAGTACAAAACACTCACTATGGAGAGTTTTTATGGAGAGCTCACCGAAAGAAACCGTGATGCCTATTAGAAATCCCACAGGTGGCTGGGATGTAATTCAAAACGCACAGTTGTTTATTACTTATTTTGTTTTCTTCTTTTTTTTATTTCAACATCTACTTAATTGCAATGTTCAACAAAAACGCCACTTCGCGATTCTGTCTTCTCTTTTGTCGTTTTTATAACGGTAGTTCCCGATTGTCTCCAGTCGGATCGTGCCTCTTCGAGTTTGTTGTAGACTCTACATCTCTGCGAATAGAGTAGAGAAGGTAACTCGCGCAGCGATGTAGACAGAGTCAGCACGTTTGCCAACCACCTTAAAAATGTCTTCCAACCAAATCCTGCCACGAGTTCATTTACTTTGCCGACTTTCCCATATGAGCCTCAGCTTCAACATGAGCCAATTGAATTTCACCCTAATGAAATCGTTAGCATCATCAAAGATCAACTGAATCCAAAGAAATCCCCGGGCTGCGACCACATAACTCCCAAAATGATCATCGAGCTCCCATATTGCGCCGTGTAACGAATCACTAACGAAGTATTCGTCTGGTGCTGGTGTAGGGTATATTAGTGTGGCGTACGCGCTGGCTTCTCCGACTTTTGCTCAGTTAGCATGGGGTTCAAGAAAAGGACCAACTAATAGGACGCACCACTTATAACAATAATACATTTAAAATTCGCGTACATAAGGGAAGACAGAGAAGAAGGAGTGTAATGGGAAGGTTACAATAAACAATAGGGAAAGAGACGAGAAAGTGACGGAGAGGAAGGTAGGTTAACAAAGGAGACGAAGCCACTCTCTACTGCAACACAGCTGTTATTGTGTGCAGACGCCCACCCTACCATGATCCTGCATTCAAATGCCAAGAATTAATTTTGGCAGGATCCCTAAAAAGAAGTGGTTCGGCTAACCTACTCCTGCTAGGCATGGTTCCAAATAAAAGTAAACAATTAAGCGGACATACTTAATTTATTAACATATGACAAAAATAATTTGATTATTAACAACATTATGAAATGACAGAAAAAAAAATGACAAGAAAAGAAAGAAATAAATAATTTAACGGACTAACATTGTAAGTGCTTATGAGGCAGAAATTGAATAGATAAGGCAAAAAGAAAAAGTAAATAAATAGAGACTAAAAATAATTAACCTATAAATATAAAATATGACCTAGCATTACTATAATATAAATAATTATTTTTGGTTTTTGAAAATTACTAATAATTTAAGGATTTTGCAATTAAAATTATCTCATTGAGAATGATGGAAAGCACAATGAATATAGGCAAACATAATTTATCTTTTAAACAGAAAAGCTCTGCGCAAGCAATTGCAAGAGGATCAGCTGATGGCTGTCACTCAATGTAGGCCTGTATATGGCCAGCTTTACCAGGTCATTGACCGCTGGGACTGCAGTAGCAGCTGTAGCAGCGCTATGGTGAGATGCACCAAAAGCTCTAGCTCATATGTATATATCTTCAAAAAAGTAAGAGTGAAACAGACATACATTGAATCGGCGACTCCCACGCAGAAAGATCTTTCCTTGTGTTAGCGACTGTCTGTGGTGAAGCTGTGGATAAAGAGAGCAAGAAAGCTTTTGCGCATGCGTAAAAGCTGGCTGCTATGACCTGCTAGTGCAATTCCACACAAACATACATATGTATGTCCATACAAATGTATGCAGGTATGGTTTTACCTGCTTTGCGGGCAATATACAATCAGGAAATTTTACAACTAGATACAATTATACAGAGATATTTTGCCTATTTACGTTGCCTTACATGCATTCTTAAATGATTGCAGTGATTATTGTATACAACAAGATCGTGGTACTTGTATTATGAGTGCCCAAGAAAAGTTGTTTCAACTTTCTCGCCACATCATATTACACTTACAACAATTATTAACACTCACTTAAAAATGCACATTAGAACTTAACAATCTAAACTAACAATAGCTATTGGCACATCTCCAATGTGACGCTGATATTCGCCTTGTTGACCCCACAGAGCAATACTTATATGAAGATTGCAAGGCCGTCGGACGCAGGTGTTTCTCTTCATCAGAAACTCAGTCTGAGCGTCTGCAACCAACAGCAGATCATCTGCTCGTGGTGTACCACCAGCTGATGCGGCCAGCAAAGCTGTGGCGGCGAGCTTTTGTTGTTGGCCGTTAAACAATCACTTTAGTGTGGGGAATATGCATAATAGAGACAATTTAAATTCCTCCACATACAAATTTACCGAGATTTATAAACTCAGTTTTATATAAATTATGACTTCGTTTTTTTATAAATTATTACTGCGTTTTTTATAAATTATTGTGGCGTTTTTTTACAAATTATTACTGCGTTTAATTAAATTGTTACTGCGTTTTTTTATAAATTATTATGGCGTTTTACATAAATTATTACGGCGTGCCGAATCTAAAAATAATTACACAAAACTAAACTTAGAACAACAAATTAACTAAATATACGTATAACATATATTTACCCTATTCTGGAAAACGGCACTTGCTTTAGTTTAGGCAGTTGACAATTTCCTCTAGTGAAAACAAGTAAGAAAACTACAGTCGAGTGTGCTCGACTGTGAGATACCCGCTACCCCTTTTGAATAAAAGCAAAATATTGCGGTATTATTTTCAAAATATACCAAAAAATACTGCAAAATACTAAAAATATACCAAATGGTATATTTGGTATAACGATGTGATACTAACATTTAAAATATACCATAGACGGCACAATACACCAGATTGTCGGCCAAAGCATTTGAGACCCCCCGTAAGTGGGCGTTTTGGCCCATACAAAAGTATTTCTTTAATAACTTCCACAATTTTTATCTGATCGCAAGCAAATTTTCAGGAATCATAAATACTATTGTTATTATTATATATACCAAAATTCGCAGCTTTAACTTTAAAATTACGCTTGTTATTCGATTTTTTTGATTTGCGGGGGCGGAAGTGGGCTTGGCAAAAATTTAAAACAAATTTGATCTGCGTGCAAACATAACAAATGCTGTCGAAAAAAAAATATAGCTCTATTTTTTATAGTGTCTGAGATCTAGGTGTTCATACGGGCAGACGGACAGACAGACAGACGGACAGACGGACATGGCTAGATCGTCTCGGCTGTTGACGCTGATCAAGAATATATATACTTTATAGGGTCGGAGATGCCTCCTTCGACCTGTTACATACATTTCCTGCCGGCACAAAGTTATAATACCCTTCTACCCTATGGGTAGATGTCTTTGCAGCCTAAGAGCGCAGTAACCAGCATCGCAATTTACCGCTGACAACGTCAACCGTAACAACAACAACAACCGCAACTGTATCGACAGCACGTTTAACGACATCATCAGCTAGTAGCGCAAACATTATTACGTCTGCCGCTGCGCTGTCCGAAAAACAGAACAAAAACAATGAGCCGGCCCGTGGCAATGCGAGCCTAGCTGCAACAGAAGCGGACTTGAACCGATTTAAAATCCTGGCAGACGCCTATAAGGTTGAGGCAGCCGAATCTACTGAAGTCGAGTAAAGGAAGCCAAAGCCTTCGCCTATTTACATACGAGAAAAAAGTTCCAATATTCTTGTAAACAAAAGTATTGAGCTTATTGGCAAGGATAACTTCTACATAATACCCCTTGTAAAGGGCCACATTCAGGAAACAAAAGTTCAAATGAAGTCTGAAGACAATTATAGAGTATTACCGAAATATCTTACCGATAATAGAAATAACTTTTACACATACCAGCTAAAAAGCAGCAAGGGACTGCAAGCCGTACTAAAGGTCATAGAATCCGACGTAACGCCTGCAGAGATAACAAAGGCGCTACAAGAGAAGGGACTCAGCGCAAAGACAGTCTTCGATATCCTTAACAGGGATAGAAAGCCGCAGCCACTCTTCAAGGTTGAGCTCCAACCAGAAAATACGCGCCTGAAGAAATACGAAATGCACCCTAGATATAATCTTCAGTTCCTGTTGCACCGCCAAATTACAGTTGAGGTACCGCACAAACGCAATGGTCCGGTACAATGTGCGAACTGCCAAGAATATCGCCATACAAGTTCATACTGTAAAATGCGCCCGGTGTGTGTTGTTTGTGGAGAGCTTTATGACTCCGCACACTGTCCAGCGAGCAAAGATGACTGCAACTCGAAAAAGTGCGGCAACTGCGGTGGCAATCACACTGCTCACTATAGAGGTTGCCCAGTTTATAAGGATCTGAAAAGCCGCATCCATCAGAGAGGAATTACTGCCCGCACCCAAAATAAAACGTTGAAAGTCTCCAGATCAAACCCTGAAGTCTTCTTCTCGCCTGCAGCCATTTCTTTACTAGGACCCTTAAACTCTGACAAAAATGTGACATACGCAAGTGCTTTAAAATCAGAACCGGCTACCCCTGTCTCAAAAAGTTAATTTCTGCAATCAGCATACCAAGAACCGAACAAGGCTCAGCAGCATCAATCGTCGGAGCAACCAAAAAGCAACTTCGAAGCTACGATATGCAGCCTACAACAAAGCCTCATGGAATGAAGCGCACAACTATGCACGGTTTAATGCGAAACCAAAATCTATTGATTCAAATGCTGGTTTCACACGCTAATGGCGTTTCGCAGCATAAACTTGAGTTAGCTCAATTCCTACTCGACAATCAAATCAAGGTAATGCTGCTTTCAGAAACACACCTTCCAAGCAAATACAATTTTCAACTATGAGGATATTCATTTTACGGAACAAATCATCCAGATGGTAAAGCACATGGTGGGACTGGGATTCAAATCAGAACCCGTATTAAGTACCACTATCATAACGAAAAACTAAAGCTAAAAACTAAAAACTAAACTAAGCTAAAAACTACCTACAGGCCACATCTATAAATATACAATTAAATACTGGCAAGTAACATACACTAGCCACCGTATACTGTCCCCCCCCCGCTTCACTATAGCTGAAGATGAGTTTATGCAGTTTTACAACTCACTAGGAGACCACTTCTTAGCAGCAGGAGACTACAATGCCAAGCACACACACTGGGGATCTCGTCTCGTGACTCCAAAAGGAAAGCAGCGCTACAATGCAAATTTTAACGCTAATAACAAGCTCGACTATGTTTCTTCTGGCACACAAACATACTGGCCGGCAGACCCAAAGAAACTACCCGATTTAACTGACTTTGCGATGACTAAAAACATTCCAGCTGATTCTGTTTATTCTATTCCAACATACAGGAACATTGGAACAAACATTAAAATTGACCTCACAGAAAACCAATTGGGTTAAGTACAGAAAGTATATTAGCTCACACATTGAGTTAAGTCCTCATCTCAACAATGAAGCCGACGTAGACAGTTTTGTTAATTCACTGGAGTCTGTACTTGTCTCTGCAGCTCGAACTTTAACACCTCAAACTATAAATATACAATGCAATCAAAAGAAGACAAATCGAGCAGCTCGTCCTAAAAAAGCAACGCTTACGTCGAGAGTGGCAACTTCACAGATCGCCATCTGCTAAGCAAAGTTTAAGACATGCCTCACGTGAACTTACTAAAGCTCTACGGCAAGAAGAAACTTATGTTCACCGCCACTACATTGAGCAATTGGGGACTTCTAGTACAAAACACTCACTATGGAGAGTTTTTATGGAGAGCTCACCGAAAGAAACCGTGATGCCTATTAGAAATCCCACAGGTGGCTGGGATGTAATTCAAAACGCACAGTTGTTTATTACTTATTTTGTTTTCTTCTTTTTTTTATTTCAACATCTACTTAATTGCAATGTTCAACAAAAACGCCACTTCGCGATTCTGTCTTCTCTTTTGTCGTTTTTATAACGGTAGTTCCCGATTGTCTCCAGTCGGATCGTGCCTCTTCGAGTTTGTTGTAGACTCTACATCTCTGCGAATAGAGTAGAGAAGGTAACTCGCGCAGCGATGTAGACAGAGTCAGCACGTTTGCCAACCACCTTAAAAATGTCTTCCAACCAAATCCTGCCACGAGTTCATTTACTTTGCCGACTTTCCCATATGAGCCTCAGCTTCAACATGAGCCAATTGAATTTCACCCTAATGAAATCGTTAGCATCATCAAAGATCAACTGAATCCAAAGAAATCCCCGGGCTGCGACCACATAACTCCCAAAATGATCATCGAGCTCCCATATTGCGCCGTGTAACGAATCACTAACGAAGTATTCGTCTGGTGCTGGTGTAGGGTATATTAGTGTGGCGTACGCGCTGGCTTCTCCGACTTTTGCTCAGTTAGCATGGGGTTCAAGAAAAGGACCAACTAATAGGACGCACCACTTATAACAATAATACATTTAAAATTCGCGTACATAAGGGAAGACAGAGAAGAAGGAGTGTAATGGGAAGGTTACAATAAACAATAGGGAAAGAGACGAGAAAGTGACGGAGAGGAAGGTAGGTTAACAAAGGAGACGAAGCCACTCTCTACTGCAACACAGCTGTTATTGTGTGCAGACGCCCACCCTACCATGATCCTGCATTCAAATGCCAAGAATTAATTTTGGCAGGATCCCTAAAAAGAAGTGGTTCGGCTAACCTACTCCTGCTAGGCATGGTTCCAAATAAAAGTAAACAATTAAGCGGACATACTTAATTTATTAACATATGACAAAAATAATTTGATTATTAACAACATTATGAAATGACAGAAAAAAAAATGACAAGAAAAGAAAGAAATAAATAATTTAACGGACTAACATTGTAAGTGCTTATGAGGCAGAAATTGAATAGATAAGGCAAAAAGAAAAAGTAAATAAATAGAGACTAAAAATAATTAACCTATAAATATAAAATATGACCTAGCATAAATATAATATAAATAATTATTTTTGGTTTTTGAAAATTACTAATAATTTAAGGATTTTGCAATTAAAATTATCTCATTGAGAATGATGGAAAGCACAATGAATATAGGCAAACATAATTTATCTTTTAAACAGAAAAGCTCTGCGCAAGCAATTGCAAGAGGATCAGCTGATGGCTGTCACTCAATGTAGGCCTGTATATGGCCAGCTTTACCAGGTCATTGACCGCTGGGACTGCAGTAGCAGCTGTAGCAGCGCTATGGTGAGATGCACCAAAAGCTCTAACTCATATGTATATATCTTCAAAAAAGTAAGAGTGAAACAGACTTACATTGAATCGGCGACTCCCACGCAGAAAGATCTTTCCTTGTGTTAGTGACTGTCTGTGGTGAAGCTGTGGATAAAGAGAGCAAGAAAGCTTTTGCGCATGCGTACGTTGCCTTACATGCATTCTTAAATGATTGCAGTGATTATTGTATACAACAAGATCGTGGTACTTGTATTATGAGTGCCCAAGAAAAGTTGTTTCAACTTTCTCGCCACATCATATTACACTTACAACAATTATTAACACTCACTTAAAAATGCACATTAGAACTTAACAATCTAAACTAACAATAATACAGCGAACAATAAAACAACAACAAAAAAATAAGATGACATTCAGCTATTTGCACATCTCCAATGTGACGCTGATATTCGCCTTGTTGACCCCACAGAGCAATACTTAGATGAAGATTGCAAGGCCGTCGGACGCAGGTGTTTCTCTTCATCAGAAACTCAGTCTGAGCGTCTGCAACCAACAGCAGATCATCTGCTCGTGGTGTACCACCAGCTGATGCGGCCAGCAAAGCTGTGGCGGCGAGCTTTTGTTGTTGGCCGTTAAACAATCACTTTAGTGTGGGGAATATGCATAATAGAGACAATTTAAATTCCTCCACATACAAATTTACCGAGATTTATAAACTCAGTTTTATATAAATTATGACTTCGTTTTTTTATAAATTATTACTGCGTTTTTTATAAATTATTATGGCGTTTTTTTACAAATTATTACTGCGTTTAATTAAATTGTTACTGCGTTTTTTTTATAAATTATTATGGCGTTTTACATAAATTATTACGGCGTGCCGAATCTAAAAATAAATACACAAAACTAAACTTAGAACAACAAATTAACTAAATATACGTATAACAAATATTTACCCTAATCTGGAAAACGGCACTTGCTTTAGTTAAGGCAGTTGACAATTTCCTCTAGTGAAAAAAAGTGGACGGCAAGGTGCACTTTTATGAGAGAAAAAAAAAAATGACAAAATTAACGTCTCAGAATAACCAGAATACATTGAAGTATCTTTGTATACTCACAAGTACGTTATCTGCATCGAGCTACACCAACCACTTCACTCTTGTGCATTTTTATCAAAGTCACATGCACTTTTTCACTAATTGACACTCAGGTTCTGCACATAACCTGCCAATTATTGTCTTGCAAACTATCCAACAACAAAAACCTCTTTTCGGAATTTTGACAATTAATTTTTACTCAAAAAGGTAGTCCACCAATAGATGGCGCTAGTTTTGGAGCTTTTAGACTAATGGATAACAAAAGCTCCACTTAGCAAAACAAAACACGACATTTGGTACCATTTTCTCAGACAAAAAAATAATTTTCTACAACTAAACAAATGAAATAATATAAATTAAATATGACAATAAATATATAAATAAATAAATAAATATAGGTATAAATAGGTATGAGTAAGAAAAAGAACAAAAAAAGTTGCATACTTTTAGGCTTGGTTAATTTGCGCTACGACAAGCGGCCTATTACAGCCGTTTGCACTATTAACCAGTGTAGTGAGCGGAAAATATATTGTGATAAAAGAAGTTCCAAATTTCCCAACTTTTTTTTTTGATGTTCTAAATATTGACGCACCCTAACGTAGTCATCTCACTAGCTGCACTTGCTTATCGCTATCTTCGCAAAGCTCTTGCAAAAGCTCGGAGATTCGCAGTAAAGAAAAGCAATTACACCAAGCAGACCTATTTATTGTCTCTCGGTAACTAATTTCATAACTTCACGTGATTCTGCAATATTATAATCTGGCAGGAAAACCAGATCAACCCCAAGTGAAAGTATATGCCAAGAAGACGCATATATATATAAATATATATATACAAAAAGTGCAGTGAATTAATATAGGTATGAAGAGGAAATAATTTTGAGTGTAGTTTATAACCATATCTCTCCATACAGGCGTAGAATCCCCAGAAATTCGGCTCATCGAGCTCGACACTGGCGGATGGGCCACAAGTGGTCCATTCAACCTCTATTACCACTATAGAGCGCTGTGTGACCCTAGTGAACAATTATATATTGAGTGCACGAATTTGGTTGGAAGTCACAACAAGGTTGTCTGCTCATCGGAGCACCAAAGACTCTCATTCTGACAGTCCACCACAGACACACCAGATCACGGCCTAGCTGACCCTGGAATCTTAACGGAGCACATACAGGCATATTCGCCTGAAGACCAGTAATACACTGGATGAGTAGCGTGTAGTACAACAACACTACAACAATCCACAATGCAACAACAAAAAATTCATTTATATAGTATCAATCATGACCCATTTGTTGCTATGATTTGCTGAGAAGCGACACGAATTTCATCGTCGATGTCTTCTAGTTATTTTGTATTAAATAAGGAAACATAAACTTAATAATTCTAATGGAAAATTGTTGAGTGTAAGTTACAAAATGGTACCTTCAATGCCTTTTTATACCCGCTACCCATAGGGTAGAAGGGTATTATAACTTTGTGCCGGCAGGAAATGTATGTAACAGGTAGAAGGAGGCATCTCCGACCCTATAAAGTATATATATTCTTGATCAGCGTCAACAGCCGAGAAGATCTAGCCATGTCCGTCTGTCTGTCTGTCCGTCTGTCCGTATGAACACCTAGATCTCAGAGACTATAAGAGATAGAGCTATATTTTTTTTCGACAGCATTTGTTATGTTTGCACGCAGATCAAGTTTGTTTCAAATTTTTGCCACGTCCACTTCCGCCCCCGCAAATCAGACAAAAATCGAATAACAAGCGTAATAATAAAGCTGGAGTCCCGAATTTTGGGATATACATTAGTCCTTGTGACTTCTGAAAATTTGGTTGCGATCTGATCAAAATTGTGGAAGTTATTAAAGAAATACTTTTGTATGGGCTAAAACGCCTACTTACTAGGGGTCACAGTTGCTTTGGCCGGCAATCTGGTATATTATGCCGTCTATGGTATATTTTGATAGTGGTACTATACTAAATACCAAAAATATACCAAATATATCATTTGGTATATTTTTTTAGCATTTTGTAGTATTTTTGGTATATTTTGGAAATAATACCGCAAAATTTTGATTTTATTCAAAATGGGTAGCGGGTATCTCACAGTCGAGCACACTCGACTGTAGCTTTCTTACTTGTTTCAATTAAATTATCCCGAGTACACCTCAGACCTTAAGTCATTTTTTAAATATTGTTGATCCTATCACATATGTAACAAACAGAGTATCATGAATTCTTTTATAATTAACAAGTAAGAAAGCTACAGTCGAGTGAGCTCGACTGTGAGATACCCGCTACCCTATTTCCTTCAGCTCCTGCTTCAATAAAATATATTTTATTTATTAAAGCAAGACCCAGGGAACACCTTGAGGAGGCCATTAAATATTATGGGGTCTTTTCCGAAATCTAATTTCGGCAAAAAAAAAAAAAAATTGATCTGAATTATTGTATATAGCGTTAAAAATAAAAAAAAAAAATAATATAAAAAATGTATGAGTCCCGACCGAGACTCGAACCGGCGCACTACACACCAATAAAGGCAAGCATGTTAGACATTCATAAATTAAAACAAGTAAGAAAGCTACAGTCGAGTGTGCTCGACTGTGAGATACCCACTACCCATTTTGAATAAAAGCAAAATATTGCGGTATTATTTCCTAAATATACCAAAAAATACTACAAAATACTAAAAATATACCAAATGATATATTTGGTATATTTTTGGTATTTAGTATAGTACCACTATCAAAATATACCATAGACGGCATAATATACCAGATTGCCGGCCAAAGCAACTGTGACCCCTAGTAAGTAGGCGTTTTAGCCCATACAAAAGTATTTCTTTAATAACTTCCACAATTTTGATCAGATCGCAACCAAATTTTCAGAAGTCACAAGGACTAATGTATATCCCAAAATTCGGGACTCCAGCTTTATTATTACGCTTGTTATTCGATTTTTTCTGATTTGCAGGGGCGGAAGTTAGCGTGGCAAAAATTTAAAACAAACTTGATCTGCGTGCAATCATAACAAATGCTGTCGAAAAAAAATTATAGCTCTATCTCTTATAGTCTCTGAGATCTAGGTGTTCATACAGACGGACGGACAGACGGACATGGCTATATCGTCTCGGCTGTTGACGCTGATCAAGAATATATATACTTTATAGGGTCGGAGATGCCTCCTTCTACCTGTTACGTACATTTCCTGCCGGCACAAAGTTATAATACCCTTCTACCCTATGGGTAGCGGGTATAAAAACACTATACTCCCGCAAGCAAACGAAGTGAAATATCTAGGAGTACACCTCGACAGAAGACTCACATGGCGCCAGCACATTGAAGCCAAAAGAACACACCTAAAGCTAAAAGCCTTCATTGGCTTATCAACGCTCAGTCTCCATTTAGCCTTGAATATAAAGTCTTGCTGTATAACTCGTTACTAAAACCTATATGGTTGTACGGCTCCCAGTTATGGGGGAATTGCAGCAATAGCAATATTGACATAGTCCAGCGAGTTCAGTCGAAGATCTTGAGAACCATCACCGGGGCACCGTGGTACGTTCACAACGAAAACATACATCGTGACTTAAACATTCTACCAGTCAAAGAAGTGATCGAAGAACAGAAGGAAAAGTACTTTACCAAGTTATTGTTGCACCCTAACCACCTGGCAAGAGGTCTTATAAGGTTGAGCAACCAATCACGTCTTCGTCGTAATGACTTACCCACCCAGCGACCGACTTGAGGGACGCGCAACCAGTAGACTGCATTCTGGTTGCGCGTCCCTAGCACACTGTTAGTTAAATTTTAATGTTAAGATTCGTAAACTTATTGTTAGTCTTAAAATTAAGAAGAAGATTCAATAAATAAAAGCAAAGTTCTAATAAAAAAAATTTTTTTTTCTTCATTTCATCTGACTTTATACTCATTAATTTTGTATTCAACACTATTCTTGTTTGAACCATATCATTCAAAACATTGGATTTTAAAGTTCAATTATTTACTAGACAAATTATTATGATATCGTTATAAATTTATACCTAAAAAAAAAATAACTGATCTGAGCTGATCTACAGCTGATCAATAGTTGCTCATAAATGTATAAAGCTATCAAACACTTTTCTATATCGTCCTTTGTCAATATCATTACTTTTACTTAAAACAACAAATTCATATTTATGTTTCCAATAGTCCTCACAAATTTTTATGAATTGCTTAAAAGTCATATCATAATATTAATATTTATTTCATCTTGTTTAAACATAATAATTAAGTTAGCATTGCCACGTATAAAATGTTTTGGTATTTATGTATAAGTTTGACATAGATAGAAAGAGTCTATGTGTTATTGTAGTTTGATTATTATTATTGAATGTGATCTAGCTCTATTTGGAATAGATTAAATGAAAATGTTTTGAAATTTAAGTCCAATTTTTATTAAACTTATCATTACATTAGTCTTCCCACAATTAGATGGTACCACAATTAGATCACGTATCGAATTGGGTAATAACGGGCTATGAACGATTTTTCACTCCTATCCCGCTCACCACAAACGTGATCAACATTTCGTATTTTGATTTGCTGATGTTGCTTTATTAAAAGCATTTTACCAACTTATAAAGAAACCACTATAAATATTTGTATATATATTGTTCTTTATTTAATATGTGTTTGTTAACGAAGCAGATCAGACATACATTGTGTTCGATAACGAAATCACACATACACATTTACACACACATATGCATAGACATCGACATTGACTATAAATTATAAACAAAAATTCGATTCGAATCAGTGTAAAACTAGTGGTGGATTCGTTAACAACTTAATTAATAATTTACCCGTTGAACTTCATTTGCATGGTGATCAATTTTGTGGGCCAGGCACAAAACTTGGTTTATGATAAATGCCATGAAAACCAAAGTTAAATTCGGATTTGGAATGAGGAACAAAAACAACAAAAATTTCGACAACGACGTAAAGGGGAGCCAATTAGTGGAAAACAACAGCCTATTCAACTTTATCGTCCTCAATGTCGTCAGAATCGTCATCGTCGTCGTTCAACAACAGCAGCAGTCTCTAATAGAAAATCATTTATATTAATTAAAGAAGCAGTTCAGATAACACACCAATCAATTCCAGAAAGTTTCCGACAACAAAAGAAGAAGTCGAATGACAGATTAATCATTTTGACAGTGATACCAATACCGACAATTGGAGGTTTCTTACCGTTGGTGCTATCTAGACTTGATGGCATACATTTAAGTAAATCCAAAAATCTAAGTTCTATATTTATTTATGTATTAAAGGCATAGATTATAAATTAATTTATAAGCTAGCGTAAACTTACTAGCGCTAAGTTCTATAATTTCCTTTTTCCTATACAAATTTTCTTAGTTACAGATATATAAAACTCTTTGTTTAACGGTATTATATTAATTTCACCTTCAACACTTGATAATTCTTTACCAAATAAATGACAATCGTACGCTGTAACGAACCGTCACAACGCCGGTGTAACTAGCCCTGTCCAGGGGTCGAAATAAGAAATTTATGCATGCTGAAACCCTACAAGCCGAGTATTGTAATAGGCCGCTTGTCGTAGTATAATTTAACTGATCCTAAAATTATGCAACATTTTTTTTGTTCTTTTTCTTTCTCATACATATTTATACCTACATTTATTTATTTATTTACTGTCCTATTTAATTTATATTATTTCATTTGTTTAGTTGTAGAAAATTACTTTTGTAGTCTGAGAAAATGGTACTAAATGTCGTGTTTTGTTTTGCGAAGTGGAGCTTTTGTAATTCATTAGTCTGAAAGCTCCAAAACTAGCGCCATCTTCGATGCTTGCAAGCCGGAGTTACTAAATCAGCTGATCGCGTTAAGTCCACACTAAAATAGAGTAGCGATTACCTTTTTGAGTAAAATTATTTGTCAAAATTCCGGAAAAAGGGTTTTTGTTGTTGGTTTTTGGCAAGACATTTAGTGGCAGGTTATGTGCAGAACCTGAGTGAAAATTAGTGAAAAGTGCATGTGACTTTAATAAAAATGCACATCAGTGAAGTGGTTGGTGTAGTCAGTTGCAGATAACGTACTTGTGAGTATACAAAGATACCTCAACGTATTCTTGTTATACTGAGACGTTAATTTTGTCATTTTATTCACCAAAGTGCACCTTGCCGTCCACTTTGTTCACTACAGGAGATTGACAACTGCCTTAAATGCAGCAAGTGCCGTTTTCCAGATTAGGGTAAATATTTGTTATACGTATATTTAGTTGTTTTTGTTGTTCTAACTTTAGTTTTGTGTATTTATTTTTAGATTCGGCACGAAGTCATAATCTATGTAAAACCCAGTTAAAATTTACATAAACGCAGTATTAATATACATAAACCCCGTTATATAAACGCAGTTTATAAATCTCGCTAAATTTGTATGTGGAGGAATTTGAATTGTTTCTATAATGAATATTCCCCACACTCAAATGATTATTTAACGGCCAACAACAAAAGCTCGCCGTCACAGCTTTGCTGGTCACATCAGTTGCTGGTACACCACGAGCAGATGATCTGCAGTTGGTTGCAGAGCGGAACACCATTGCCTCCAAGCAGACTGAGTTTCTGATGAAAAGAAACACCTGCGTCCGACGGCCTTGCAATCTTCATCTAAGGATTGCTCTGTTCTGTGGTGACAACAAGGCGAATATCAGCGTCGCATTGGAGAAATGCAAATAGCTGAATGTCATCTTATTTTTTTTTTGTTGTTTTATTGTTCGCTGTATTATTGTTAGTTTAGATTGTTAAGTTCTAACGTGCATTTTTAAGTGAATGTTATTAAGTGTTGTAAGTGTAATATGATGTGGCGAGAAAATTGAAACAACTTTTCTTGGGCACTCATAATACAAGTACCACGGCATTGTTATATAAAATAACAACTGCAAACATTTAAGAATGCATGTGAGGCAACGTATATAGGCAAAATATCTCTTTAAAATTGTATCTAGTTGTAAAATTTCTTGATTGTATATTGCCCGCAAAGCAGGTAAAACCATACCTGCATACATTTGTATGGACATACATATATGTATGTTTGTGTGGAATTTCACTAGCAGGTCATAGCAGTCAGCTTTTACGCATGCGCAAAAGCTTTCTGTACTCTCTATCCACAGCTTCACCACAGACAGTCACTAACACAAGGAAAGATCTTTCTGCGTGGGAGTCGCCGATTGAATGTAAGTCTGTTTTCACTCTTACTAATTGAATATATATACATATGAGTTAGAGCTTTTGGTGCATCTCACCATAGCGCTGCTACAGCTGCTACTACAGTCCCAGCGGTCAATGACCTTGTAAAGCTGGCCATATACAGGCCTACATTGAGTGACAGCCATCAGCTGATCCTCTTGCAATTACTTGCGCAGAGCTTTTCTCTTTAAAAGATAGATCTTGTTTGCCTATATTCATTGTGTTTTCCATCATTCTCAATGAGATAATTTTAATTGCAAAATTCTTAAATTGTTAGTAATTTTCAAAATCAAAAATAATTAATTATATTATATTTATGCTAGACCATATTTCATATTTATAGGTAATTTATTTTTAGTCTCTCTTTATTTATTTTTTATTCTTTTTGACTTATCTGTTCAATTTCTGCCTCATAAGCACTTACAATGTTAGTCCGTTAAATTATTTATTTCTTTACTATTTTTCTTTTACTATTGTTTAATGTAACCTTCCCATTACACTCCTTCTTTTCTGTCTTCCCATATGTACGCGAATTCGTAATGTATTATTGTTATAAGTGGTGCGTCTTATTAGTTGGCCCTTTCCTTGAACCCCATGCTAACTGAGCAAAAGTCGGAGAAGCCAGCGCGTACGCCACACTAATATACCTTACACCAGCACCAGACGAATACTTTGTTAGTGATTCGTTACAGTATATCAAAGTGTGAGACAATCCTGGTAGCCGAATGGAGATCTCGATGTAAAAGCAAGACACAGTAGTTTTTGAATTTTTATTTTGTTTCCTTTATTTCTTGGTTCAATGGTTCCAGATAAATCAACAAAGATATAGATATTTACGCTCCTGGGATTGTCCCCAGGTCCAACGTCGATAGAAATGTTATGCGGGTGGGTGTCACGGGTGTCAGTGTAAAGCACACTGATTGTGTTGCGCTGTACACACTATTCCGGTGTCGACAGTAGTGGTTGTAATCACCCTACTACAGCTAACGTGAAGATGTTGTAGTTCGTGCGAATAGTATAAACCGAGACACGCGGCGTGGGTGGAATGGTTGTGAGTGTGTAATCACACTGACCCAATCACACTGTACACACTGTTCCAGCGTCGACTGTAGTAGTTTGTAGTCACACTACTACAGCTAACGGGAAAGTTTTGTGTGTTTCGCGAAGAATCGTAACCGGGATGTACGGTGTAGGTGAGACGATTGTTGGTGTGTAATCACACTGGCACAGTCGCACTATACACACTATTCTAGCGCCGACTGTAATAGTTTGTAGTCACACTACTACAGCGAACGGGCACTTTGTTTTGCACGAGCACTAGCAGACGAGATGCACTGGAAGAATACTTGAATACTTGAGTATCAATCATCAAGCTTGAACGTACCTGTAGAATACGCCTTGGCTGCGTGGCGAACTTCTCGCTTGGTATGTACACACGTTGTTTTTGTACAAGACTTTAATGTCAGAGGCACTCGCGGGTAAAGAGTTACGCACCACTCAGTTCTAATCAGAGAGAGAGAGTTGCTCCTCCTACTCTCGCTTTTATCTAGGTCAAGGTCTTGGCTCTGCCAACTTGCTTTGTTTTCTTTTTTCCTAAATTTTCGCAAGCGCTGTTACCTCACTTGGCTCTGTTTGCGTTGCACTTGCGCTGTACGCTCGCTTGGCTCTATTTGCGTTGCACATGCGCTGTAAACTCACTTGGTTCTTTGTGCGTTGCACATGCGCTGTTAACTCGCTTGGCTCTGTTTGCGTTGCACATGTGCTGTTAACTCAGCACAGCTGGGTAAGTGACCGTATGTGAGAGAAAAGAAAGCTTTGGTATATGTTGGTATATGAAAATCCGGATACGTCCGGTTTTGGACCTATTCACCTGATAGGTGGTGTCTAGGTACGTATGCGTAAATCTGGTCCTGGTACCTTGACCCCCGCTTGAACGGACCTCCTCGACCAGGCCCTGGGGTAGTTGACGGTGGGGTGTCCCTACCGTCCAATTGATGGGAGCCTCCACGGGGAGAACCCTGGCGTACTGCTGGCGGAACCGAGGTCCGTCCGGCTCGTCGTCCGACGACGTGGATTCCCAACGTGGTCCTTCCTGGGGTGCGTCAACTGGCGTCCGTGGCGTGTTGTCGTAGGGGCGCAGGCAAGGGGGAACCTCATCGGGGTCTGGTAGGTCTGCCTGGAGTAAGCGTAGGGTGGGTGTTCTAGGGCGTAGGAATGCAGGTGGGAAGTAGGGTGGTGGGACTGGGCGGTCGGCGATGGCTAGCCCACGATAGTTCCAGTGCTCGGGAATCTCGAAATACGAGGCGGGGGTTTCCCCTGGAGGGAGGATGATATCGACCACGGCCCGGTCAATGCGGGTTACCCGCATCCCCCACGGGCGAATGGCCACCTCGTACTTTGCGGTACGGCTCACCTTGTGGACGAAAAACGATTCGTCCGCGTCGCTGTCCTCGGTGGGAGGGGGCTGGTACCGTTGTGCTTCCGTCTCGGTCGGCGACGGGGGTCGGGGGCCATACACCCAACGTCCTTGTCTTGGGTCGTGGCATTGTCCGGGCCGGGGTGACCAGGCGCCTGGTGGGAGCCGGGAAAAGGGCTCTTCCGCCTCGCTGCTCTCTTCCTGTCGGTACGCCTCGTAGGACTCTTCCTCTTTCAATTCCCCCTCGCTGACGGGGTTATAGGTCGCTCTTCGGACCACGGGGAATAATGAGGCTCCGACTTGTCAGGGATCATCCGACTTGTCAGGGATCATGATATTATTGGTAGGGCGACTGAGGAGGTTGTGGTCGGAGGGTTAGGATCAGGGTTTGATCGCGGCTCTCGACGTGTCGCTCTCATAATCTTCGGCCTCGGACTCAGGCCTCTACTCCTGGAAATCTCGGAGATCTGCAATGTTAGCTACCCTTTTTTGGTTGGTCGTTGTGTGTTGCAGGCGGACGATGTTTGCTGCTATGAACTTCTTTACCACGTACGGACCGTCGAATTTCGGAGCAAGTTTTGCTGATATTGCAGGGGTCTTCTAGTTTGCCGGGGGCCTCTGGTGTAACCTCTTCGTATAATCCTCCGGGAAGTCGTGGCTCCCTACCCTGAACTAGGAAGGCGGGACTGTAGCCGGTGGACTCGGAGACGCTGGAATTGATAGCTAATGTGATCTCTGGAAGCAACTCATCCCATTGGTTCTGCTGTCCATCAATTAGTTGCGAGATCATGGTCTTAACTGTCCGGTTTGCTCGTTCCGTTAGGTTTTCATGTGGAGAATAGGGGGCAGTGTGTTGTAGGTCGACTCCGGCGGTTTTTAGGAATGCCTTGAAGGACCGGCTAGTGAATTGTGTCCCATTGTCGCACACGAAACGTCGCGGAACTCCGAAATGAGCGAGGATACGTTTACGGAACGCACGCTGAAGGCTCGCAGTAGTGGCACATGGTAGTGGCACTAGTTCCACCCATTTGGAAAACAAGTCGAAGAAAACTAGGAGCATGGTGTTACCTTGCTTGAAACGAGGATGTGGGCCGACGAAATCGGCTCCAATGACGACGAAGGGTTCTTATGCGGGCCGGGTATGCATGGGTCCGGCAGGCTTCTGTTGTGATGTCTTGACAGCTCAGGCATTGCCGGACGTGCTTCTTGACGACCCGATGCATACCTGGCCAGTAGTATCGCTGACTGATTCGAAGAATAGTCTTACGTACTTCTAAGTGGCCGGCCATGACACTCGTGGAGAACGCGAGGTCGCATTGCCCGAGGTACACACAGCTTCCAGGTAACGTATTCGAAATCATCGGACCGATGCACGATGTGTCGGTAGAGTTGTCCGTCCCTGATGGTATAATCCGGGTAGCGTTGTGGTTTTTCACTCACCTGTTGTATGCGCCGTGATAACCAAGAACAAGGTTGGGCGTCCTCCTTCAACATGGCCAGCCTGGTAAGGGGTTATCGGGAAAGGGCGTCGGCGACTACGTTTTGCTTTCCGGGTCGATAGCGCACGTCGTATTGGTATTGTTGTAGCTCTAAAGCCCAACGTGCCACACGTCCATGTGGTGACTCAAGTGAATTCAACCACTTGAGTGCCAGATGGTCGGTGACGACCTCAAATCGGTGGCGGAGTAGTTCTCCTCCGCTTTGTTGAGCCGTCGACTAACGTTGGGTATCACCCGTTCTTGACCGTCGATTTCTTGGGTCAGGACTGCTCCGATTCATACGTTACTGGCGTCAGTTTGTAGCATGAACTGAAGGTGGAAGTCCGAGCACGCTAGCACAGGGGCGGTTGTCAAGAGAGTTTTTAGTTCGTCGAATGCGGCCTGCTGCTCTTCACCCCATGTCCACTTTCGCCCCTTTTTGAGGAGTTGTGACATGGGTTGCACCACCGTAGCAAAGTTTGGCACAAATCTGCGGTACCAAGAAGCCATGCACTGGCGTAATTCTTTCAAGTTGGCCGGGGGAATTAATTCGCGGACAGCTGCCACCTTGCTGGGATCTGTGTGAATCCCTTCCTCACTGATCACATGCCCTAAGTAGTTAATTTTCCGCTGGACGAATGCGCACTTCTCGTGGTTTATGCCTGCAGGAGCCGTTTGAACACTTCCCTAAGATGTTTAGTGTGTTCCTCTAGAGAGTTTCCGACCACCAAAATGTCGTCTAAATACGCGAATGCGAAAGGTTCCATGTCGCCGGGGCTGAATGTAATCCGAATGGCATAACTCGCCATTGATAAAGGCCGCGTCCTGGCACGGTGAAAGCTGTGGCCTCTCGACTTCCTGTAGCCATCGGTATCTGCCAGTAGCCGTTCTTGAGGTCCAACGTGGATATGTACCTTGCATGTCGTAGGCGTTCTAGGATATATGTAATCCTCGGAATAGGGTATGCATCAGAATCTGATCGCTCGTTGAGTTGTCGGTAGTCTACGCACATTCGCCATTGCCCATTCTTTTTCTTTACCAGTACAATTGGGGCGCTGTGCAGACTATAAGAAGGCTCGATTAGCCCATCCTCCAGTAATTGATCGACCTGTTCGTCGATGATCCTTCGCATAGCTGGATTCTTCGGAAAATAACGCTGTTTGATGGGTCGCTCGTCTCGCAGTGTTATGGTGTGCTGCGTGATTGGGGTTACCCCTGTCATTCCGTCAAACTTGGGGAGTTCCACTTGTAAGAATCCCTGAATGCTTGGCGCAATGTCCGCAGGCCAAGGGGAAGGTTCTTGTTCATCTGGGAGCCTCGGATCCCATCTCGAGGGCTGGAGAGGACGTTTGAAGTTGATAGTCCTGGTGATGGGTCGTGTCATAGACGCTCGGTCCCCTTATTTCCGGGACGGCAGGAATGACGCTGGACAAGGTGGCCGGAAGCGGAATTGGGGCAGCGGGGTCGTGCCTTGTATGTCGGGGACGGGGTCTAGGAATTGGTCGGGGCATTGGATCTGCCTCTACACAGACTCGTGTTCGTTTTCGTGGAACTGGAGGGAGTGGTGCCGCCGGGATAGGCTCGGAGTGTGAGGCTCGAGGGCACAAAGGTGCTTTCATTGATGCTAGCAAATTATCTAAACGAATCTGGGCTGTATCGCAGCAAATCGTTGTTTCTATGGAACAGAGGAAATCTAGGCCCAGGATCACGGGCTCGAGAATATGTGGCAAGACCAGAAATGGTCTTCGTGACCTTCCGAACGGAGCCGTCAGCGAGTCGAATTCGCGAATTCTTAATTAACGTGTTCTCAGGGGTACGAAGTCGCGCGGCCACCTCTTCACTGATGAAACTCGTGGTGGCACCGGTATTCACAGTTCTCTCGGTGGGCATACCTTCGATATGGATCTTGGCCACGATTCTCCCACCGGCTAGATATATCGTCGGGGCTACTGGCGGGTCGTGGTGTCTATCGTCCTTTGCTCCTCCCGCCGTGGTAGGGGACGGTGACCGTTTCCCGTCGCGTTGTTCCGACAGCAATGGATCGTGCGTATGTCTCGTTTGCCACAGTCCCAACAGCTGGGTTTTGACATACGGCCTGTAAATGCCCTGGTTCCGCGCATCGTCTGCAAACCCTGGCTACATTCGGCACTGAAGATTGTCCAGCGGGAGTGTTATGAACGGATGGTTGGCGGGGCCTGTCCTCGGGTGGTCCTCGGAAGGGGTTATGCCACGTCGGTGGAGTCTGGGTTGGCGGATATGCCTCGCGACGGGCTGGTGCCGGGGGCGATATGGCAGTCGCCGTCACCAGTGAGGTTTGTGGCTGGATTCGATCCTGGATGTATTCAAACTCCGTGGCCAACTGGATCAGTTGGTTGAGACTTGTGATCTCGTGTCGGCGGGCGTTCTCATAGATTCGGTCCAACTCTTGCGTCGTGCTGTAGTCAGCATGGTGCATCAGGAACCGAATTTCCGTGACGTAATCCTTGAGGGATTCGTTCTCTCGCTGTTTACGATCGCGGATGTTATCTTCCAACCTTTCGAAGTACCGCGTGGGCAATAAAAATGCGAGAAATTCTTTACGGAACTCCGACCAAGGGACTGCGCTCAGCCCACTGGTTCGGAACCAACGCGCGGCACGATCCACTAAGCCTTCGGCCATGCTCCTTGGTAATGCATCGACCGGGATCCCGTATGCCTGAGCCCGTTCCTCCAATGCCTCGACAAAAGCCAACGGATCACCCTGACCATCGAATTGGATTCCCCATTTCCGAATTCGGTCAAGGTAAGTGCCGTATGGCCAAGAGCTTGGGTTGGTGGCGGTCGGGTATTATTAGTAGTATTATCTACAAATTTTTCAATAAACGTGTTTCCTTAAGTGAAAAGTACTTCGAGAGTGTTAGTATTTATTCTGCGACGCCACTCCTACGAAACATTCTCGTTTAATATATACTATATATATATATATGTATATATACCTTGAAATATTTTGTATCTAAACCTAGTGTCATTTTCGAGCAGTAACAATTATATGTCGTATACTATATTACTAGTTTTATTCTTGGTAAAATAATATGGTCCGATTATTATTGTGTTATCTGTGTCCAATCCGAAAACAGTTATACTTATTTTAGGATTATTATCTTCAAATTTTATAATGCTATCAACCGATGTGGAAAACTTTAATCTACTAAATTTTAATGTTATGTTAATTATAATAAATTTATCTAATTTAATGTGATGAATTCCTTTTTGTTTACATAGAGAAAATCTTTCTTTGTTAACATCGTTGTCGTTGTTGCTGTTTTTGTTGTTGTCAAAGAAGGCTGATATTAATGCCGATTTTAAAAGAATACACATAATTTTTTACACAATAACACATGTTTTTCTCCTTAATATTTGCCGTGGTAAACAAATGTAATTTGTTCCACTTAGAGGTTGATATTTATTTATATAAGGTTCTCAAAAAAGTCTTGCGGTATTTTTATTGAATTTTTAATTGTTCATAAAATTGGTTATAATAATGCGATTTAAGTCAAATATGCACCGTTTTGTTCGATGACGAGTTCCCAACAAGATGCCAACTTCATAATGCCCCTCTTATAGAAGCTCGCTTCCCTATTGGCAAAAAACTTGGAGAGCCAATTTACACAGGACTCTCTTGTGGCCAATTTCCGACTACCAAGCTCGTTCGCCATGGACAGAAATAGGTGGTAATCACTTGGTGCGAGATCCGGACTATACGGTGGATGCAAAAGAATCTCCCATCCGAGCTCCCGGAGCTTCTGGCGCGTCACCAAAGATGTGTGTGGCCTGGCGTTGTCCTGATGGAAAACAATTCGGCCTCTGTTGATCAGAGATGGCCTCTTCTGCATGAGTGCTGCATTCAAGCGGTCCAGTTGTTGGCAGTACAGGTCCGAATTAAGCGTTTGGCCATAGGGGAGCAGCTAATAGTGGATGATTCCCTGTCAATCCCACCAAACACACAGAAGAACCTTCCTGGCCGTCAATCAAGGCTTTTCCACCATCTGGGCAGCTTCACCGCTTTTCGACCACGACCGTTTGCGCTTCACGTTGTCGTAAGTGATCCACTTTTCAT
The DNA here is from genome assembly GCA_035046325.1 of Drosophila niveifrons. NCBI lineage: Eukaryota > Metazoa > Arthropoda > Insecta > Diptera > Drosophilidae > Drosophila > Drosophila niveifrons. The sequence continues at coordinate 34,723 of JAWNOC010000002.1, read as the reverse complement.
CGCCAGTCACCATCCGCCTCACAAACGGGTCGATTTTGTTGCGATTCAGAAGCGATTCGCATGCATCCATACGGTCAAAAATGTTTTTTGCGTCAAGTCGTGGGGCAAACATCGAGTTTCGTTTTGAATCCAAGCTTCTTCAAATGGTTTATAACAGTTTGATGACTAATGCCCAGCTCTTGGTCGATGCTACGGCTGCTACTATGCCGATCTTTTTTGATCATTTCAGCGATTTTATCGCAATTTTCGACGTCAGGCCTTCCGGACCGTGGTGCATCTTCGAGCACCTCTGCACCAGATCGAAATCGTTGAAACCATTGTTGTGCGGTGGAAATGGAAACTGAATCGGGTCGATAAACTGCACAAATTTTATTAGCCTAAATCGTAGTAGTACTGTAAAATATGCCGTATTTTCTGTTTATTTTGCTCCATGTTTGCGACGCTAAAACTCACGAACGACTCAAAACAAATAACAATAAATCAAACACGTGTTAGCGCGTGAAAGGAACTTTCCAAAAAGCCCTAGTGTGAACCGATGCGACGAATCAAACTAGAACTACGCGCTTGCAAAGACACCTAGCCGTGGCTATGTCATTACTAAAACCGTTATCGTCTCTAATTCAATTTTTTAACATATTGGACACTAATGTTAAATTATTGATGCGGTCTTGCAAATGTTGATTTATTATAGTTTGGTCATTGCCGTTTGAAATAAGGTTGTTTAAATAGTTATGAATTAAAATCAGATCATCATGATATGGACTTCCTGCGACGTACTTCCATGCTGAGCCTAACTACTGACGTTATTGTCCTAAATTAAAGGGATAGTGTACTTAAAGCTGACAAAGCTTGGACTATTTCGTGGGTTAAAGTGTGTTATAGATAACTCCTTTTTAGGCTCTTTAGAGTATGGTCTTGAATAGTTAAGAGTTCTGATTTCAAGTGTTCTAAGTCGATGATATGAATTAACCTTACAGAAGAAGTCTGCAACTTCCCGATTCCTTCATGAATGGAAATCGTGTGTGCCCCGGTGCAATTTATTATTTCCATGTAGGGCGCTACCATAGGCAAGAATAAGACAAAAACAAGAATCCCGAAATGTGAATTGGACAAGAATTAAACAGTGATTGGTTGAGGGGGTGGGCCGATTCGTCACAATCGGATACATACCTGTGATCGGACAATTTGATATAATTAGGTTAATGGTATCAATTGTTCTGGATCCGTCGTCACATTTCTTCCGAAAAATACTTAACTGTACTTTTATAGGGTGGAGTTTTAAAGATTTGAATTCCTAACTCATCTTTTATCAAAAAATGTAATCGAAGCTGAATTAAAGGACTTTTCGTTATTAATTACAACACATTTAGGAACACCGTAGTAGAATAGAATATCCATGTAGCGGTTTTTTTACGTCCTTTAATGATTTTAATTTAATTATCCTTGTTTGTGCAAGTTTAGAAAATTTGTCTACTGCTGTTAAAACCAGTTTATTTTCTGTCGAAAATATGTCTATGTGCATTGTGTGTCCTGGGAATTCTGGAATTGGGGTTTTGGTTAGTTCCGGGTTTGGGGGATGCCTATTGTATTTTCCTTCTTTGCATATTAAACATTGCTTTTTTTTCATCTTGGGGATTCCTATGACCTCTATTGTGTGTTTGAAGCACGGTTGCCATTCCAAAAAAATTTTTTGTACCAAAATTTTGAAAAAATGTACCAATTTGAGCAAAAATGTACCACAAATTTTTCTCGGTATTTTTTAAAGCTAAAATTTCTTAACGTTTTTTTAAAATGATCTTTTATTATTTCACGTTTCATTTTTTACTTCAAATTATAGTAGTAGTATAGTATATAGCGTATAAAAAAAAAACAGAACTTTCCTTAAACAATAATAAATTAAATTTAAACTTAGTTCATTTTTAAAAATGAACAGTCTTTTGGAGACCAAACATAGTGAAGGTCTTTACAATTAATCAATTCTTTACAATACATAATATTATTTAGTGTCTTAAATTCTAATTTATTTCGTAATTTAGTTTTTATTAACGAAATTTCAAAAAATTTTCTCTCTGCAGCAGCAGAGCTGTGTGGCAACGACATCAAGTTATATATGAATTCTATCAAGCTTTTGAACAGCGGTTCGTCAAGACCGTTTTTTTTACTTCCAATGTCTGTCCAAAATTTACAAATGTCTTTTTCTTTTCCCTCATTTAAAGACAGACGGAGTTGGTTCCATTGGGATATTAGATCATCGGGATCACCATTGTATAAATTTTCGAAGGTTTTCATCAAAGGTACTATTGAAAGTTCATCTTCGCTTAGAAATTTAGCTGGAGTTATTGCCTCTAAAAGTTTTACATCTTCTCTTTCGAAGTCAAATCTCATTTTTATTTGTGAAATCAGCTCAATATAAAATTCACGAATAGTTTCTTTAATTTTACACTTTTCAAATTCACTCAGATTTTCGCTATCAATATACTGCTGCGCTTTTGTACCAATACAAATATTTGCTACTGGTAAAAAGTGATTTTTATCTTTAAGGACGATATCTTTTATATTTTTGTTTTTAATATAAGGAGTTTGACAGAAGTTACATAAAATTAACTTAACAGAAACTTCAAGTCTATTGTATAGGTACGGAAGTCTGACAGATTCGGATTGAAATTCAGTGTTAAGTTCATTAATAATTTTTAGAGCGTACGTTAAAAACATAATATTGGCTAACCCCTTGGGCTTTATGTTATTGACTTCCGAACATTGGGATAGAAAATAAAGCTGTAGTGCATCCCACTGCTCTACAATTCTACAAATAACTTTCTCAAGAGAAAGCCACCGTGTCATTGCTAATCCTAAGATCTTATGGGGCTTGATGTCGCAGAAGTCTTGAAATTCTTTTAGCTCTAGCCCTCTCTTAGGACTCCACGCGAAATAGGAATAAATGTTCCTGCACAGCTTTTCAACGTCTGATGGCAATTTTTTGCAAGAGTAGCTTGCGCACAAATGTAGTGAGTGACAAGTACACTTCATATAAAATAAGTTGGTGTCCTTACTCATTTTTGTTTTCAATCCAGATAGGCTTCCCGCCATAGTATTTGCTCCGTCGGTTGCAAGTCCAATTAAATTGTTTAGTGGGATCTCGTTTGATGTAAAAAATTGTTTAATAGATTGATAGATTGACTCAGCGTCACATTTGTTAAGCTGTATCAACCCAAGAAACTTGTCCGTAATTGTTTTCGTAACGCTTTGAAACTGCCTTGCCACCAGCACAAGCGCCTTGCGGCACGAAACATCAGAAGTTTCGTCAACAATTAGGGAAAATTTTGAATTTTTTAGCGAACTTATAATGTTTTTGAATGACTTTCCCGCCAGCTGCTCTGTCATTTGTGATGCTTTTGTTCGCCCGCACTTTACTTCTTTTGCTATTTTGGAATCCGGACAGCATACACACAGCAAGTTGGGCAGATAGTCCATAAGCGAAATTGGCAAGCTATGCATTATGACAAACATCATTAATGTGTAAATGGCATGCTGAACTTCATCATCAACTTTTTTTGACCGTGAGGCGAATTCGTCCATTTTTATTTGGTTTTCCTTGCTTTTGACGTTGCGTTGATGCAGAGCCTGCTTACTGTGCCGATCAATATGGGTAATGTGGTTGAAAACAAATTTTTCACACGCCTTGCAAAAACCACGACCACCTTCGTTTTTAAGCCACGAAAACTTGGTGAGCCACTCGCTGCGAAATTTTCGATTCGCTTTGGGCGAATTGTTGCTATTAAAGAATGCGATGTTAGAAAATTATACATACATACATAAGTGTATAATGTTTTAATAAGACTCACTTTGGCTCATCATCTACTGTCACTTGCGGAGCATTAGCTTCAGTTGCACCAGAAGCTGCTTTTTTTGTAATGAATCTATAAAATTGATATATGTACATATATACTTTGTTGTTTCAAAAGACATTAGCTTACTTACCTATCCATCACTATGTATAATCTTCAAAAACTGTTTAAACAATATATTTTTCAAATTCAAGTTCTCGAAAGATTTTATGTATTTCACAATTTATAACTGTTTACGTAGTGATGGACCTTACGTTGGCGCATACATATTTTCTCAATTTGAGACGGAACATCGCAAATCGACTGCATGCGATATTTTTCAGTGTTAGTAATGGTTCCATTTCTAACTGATACAAAATTTGTGCTTGGTGGAACAGAGCCATTTGTTAAAATAATATGTGTGAACATAAAATTTTTTGAAAAAAAACTAGACCAGGCATATTGAAAATGTACCAAAATGAAAAAAAGTGATCCAATGTACCAACGCATAAAAAATGTACCAGTTTTGGTACATTTGTACCAAAAATGGCAACCGTGGTTTGAAGTATTATTTCTTCTTGTTGCGCCTCTACCGTTATATTTTGTACTTTTGATTGGGTACATCTAACTTTGAAAGAACTAAAATGGTCTGGGTATAGTCGTTGAATTTGTCCCATAATGTCTTCAGTCGTTTGTATTCCGTTTATTACTGATGGGTTTAGGTTTTTAGTTAATAGTTTCAGAGAAAGTTGGCTGCGAAATGGTATGTCTATGGAATGTAGAGAATGGAATAGTAAATTTGTAATCTGGTGATTCATCTTTAAAGATAAAAATTTGAAAATTTGTTGAGTTTCTGTTATTGAGTTAACTTCATTCTGCTTAGGTGGTCTGGAAAGAGCGTCGTTGTGCTTTTCCTGGCTTATAAAGTAACTCGTCTTATTGCTATTCCGCCTTTCCAGTTGCAATCGTTTGTAAGGGGTTCATGGTCTAGAACCACCATAAAGATATCCTCTAAAAGCTTTTACCGCCCAACATATTGCTAACATTTCTTTTTCTGCAGTTACGTAACCTTCTTAGGCTTTAGAAAGGGTTCTGGATATGAATGATATTGGTCTATCTGCTTGGGAAAGTACTGCTCCTATTGCGTAATCTGAAGCGTCTGTAGTTAAAGTGAAATCTTTAGTAAAGTCCGATATTGTAGTATTACTTCATCGGAGATTATTGCATTTTTAAATTGCTCGAAGGCTTTCGTAGCTTCGTCGCCTAACTGTATCGGCTTTCTAGATTATGCTCCACTTGATATTCCACTGTCTTCACCTCTGAGTAATGATGTAAGTGGTAATGATGTAAGAAGTATCCCGACAGTTCGAGAAATGATCTGAGTTCTTTAAGTGTTTTTGTGAGAGGGTAGGTAGTTATGGGTTCTATTTTTGCTGGATTTGTTTCTATTCCCCTGTCTGATATCACGAATCCCAGAAATTCGACCTTTGTTTTGGAAAACTCACATTTTGCTGCGTTTAACGTTTAAAAGATCGAGATTTTCAACGTGGAATTCTTCATCTTTGCTGAAAACAATAATATCATCAACGTAAATGTAACAAATTTTGCCTATGTGGTCTCTAAGGATATCATCAATGGCGCGTTGAAATATAGAAAGAGCGTTTTTTAGTCCAAAAGGAAGTCTTGCGAATTCGTACTTGCCATTATTCACAGAAAATGCGGTTTTTCTATATCTTCCTCATTTAAGAGGATCTGATGAAATCCATTCCTTGGATCTAATACGGAAAATAGTTTATTGTTACCTAGTTGTGCATGAACTCCGCTAATATCCGGTATAGGGTATCTATCTGCTATTGTGACACTATTTAGTTTTCTGTAATCAATGACCATTCTAAATGTCTTAATATTTAATGCATCCAATTTTATTAGAACAATCCACACAGGTGAATTGTACGTTGATCTAGAAGGACGTATAATATTATTGTCCAAAAGTTCTTTGATTTGTTTGTTGACCTCATATTTTAAAGCCATTGGGTACAGATAAAATTTTGAATTTACTGGTGTGTCTATATTTGTGGGTATTTCTGCTCTTACGTTAGTGGTGTAGGTAAGTTTTTTGCTAGTTTCCGCAAAGAGCTTTGGATATTTCTGAGCTAGTTTAGCTGAAGTTTCTGCTGGTAAGTCAGGTGATCTGTTCTAGGAATGATTACGTTTATTGATTCGAATTTGTTTGCTTGATGGGGATGATTGTTCCATTCCTTAAGATCAGTTTTTCTTTTCTTAAGTTGAGAATGGCACCTAGTTCTTTGAGACTGTCATTTCCTAATATTGCATCAAATGTTTTGAGGGTCAATAAGAGATAAAACTTTACTATTGCGTTTGGGTTTAATTTTGTAAGTAATTGGTATGTTTCCTCCTATAGAGACTGTGTGATATTTATCTATATTTGGTATTGGATTTGGAACAAATTTAGTTTGAATATAATTTTTGTTAGAGCCAGTGTCAATTAGTATCTTTAGTACCTCTCCGCTGCTCACTTTGCATTCAAAATAAGATAGTGAGGAGTCTGTTATTATAAAAAATGAAGATGAGTGTAATCATACTGCTCCTGTTCATTGTTGTTAGTTAACTCAACATAGTCTGCAAGTGCGTCGTCGTAGTTTGCCTGTTCATCGTGTTCGTTTATGATTTGTTCAAATTCATTCATTGACGATATTGACTCTGTGTCTGTGGTTTGTTGATCGGTTTCTGCTTGAAGATTGAAATTTCGTTGTCGCTTATTAACTTCTGTAAGTGGCATTAGTGGTCTCTTTCCCTAGACTTGATTGCTTGCAATAGAAGTTTGACGCGGTGTTGTTACTAACCTCTGAGGTAGATTTCTAAAGACGTTTTGCTGTTTAGTTGCATGACGGAATCCTTGATTTTCTAGCTTTAAACATAAATGTAAGGCAGAAGGCAAATCGGTTGGTTCTTTTATGCAAAGAAGATGAGATAAATCACCACAAGGTGCGCAGAGCTTTATCTCTGTACATCTTGGTCATGAGGAGTTCTGCTTCTTTGCCAAATTTCATGCAATTTATTTAGTGAAGGATTAGGGACAGATGCTTATAAACTGCCTGGTGGAATTCTTTCACTGTTTGGTTAGGTGCTTGTAGTATTGTAGTAATCTGTCCTAAAGTACTAATGTCGCGTTTGTCTGCGTAATATTATGTGAGACATTTTAAAGGAACAGTGTACGATTCTAATGCTATGTCTGTGTTGCCTATTATTTTGTTTCGAATAGTTTGTAAAATTCCGAAATATTTTGGTTTACCAATTGTTCTTGAATATGCCTCTAATATTCTATCTAATATTTTTCTCTCAAGGTCTTAACAATTTCTGATACTCTGTCTAATTCTGCTAGATTTGCTTGGCATTGTTGCCAGCGCTAACAAAGTCAAAAATGGAACTACTTGATTGCTATATTAATGTTGGTAGCGTTTTATTTATCACTTGTCTGATAAGCGTAGTTACTTTATCCATTGTATTTATAGTTGGTGGAGAAAGAGACGAAGATTGTTGATTACTGGAAAGCGCAGGTTGTAGGGGTGCAAGGGTGCAACTAAATTACGTGGATTCGACATTTTGGCAAAAGTTCAATTAAGGTTTTCGTTAGTTAAGAGAATTTTAGAACTATTAATTTTATTATGTGTTTATGTGTAATGTATAATTGTGTTGATGTGTATAGACTTATATCGGATAATTTGCACTGAAAGTTGTAAATGATCAATTTTAATTTTTTTTTATTTTCAATTTTAATTTTATTTGTTTTTTTTTTGCGAAAACCAGTAGCTGGTTTTGCTCTTCTATTTTGGAGGGTCTTTGTAGGATTTGCAGAATTGGGTTTTGCTATACTACTTGCTGAGCAAAGAACTTAGCTTACATTTTAGTATAGGTTGATACGGTTGCTCCTCCTGGTGTCCCGGAGATCTCCTGTTTGGCTCCTACTAAGGCTCCTGCAGTACACATAAGTGAAGGACGGTCTGCGGACTCGCCTGACAGAGCTCGCAATCCGCCGATGAGTGCTTCTTGGATTCCGTAGGGAAGAGTTCTACCAATTAGCGGGATGTGGGCCAGCAGAGTTGAAACAGTCGTTTAGCTTGACGATTGAACTTAATCATTCTTCCTCGCTCTGAAGTTGCAAGAAATTCCTGTTCCGATCTAACTTATTGAAATTTCCTCCTACTGGTCCCTGCTCGGGCGCCAGTTAATTTTCAATGCGTCATGAGAAAGAATTTCTTTATTGGAACTTCAAAAGTGAACTGATTTAACAAACATAAGAATAACCTAATCTGGCTGTGAAACAGCGGCAGCGGCGTTGGCGTACTTCGCGGCGTCGTTGGCATAGGCGGATGCATTGTTGCTGACGGCGACAATTTTGTGAATTCAGCGTTTAATGTTGTTTTCTTAGGATCGGCGGATGTTTAATTTATTGACCACTGGAGTTCTATACAAATCGAATAACAAGTGTAATTTTAAGGTAGAGTCGAATTTTGGTTTATGCATTAAAATCTATAGTATTTGTGATTCCTGAAAATTTTGTTGCAATCAGATAAAAATTGTCGAAGTTATTAAAGAAATAATTTTGTATGAGCAAAATCGCATACTTACTAGGGGTCTTAGTTGCTTTAGCTGATAATCTAGTATATTTTGCCCTCTATTGTTTATATTGTGTGTATTCCCATATCAATATTCCAAATATATAATTCAGTATATTTTCGGTATTTGTATGGTATACCAATTTAGTATATTTTGAAAAAGATATCGCAATATTTGTTTTTATTACAAATGTGTAGCGGGTATCTCATAGTCGAGCACACTCGACTGTAGTTTTCCTACTTTTTTATACGATGAACAGAGGGCTCTGTTAGCGAACAAGAGCTCTATAATACTGATTAACATTCAGTTTTAAAAGTCAGTACAAAAATTTCAGTCAGTCAGTCAACTAAAATGGATATATATTATTTGCAAAATTCACAACAAGTTACTCTTGACGATGAGATGAATTGCCTCAAGATGTTGGTGATAGTGAGAAGGAATGTCTAAGCAAATCTCAAGGAGTTTTTCTTGTGAATGATAATGATGGATCTAACTCACAACAACTTGAGGATACGAAAATGGATGAAGATGCTGGTGATGATGATGATGGAAAGGATTGTCTAAACAACTCACAACAATTTGAGGATCCTCATGGTGGTGTTAGTTTCAGTGAATACAAATTCTATTATAGCTACTAACAACAAGCTAATCGTGATAAAATGCTGCTGCTGCTGATGATGATGTTAATAATAATAGTGAATATAAACCACGATGTAATGAATATTGTACGTACTGTAAATATAAGATTTCTGATAATTACTAGCACTTTTATTATAGTAAGTGTAAAAAAAGAAAGGAGAGGGGGTGTAAGTACTTAGAGAAAACTTCCCTACCCCATTGTATAGTCAGGATCTATATACTCATACATTTGATTATCACTATGATTACCAAATATGCTAAAATATGTTATGAAGAATACAACAGCGTAAAAAAAATGCTAAAAAAAATATGCATGTCTTCTGTGGAATGTCATGTATGACGGCATCTTGAGATTAATTCTCCCACCGGGCACGCACATGGTAGGATTCGCAGACGACATGGCAGTCCTTGTCGTAAGAAAAGAGCTGATGCAGGCCGAGAGTGTATGCAACCAGGCAATCGCGATCATCCAGCAGTGGCTTGAATCAGTCGGGCTGGCACTTGCGCCGCACAAAACTGAAGCCGTACTGATCAGCAGCCAAAAAAGAGTTGAAATCGCGAAGATTTCGGTAAGATGCACCTCTAGTGCGTCCAAGAGATCGATTAGGTATCTGGGAGTGTGGATAGATACAAGGCTCAGCTTTTGAGAGCACCTGAAAGCGACAAGGCTTATGGAGAAAACTAGAGGCCCAAGCACAAGAATACAAGCACTGGACACCAGAAGCTACTGCCAAGAACTGGGGTCAACTTTCAGAAAGAAGGCCATCTGCATCACTAGTAGATTTCGCACAATATCAACGCAGCTCTTGTCAACGCTGGAGTACCACCGTTTGATGAATTGTCCAAAGAACGAGCCACTACATATCGCCAGTTGCGCTTCCGTTACCACAGTAACGTCGGGATATGTACCGTTCGAAATGCAGGACGCCAAGAATGTCTCGCGAGGTGGCAGCGACGATAGGATAGGTCGCCTAAAGGTCGTTCTACGCATCGGCTTATCCCGAGCATCAGAGTTTGGATTGGTAGAAAACACGGCCAAGTCAACTACTACCTGACGCAGATCTTAAGCGGCCACGGATGCTTCAGGAGCTATTTACACTGCTTTGGTTATGAAACGTCTGGTGCCTGCTCGGCGTGTGGAGCACAAGAAGACGCGAAGCACATTATGTTTGACTGCAAGCGGTATGAGTCACTTCGGAAGGAGTCCAATATGTAGACTCGGCGCCTGACCAAATGCTTGCATACGCCGAGTACACCTGCAAGATTCCAAGAACACCAAAAGCAAGTTGCCAAACACATGCCGGTGTAAGGTATTCCAAGAACATCAAGCAATGCACCAAATTCACCAACCAGAAGCAGCGCTGTCAATGCTGCTGCTGAAATTCACAGTGCTATCTTTAGAGTTAGTTTTTAATCTCTAATTTGATTTAAATAAAGAATGGTTCCAATCGGAACCATAATCAAATTTATTTTTGTTGTTATTTCAAAATAAATAATTAACTGGCGCCCGAATGTGTGAAAGCGAATACTGCATCGACAGAGCAAAAATAGAAACCCGTGATCATCAATAGATCACTGGGAAATATCAATCAAGTCAAAGGACATTAATTTGACCAAGTGCAACCAAGCCGAAGGACATTAATTTGACTAAGTGCAACTATGGCAATTGAATTTGCAATACCTTAACGACAATTAAGTAAGTCGGTTGAAGAAACTGTTCAAAAAATCTCGGCAATTAAGTTGGCCAATATAAACTCATACCAAAGCCATTATGTTAGCGAGTGGAAAGGGTGAGATTGTGAGAACTGTATCGGTGGACCACGAATTCTGCAAGATCCGTTCACAGAATACTCTCCAGGAGATATGGATCACGGAGCCCTAGTAGCAGCTGCAAAAAGGAACAACCTCGTTCCATCAGGAAAGGTGGCCACATCATTGCTAATGTAAGTTAGATATAAGAAAATTTTACAAACAAGAAATTTCAAAAGCAAACTAATAACGTCAAAAAGCGAAAAGCAGAATTAACAAGTAAGAAAGCTACAGTCGAGTGAGCTCGACTGTGAGATACCCGCTACCCTTAGTAAAAAAAGAAATCTGGAAAATGTGTACTGTAAATTAAAGTCAATTTAATTCTTCTATATCTATTTTATGAAACAATATTAATTATATTGAATATAAAATTGGTTTTTGCTTTAATAAAATACATTTTATTTATTAAAGAAAGACCCAGGGAACACCACAAGGGTCTTTTCCGAAATCTAATTTCGGCAAAAAAAAACCAAATTGATCTGAATTATTGTATATAGCGTTGAAAATAAAAAAAAATGTAAGAGTCCCGACCGAGACTCGAACCGGCGCACCACCAAATGTTGGGCTTGCACACTACACACCAATATACCCAAACATGTTAGACATTCATAAATTAAAAAAAAAATTTTTTTTTACCCCGAGCGGGCTTGTACCCGAGAACAACAACATGCTCTGCTTGGACTCTACCACCAGAGCTATCGCTCTATCGAATTCTCTATGCAGACAGACACTAATATAGGCGAGCATGTTAGACGCATACATAAATACAAACGAAAGCATAGAAGACGTTTTTGCCCATACAAAACTATTTCTTTAATAACTTAAACATTTTGTATCTGATCGCAACCAAATTTTTAGGAGTCACAAAGACTATAGTTCCTAATGTATATCCCATTATTTTTTTTTCGATTTTTTCTGATTTGCGGGGGCGGAAGTGGGCGTGGCAAAAATTTGAAACAAACTTGATCTGCGTGCAAACATAACAAATGCTGTCGAAAAAAAATTATAGCTCTATCTCTTATAGTCTCTGAGATCTAGGTGTTCATACGGACAGACGGACAGAGACAGACGACAGACGGACATGGCTAGATCGTCTCGGCTGTTGACGCTGATCAAGAATATATATACCTTATAGGGTCGGAGATGCCTCCTTCTACCTGTTACATACATTTCCTGCCGGCACAAAGTTATAATACCCTTCTACCCTATGGGTAGCGGGTATAATTAATGAAGTGTCTAATAGAGTACATAATCGAATACTAATCCATAACGATGATACATACACTACTTCCGAAGTAAACCGAATTGCACTCCGCGTTTTTAGAGACAACTTACCTGAACCTACTAAAACAATGATATTCGCGTGAAATCCGCAGTCCTTAGATGATGCTTACAAAATCATTGAAGATGCTAGACATCAAAGCTACACATTATACGGGCCGACTCGAAAGAATAATAAATACAATAAACCAAACTTTAGAACCAATTTTAGTAACGATAATAAAAATGTAAACGAATTGATTGTAACACAAAGTAGTTCTGGTGAAGCTAGCGGTGACCAACAAGACAATGCTACAAAAACTGAAAATCGAAGATCTGAAGGTGCATTTAGCGCAAATAATAGAAATCAGGGGTATCACTATCAGTCAAATAATAACACAACATCCAACTCTACTCGAATGTCGACAAACAACAGAAATATGCAAGTTTCTGAGCAAAGCAAACGTACCTTTGAGCCCATGGATCTTAATCAGTCTAACGTAAATTTTCAGATAGAGGGGCAAGACGATTACCATATATAAAAATTCAAGGTAAAAAGAGAACACTACTCTTTATTATTGACATAGGAGCTAAATTCAGTGTTATTAATGAGAATATGCGCCACCCAAAGTGGAAAACAGATATTGAACTAGAAGTTAAAGCAATGGGTAACAAAATTAAAATACACAAGTTATGCAGGTTCCATTGTTTTCAAGAATTTAAAGCTGAAAGTTATATTTGCGAATTTTTTGTATAATTTTCACAGCGCTTTCGATGGACTAATAGGCTGTAATATTCTTAATGATATGAATGCAGTCATCAATTACGCAAACAAAAAGCTTAAAGTAAATGACGTTTACCTGGACCTTTTTATACAACAAAATCCAGTAAATATAAATATAAACAGCTTAATTCAAATAAATCTAACTGACCCGCAGGCAAGACTCTTAATAAATAACCTTATAGAAAAATTGGAAATTTTTTTTTATAAGGAAGGCCAAGACTTGAGTTTCACAAGCGAAATTAAGCACAGAATAGTTACAAAGAATGATCTTGCAATTTATTCAAAGACATACAAATACCCCGAAATACATAAAGACAAAGTCAATAGACAAATAGAAGAAATGTTAAGTCAAGGTATCATCAGACATTCAAAAAGCCCATACAATAGCCCTTTATGGGTAGTTCAAAAGAAAATTGACCAGTCTAATAAGCAAAAGTGACGGCTCATTGTAGACTACTGTAAACTAAATAAGGAAACTATCGAAGATCGCTTCCCGATCCCAAATATAGATGCGATTTTTGACAAGTTAGGAGGCTGCAAAATATTTTCAAGCCTAGATCTCGCGAAAGGCTTTTATCAAATAGAAATGGACATTAAAGATATACACAAAACAGCGTTTTCAACAACAAGTGTACATTACGAGTTTCTTCGTATGCCTTTTGGACTGCGGAACGCTCCCTCGACGTTTCAAAGACTAATGAACAACATTCTTAGTCCCTTTATAGGGCAACTTTGCATCGTCTACATGGATGACATCCTTATATTTTCAAAAAATATAGAAGAACACGTCAATCATCTTAACTCTGTATTCAGCTGCCTATCTAAAGCAAATTTAAAGCTCCAATCAGATAAATGTGAATTTATCAGGAAGGAGATAGAATTTCTTGGCCACACTATAAATTCAGAAGGTCGTAAGCCAAGTGAGAAGAAAATCGACGCAATCTTTAAAATAAAATTACCAACAAACCAGAAACAAATTAAAAGTTTCTTAGGAATCACAGGTCATTTAAGGCGGTACATAAAAGACTACTCTAAAATTGAACAGCCCTTGATAAAATACTTAAAGAAAAATGCTAAAATAAACACACATGATCAAGAATACACAGAAGCTTTTCAAAAACTAAAAATCCTAATAACAAGCGACCCGATAGTCGTATACCCAGATTTTAGTAAACAATTCACTGTAGTAACAGACGCAAGTAATTATGCTTTAGGCGCCGTGCTCATGCAAGGGAATAAAGTAATTTCTTATGCTAGCCGTTCGCTTAAAAATCATCAACTTAATTGTAGCACAATAGAGAAAGAGCTTCTTGCCATTTATTGGTCTACAAAATACTTCAAATACGGAAGAAAGTTCATAATTAAACCGACCATAGGCCCCTAGTTTGGCTTAACAATCTAAAAGAACCTAACTTAAAACTACAAAGCTGGAAAGTGCAATTAAACTAGTTCGATTTTGACGTAACATTTATAAAAGGCAAGGAAAACACTTTGGCAGACGGACACTTAGCAGAATTGTTGAAGCATCATCAGAGGAATCTGACGAAAACGTACAAACAAATGTAGATATACATAACACTGATATATTCATGCTAGAGATCAATAACAGTTTACCAGACACTACACATAACACAAACATAGAAGATGAAGATTTCTCTAAAAGTTTGATTCATTTATTTACTAATGAAACGGATGATTTGGCAACCGTTCACAGTGCAGATTCCGACGATCATAATTTTATAAGTATTACTAAAAAATGTCTAAACGTCTTTAAAATCCAAATAAAAATTATAGAGGCAGAAAGTGATTCAAGTACATTCAAAATTTTGTATAAAAACAAAAAAAAAAAACACATTTTTAAAACAAGTGGCGATGAGAAAAAGTTGTTGCTAGTTGCTGTATTCTCAGAAAATTTCAAGAAATTTATAGACAGCTTTTTTTTTCAAATAATAGAAACTTAAAAATTCTCAAGTCTTGTATACTATTAGAAGATATAAATGATAAAGGAAAAATTCTAAAGATAATTGAAAACGAACACATAAAATATAATTACAGAGGTATTAACGAAATATTTGTATCTATAAGAGAAAAATACTACTACCCAAATATGCAAAAAGTTATACAAAGTTATATTAATAATTGTAAAATATGTAATTTAGCTAAATACGATCGGCAACCTATAAAATATAATTTAAATATAACAGAAACGCCAGACAAAATTAACGAAATATAAAAGAAATATAATGTACCTCACGTCAATTGACAAAATGTCTAAATATGCGACGGCTCAATATATTAAAGATCATGGATTTCTTTGCTTAACGCGATAAAATTAAGAATTCAATACTTGGGGAAACCAAAGAAGATTGTAACTGATAACGAATTTAACATAGTTGTAATTAAGCAATTTCTCCTGGAAAATAACATAGATGTGCACTTTGCAACTCCTCACAAGAAAACTGGAAACTCGGACGTGGAACGATTACATCTAACACTACATGAACATATAAGATTGTATAACGCGGATCCAAACAATACTGACATAGTTCAAGATAATGTCCATAAAGCAATTATTTGTTACAATAACACAATCCATTCAATTACGAATACTAGACCAATAGATTTATTTAATAATATACTTTGTCATGAAGATATTGTAAAACTGTCTGAAAAATTATTGAAAAATAAGCAGAATCTAAATGCGAAACAAAATAATTTAAATAAGCCAAACTTTGCAAAAGTATACGTTAAGAATAACCAAGTAGAAAAATCCAATCCAATTTATAAAGAAATAAGTAACCATAATCAAACTACAGGGTATCTAATGAAAACCCAACAAAAAAAATGTATAAAGATCAGGTAAAAAGAAGATATAAATACCAAAATGAAAATGATCCCAACTAAGAACCTTTTTTGTATACACCTATTCAATATTTAATCCACTGAAAATTTCAACAATATTGTCGAAACTTGTGCTGGGGGAGTCATGTACACACACACATACCCTAACTTTAAGCTCATTGTGTATGTACAGTATGTACACGGCAGCTAAGCTTTCACTAAAAAGCTTGAAGCCTAGCTTATGCTGAGATTTGTATTAAGCAGACTTTGGAACAGTACGCATGTACTAATAAATTAATTACTAAACTAAAGTCATTTTTGTGAAACCTTTTTTTACTCGACAAAGAAGTCGAAAGAGGTTTAACATCGAATACCATCACTATCAGCCTATAACCGACTAAGAAGTCGTGGCTGAAGGCATCGATCTACACTTCTCATAGCTGAGACGAAGAGGTCTCAACATGCCATCTAACTGGCGACGAGGATTAAACAAATACTAAGTAGTAAAACCAGCCATCTGTAAGAATTTACAATACAACAACGCAACTGGTGGTAATAAGTTTTTGGACTTGTAGTGAGCATTCGAGTTCCGAATTTCCCAACTTTTTTTTTACTGTTCTAAATATTGACGCACCCTAACTTAGTCAACTCACTATCTGCAATTGCTTATCACTGAAATGAGGATGATTGAAATGTTTCCGTCATTTACAAAAGAGCGTTTGGGGCGCACTAGTCTAATTAAACACTCAATAGAGGTAGAAGGAACTAGGCCCATCAAGCAACGGCATTGGCCGGTCTCACCAGCTATTGAAAAATTAATGTTTGCAGAAGTTGATAACATGCTAGCTTTAGATGTTATCGAAGTCTCCAACAGTCCGTGGAGCAGTAACTGTGTGTTAGTAAAGAAAGGAGACAAGTGTAGACTATGTCTTGATTCGCGGGAGATAAATAAAGTAACAAGGCGAGATGCTTATCCACTACCACATATAGACGGCATACTAAGTAGATTGCCGCCAGCTAGTTTTATTACGGGATTGGATATGTGTAATGTTTGATGTTTCTTCTTGAATAATAACACACACTGACTGCTTTGTTTGTGAGTCTTTATTGGAATGAATTATTGTATTCTAAAGCTAAGGCATGCTAGCTGCCGGCGCAGCGGCAGAGTAGTCGTTTTATATATTATATATATATATCGTAACAATAAGTATATATGTGGAGAGAGAGTTATGCGCGCATATGAATACATAGCGACGGTCAAGCGTGAGAACGCTGACTTAGCCATTTGGGCGGTCGCTGTTATCAAGTGCGGATCATATATCAAATGCACTTGATTATGTGCAGAAGGCACTTAGCGTTAACGACAAAGTCGCTGCTTATGTGAACATTGTTGGCATAACAACAAAGTGTTGCAGCCTTATTTATATGTACATATGTATGTGTTTACATATGTACGCATGCTACATCTCCCTATTTTTAAAAAATAACGTAATTTATGTAGTTATTTTAGGTATTAATTAAATACTATTTTTTTTTTGTTTTTTTTTTTGCGTTTTATTTTAGGAATTAATTAGTTAATTTTATTATTTTTTTTTGTGTTTTTTTTTTTAAATAAAAATAATATTTGAAAATAAAAGATTTCTCGTTTTATATTATTTTGGTTATGTTAAAGTTTTCAATTCAATTATTAAAAATTCTATAAAATTTAAAAAAAGTTTGTTTTTTTTCAACAAAGAAAATTAAATTGATTAAAAAGATAAAATATATGTCTATTGTATTACTTATGTATGGCCATACTAAATGTGGTTATGAAATAAAATGTTTTAGTCTATTCTTATGAACTTTCTGCTTTTTGTTTTTTTCTGTAACTATTGTAATATTATCTCTATCTCCTATTTCCGTTACCTTATACGGACCTGTATATTTAGGATCTAACTTATGACCTGTTTCATTTCTTAATAAAACTTTATCTCCTACTGATATATCTATATTGTTTACATTCTGATCATATAGTACCTTATTTTTATTCTTATGATCTTCTATCATTATCCTAGCTCTTTTATATGCTACTTCTAATCTGTATTTACTCTCTTTAGCATAATCATCTATGTTATATATTGCTTCTATACTATCTATGCTATTAAATTGTTTTGGTAAATTACTTGTTTTACCAAATACTAGCTCATATGGACAATAATTATGTGTTGAAACAAAAGACAAAGTATTGAATCCATACGTCCCAATCAGTTTTATCAACCGATATATAAGATCGTATGTATTCATTAAAAGTTCTATGACTTCTCTCTATTGTTCCAACTGTCTGGTGGTGGTGTGCTGTAGACGTAATATTTTTAATATTTAAGTACTTGCACAAATTGTCTATAATTGAATTCTTGTATTCTGTTCCCATGTCCGTAATGAACGTCTTCATTGGACCGTACTTCAGAATAAAAGATTCAAATATTGCTTTAGCGACAGTATTAGCGTTTTTATTTGGTACAGGTATGGCAACTAAATACTTAGTTAGGTCACATATTAAAGTGACTGCATACTCGTTACCATTTTCTGATTTTGGTAGCGGACCAATAGTGTCCACTATCACTCTGTCGAAAACATTTATAGCTGTATCTGTTATAGTTAATGGGGTCTTGCTGTGTTTAGTTACTTTAGCTTTCTGGCATTTTTGACATTTTCTTACGTACTCAGTTATATCTTTAGACATGCTTTTCCAGTAATAGTGTCTTTTCACTTTGGCCAAAGTTTTTGATATGCCAGTATGACCTCCTTGAATTGGATCATCATGAAATGTAGACAAAATTGCTTCTTTTTCTTTTAAATTTGTTATTTGGGTCACCGGGTTGAGTAGCGCTACTCTTAATGTTTTCAATATTTTATTGCCCATTAATTTGAATTTATCTATTGAAGTACATTCAAAGATATTTTCCCACGGTGCCACTTTGAGTTGGCTGATTTTATGTATACCGGCTTGCATTTCAAGCCTTTGGAAAAATTGATCTAAATCAATAACTCCATTAGTATATAAATCGCTAACATCATATCTTGCAATAATGTTTCTGCCTTGTTTAAATAAACATAGCATATTTTTTATCTGCAAGGTCACTACTTTACGTACTTCATCATTGTTTATGACGTCGTATACGTTGGGCTTAGAAGCTTTATTTAAAGATTGCATTGGCAATTCTTGTTCTTGATTTTCCGCGCGGAATTTTTGTCTACTTTGATATCTAGTAGTGACTTTTAATATATTTCTAGTTATATTTTGTAGATCTTTGATGGTTATCCTTGATAACGCATCGGCTACAAAGTTGTCCTTTCCCTTCAGATATTCCACAGTGAAATTATATTCTTCCAGCTCAAGTCGCATGCGCGTTAGCTTGGAGCTTGGATTAGTCATTGAAAACAGGTAAGTTAGAGGTCTATGATCAGTCTTGACAGTGAAGTGTCTACCATAAATATATGGTCTGAAATAAGTTATTGCCCAATGAATTGCTGTCAATTCTTGTTCTGTTGTACTTTTATTACTTTCACCCTTAGTAAACGATCTTGATGCATAAGCAACTGGAAGTTGGAGGCCATTTTTGTTTTGAGTTAAAACTGCTCCGTTATAATACAAAATTCTTTGCTGAAATCTGGGTATTGTAATAAATTCGGATTTACTAGTGCCGATTTGAGATGTTCGAAGGCATTCTGGCAATCAGTTGACCATTCGAATTTAACATCTTTTTTACATAATCTTGTTATGTGACGAGCATAGTCGGCAAAATTTTTGATAAAACGTCTATAGTAATTGCAAAATGCAACAAATCTTCTAGCGCTGTCCGCATCATGAGGGACTGGGTAATTTTTAATGACGTCGTATTTTTTGTCGTCTGGCAAGATTCCTTTATCTGTGCATTTATGTCCCAGAAAGGTGACTTCATGCATGAAAAATGAGCATTTTTCAGGATGTAACTTAAGGTTGTATTCCCTGCATTTCTCAAAAACATCAGTTAAGTTTTTAAGCATATGTTTTTCGGAACAACCTATAACTATTAAGTCATCCATATAAAGGAATGCTTGTGAAGGTTCTAATCCAGAGAATGCAATAGTCATCATTCTCTGAAATGAATTAGGCGCTATTTTTAAACCGAAAGGTAATCGTGTGAAACGATACGAGCCATTGCTCGTTGAAAATGACGTTATATCTCTTGAACCTTTTTCAAGTTCAATTTGATGAAAGCCAGACATTAAGTCCAGACATGAGAAATATTTCGCTCTTCCTAGTTGATCCAAAATATCATCAATTCTAGGTAGCGGGAATTTATCCGACAACAGTTTTTTATTAATTTGACGATAGTCAATTACTAATCGCCATTTTTTTGTATCAGATCCGGGAAGTGATTTCTTCGGAACTAATAAAAGTGGGCTGTTATATGCTGATACAGACGGTTCTACTATTTTATTATTTATTAATTTTTGTACCTGTATATTGATTTCGTCTTTCTGACTATGTGGACTTCTATAATTCTTTATGTATACTGGTTCATCATCTTTCAATCTTAACTTTTGCTTGTAGAAATTGTTGGTAGTGATTGATTCGGTTTCGAGTCCGAATACGTCACTAAACTGGGTGCATAAATTAGTCAATTCCTTTTTGAATTGTGGTGGGAAATTTTTAGCTAATTGAGATAAGACAGTTTTTTCTCTATTTTCTTGATTTTCGTGAACTATGTCATAGTTCGAAAGTGGTTCATATTTTAAGCTGTGAATATTTACTATTTGATCATTACTGGTTGTATTCAGTAATCGGACAAATGCATTTTTGGTTGTTGCGACCGTGTTCGCAACATAAATGCCATGTTGAATTTCCTGATTGGGTATTAATATAGCTTCTTCATTTGATGACAGATGAATCTTTCGGACAACTTGGGATCTTGCTGGTAGAACAATGGAATTATTACCAGAACTGTATGTTATTGGAACATAAATTGGAAAATTCAAATTATTTGGTCTCATTATGAGCCAATCTTCATTTGGTTTGAAGTCTAACTGGCAATTGAATTTTTTGATAAAGTCAATGCCTATTATTCCATCACAAGGTATTGCGAAGTGCAAATTTACTAAGTGAAAATCGTGTGGAATTATGTATTTACCTGTCTGTATCTCTATTGAAATCAGTCCGTTTGACTGTATTATATCTTGGCCTATGCCTTGGATATTGATTTTTTTGTTCATTTGGATATCATGAAAGATATCAGAATTTTCTTTTAACAGTGATATGTCTGCACCAGTATCTATTAAAAACACAAGCTTTTTATATTGTAGAAATCTACAAATATATTTAAATTAAGATTGATGGTATGAACCGTATGTCCTATTGCTGAACATCTGAAGTTTCCCGAATTATTCTGGGCAACTCTAACATTGTTTGTATAGTTATTGTGGCCTCTATTCGAGTTGCCACGGCCTCTAGAGTTTCCTCTATTTTGGCCTCGTCCATTATTGTTATTATTGGAACCGTTGTAGTTGTTGTAATTGTAATTACGACTACGAGAGTTTCCTCTGAAACCTCCACGTCCGCGGTTTCCACCACGCTGTGAAGAATTTCTAAAATAAAGGACTGTATTTTGCTGTCCAGTTGCTTCTGCGCAACTGTTTACAAATTTCGATACAGCTTCATTCATGGTGTTGAAGGTGCCAGCCTGCATGATAAGTTTTACCTTATCAATTGCGCAATTCTTTGTCATTGCCTTAACTGCAGACTGTGTAGAATAACTTCTGGTTAACGCAAGTGGTAGGCCGTCCGTTATGTACGCACTTTCTAAAGCTTTTGTCATCTGCTCAACCTCTGCTGTGTATTGGTTAGCAGTTTTGTTGCGTTGCTGTAGATTCATCAGTTTAGCTGATAATACTTCTACAGTTTCGCCTTTGACATTGCTCTGTAGTCCGGAAATGATTTCTGATATAGTTGTTTCATTTCCGACTAAATTTCTGGCAACACCTCTTAGCTTTGTTTTAATAATCGAAACAGCTAATTCTTCGTGCTCGCCTTTTATTGATTGTATTATTTTTAAAGCATCAATGAAACTTGTTAAATTTTCAGCCTTACCATCAAAAGCTGGTATAATCTTAGATGCTGTATTAATAAAATCAATATTTGATTGTGCCATTTTGATGGAGTTACTTATTTTGTTTTCTATTACACTCGAATGTGTATCAGAATCAGAATCTACAGTTGACATTAGAATGGCCGGGATGGTAAGATTTGCCAAGTCTTGTTCTTGGACTTGTATATCTTCCTCTGTACTAGCCTCAAATTTTACCGGTGTATTCAGAATAGACGGCACAATTAGATTAAGATTATGTTTCTCCTTTACACTTTGGAGATTATATCTTAATCTTGTCAATAACCTCGACGTTTCTGACCAATGTTGATCGGTTAATACGTCTTTATGATTATATATTAATAATCGAGCTTCATTGAAGCAGTCGATTAAGGTTATTGCATGTCTATCTACTGTGTCCTTATGAGTTGGTCTATTCTGTGTTAAGCATTTGTATGCTTTTTCAAATTTGATTTTTATATTATGAATTCGTTCAGAAAGTTCTGACCATTCCATAATATGGGCTAGCAAGTTGTTTCTATACGAGGTTTAGTACTTAAATACCTCGTAGTTAATTTCTTCAGATTTCTCGTTAAATACCGTCATAATTTCTATGCCAGGTATTAACATTAATAATTGAGCGTTTTCTTTATTAGATAGGCCAATAAATGGGGAGAAATCTAGGTCATATGTTCTCATATATATGCTTTCGAAATTACATATATATGTAGGACTATATGATACTAGGAATTTAACTCTTTCTACCAACTCTGGGTCTCTAGATAAGACATGGTTCAAATTTCTTTTAATGGTTTTTCGAATACACATATTGATTTCATTTAGAAAATGTTTGTTTTTGTTTTTCTTCTTCCGAAGAGCCTTAGCTCTTTTTCACGGTCGCCATGTAATAAAAGAAACTCCGTTGGGTTTTCGTTTTAGTTAGGGCAGCTAAGGTGCCGCTCCAAGGTTTTTATTAATTAGGAGCAGCTAAAGGTGCCGCTTCAACGATTGAAATGTCTCTGTCTTTTACAATATTTCTTAAGTCTAAGTAAGGCTAATTCTCGTAGCTGCGCTGCTCGCAGGCGGCGGCAGAGAGACGGCTATGTACTTATATATATATATTGTAACAATAAGTATTCATGTGGAGAGAGAGTTATGCGCGCATATGAATACATAGCGACGGTCAAGCGTGAGAACGCTGACTTAGCCATTTGGGCGGTCGCTGATATCAAGTGCAGATCATATATCGAATGCACTTGATTATGTGCAGAAGGCACTGACCGTTAGCGACAAAGTCGCTGCTTATGTAAACATTGTTGGCATAACAACAAAGTGTTGCTGCCTTATTTATATGTATGCATGTATTTACATATGTACGCATGCTACACTATTCTTGCATCGCAGTGCAAATTAGAATTAAGTAATTTGTAGTATTTTGTTGGGCGCACTTGGTTGCGCTGCCGGATGTATCTTCAGATTTTCCCTCGATGGCACAAGGGGCGGACTGCCACTCGCACTTGTTGATTAATTTTTCCTCTTTAGGTGTTCCATCGATGGCGCAAATGACGGACTGTCATTCGCACTTTTTAAATATTTTCCCTGGTTATCCCTCGATGGTACAAGGGGCGGACTGCCACTCGCACTTGTTGATTAAGTTTGATTCTGTAGCTCGTCCGCTACTCCTACGTTGCTATAGTGTGCGGATGTGCACACCATAGTTTTGTTAACTTTTGTTATGTATGTATTGTACTTCTCACTTGGCACTTTTCATTGTTTGTTTAGTGTATTTTTTTTTTTAGGTTTGTTCTCTGTTTAGTTGCACAATATAATTTGTATTTTAGTGTATAGACACATTATATCCTGTGCATGTATTGCGCTATGCACACACGCATATTCTTATACAATGAATATTTTGCGAGAGCATTTTATTTGTAACAAAGACAACTTGAACGGCATGTGAAGCAAATTAAGACGTTCTGTTTTCTGTTTTCATTTGTAGACTTTAATTGGCTTTTTCTGTAAGTTGTTCTTTATAATCATTGGAGTCTTGTAGTTGTACATTCTCACTGTTCACTTTGCAGTTAATTGTGTTGTTAGTTACGTGTTTAACATCGTTTTACAATCAGTGTAACATTGGCACTAATCACTAATCGGCTTTTCTTAAGTTTGTTCTTTATACATTATTTGCTCGAATACACATATTGATTTCATTTAGAAAATGTTTGTTTTTGTTTTTCTTCTTCCGAAGAGCCTTAGCTCTTTTTCACGGTCGCCATGTAATGTTTGATGTTTCTTCTTGAATAATAACACACACTGACTGCTTTGTTTGTGAGTCTTTATTGGAATGAATTATTGTATTCTAAAGCTAAGGCATGCTAGCTGCCGGCGCAGCGGCAGAGCAGTCGTTTTATATATTATATATATATATCGTAACAATAAGTATATATGTGGAGAGAGAGTTATGCGCGCATATGAATACATAGCGACGGTCAAGCGTGAGAACGCTGACTTAGCCATTTGGGCGGTCGCTGTTATCAAGTGCGGATCATATATCGAATGCACTTGATTATGTGAAGAAGGCACTTAGCGTTAACGACAAAGTCGCTGCTTATGTAAACATTGTTGGCATAACAACAAAGTGTTGCAGCCTTATTTATATGTATGTATGTATTTACATATGTACGCATGCTACATATGAAAAATGCTTACTAGCAAATTCCACTCGACGAGCCGTCACGGCAATACACCGCCTTCACCATTCCAAATCGTCCTCTCTATCAATATAAAATGATGCCATTTGGGTTGTGTAATGCAGCTCAAACACTTTGTCGACTTATGGATCAAGTTATACCTTCACATCTCCGAACTAGAGTTTTTGTATATCTAGATGACTTACTTATCTTATCGGATGATTTTGATTCGCATCTTATTCTACTACAAGAAAAAGCGTTATGTTTACGTAAAGCTAATCTTACTATCAATGTAAGTAAATCAAAATTTTGTATGCGCGAAATTAAGTATCTTGGGTTTATCATAGGACAAGGCCGGATAATGACAGATCCAGATAAAATTAATTCTATCACAGATTTCCCCATTCTCTATAAAACAGTTGCGTCGATTTTTGGGTCTAACTGGATGGTATCGACGATTTGTCGAAAATTATGCCACCATTAGTTTTCCACTGACTGAGTTGTTGAAAGGGAAGAAAACGATTAGTTGGAATGAAGATGCCAACAAAGCTTTTATTGCACTCAAAAACTGTCTAACAGAAGCACCAATATTAATAACGCCTGATTTTTCAAAAAAGTTTATTTTGTTGTGTGACGCTAGTTCATACGGAATTGGTTGTGTTTTAGCACAAGAACGAGATGGGATCGAACTACCAATAGCATTCATGTCCGAAAAACTATCAAAAGCCCAGCGTAACTATTCCGTAACCGAACTGGAGTGTCTTGCCGTTTTGAAAGGAATAAAGAAGTTTCGTTCTTATATTGAGGGACAAGATTTTCTTGTAATCACAGACCACGCATCTTTGCAGTGGCTGATGAGGCAGAAGGATTTATCCGGAAGACTGGCTCGTTGGTCAATGAAGTTACAAGCTTTCTCTTTCTCCATTATACACAGACGAGGTTCTGAGAACGTGGTTGCCGATGCTCTGTCACGTCGAAATGAACCAGCTGTAGAGGAATTCGATATCGTTAATCCAATAGTGAATTTACAGGCAGACCAGTTTAAATCTGTTGAATACTTGAACTTGATCGAAAAAATACGGCTGAATCAAGCCAAACTACCTGACCTTAAAGTTATAGAAGGATATGTATATAAACGAACAGATTTTAACAAAGGCAGTGAGTATAAAAACGACAATGTATGGAAATTATGGGTTCCCGCAAGACTTATTCAGGAAGTTTTATATCAAGCTCATGACGCACCAGGCTCAGCACACTGTGGCATGGCAAAAACAGTAGAAAAATTAAAACGATACCTGTTTTGGCCACGAATGGTTAGCCAAATACGGAATTATATATCAAATTGTAATGTGTGTCACAGCACAAAAGGTCCTAATATAGTACTAAGACCGCCTATGGGGAAACCAATGACATCGGACCGTCCATTCCAGAAATTATATCTTGATTTGTTAGGTCCATATCCCCGAACAAAGTCCGGAAACATAGGATTGTTAGTCCTAGTAGACCATCATACCAAATTCCATTTTCTTTCTCCACTTAAGAAGTTTACGGCTCCCAGAATTTGTAGTTATCTAGAGAATAACGTATTTTACACATTTGGAGTTCCAGAAGTCATCTTAACAGATAACGGGTCACAATTTAAGTTTAGTTTATTCGAATCATTCCTAACCAAGTTTGGTATAACACATCGTTGTACAGCCATCTATTCGCCTCAGGCTAACGCAAGCGAGCGATTGAATCGGTCAGTTTTAGCAGCTATACGTGCTTATATTGGCAATGATCATACCAATTGGGATGCAAATCTAAGTGCCATTAGCGGGGCGCTAAGAGCAACCATGCATCGAAGCACTGGCTACTCACCATATTTCTTAGCTTTCGGTGATGATGATGATGATCTTAAATGGAAAAGACTATACTCTGCTTCGTAATTTGGATCTTTTATGTGATGACGTTGCAATCCAGTCACCTGATGCTTTACAATTGCCTCGACAAGCCGCGAAAAATAAAATAGGTCAAGTTCATGAAGAGAATGCCAATAGATACAACTTAAGAAGCAGAAATGTTCAACTAAATACTGGTGACGAAGTTTTTGCCAGGAATTTCACTCAAAGTAATGCTGGAAAAAGGTTTAGTACCAAGTTGGCACCTTTATTTATTCAGGCAAAAGTTATCAAGAAACGTAGTTCTTATTATTATGAGTTAGCAGATCTAAATGGGAAAAAACTCGGTACATTTCATTTAAAAGATATAAGAATTAAGAAATCCCAATAGTAAGGTGATATCGATAATGTCTCTTCGGATATACCCTGTGCCATTATCTGGGGTGGGGGTGTGTAGTGAGCATTCGAGTTCCGAATTTCCCAACTTTTTTTTTTACTGTTCTAAATATTGACGCACCCTAACTTAGTCAACTCACTATCTGCAATTGCTTATCACTGTCTTCGAAAAGCTCTTGCAAAAGCTCGGCTTACTATGCGGCGCAATGGAGTACAGTCGAAGTGAAGCGAGCTTAGCAGAAGAGAAAAAGCAATTAGACAAAGCAGACGTATTATTGTCTCTCGACCACTGAATTTTATAATCCCACGTGAATCTGCAAATTATATAATCTGGCAGAGGAAATACCAGATCAACCCCAAGCGAGAATATATGTGAGGATAGACGTGTATATACAAATATATATATATACATATATAGTGCAGTGCAAAATTCGCTAATTAGTACAGGTATGAAGTGGAAATAATTGTAAGTGTAGTTTTATAATCCCCAGAAATTCGGCTCATCGAGCTCGGCACTGGCGGATGGTAGCCTATGTAGGCCACTAATGGTTCATTTAACCTCTATTACAACTATAGAGCGCCGTGTGATCCTAGTGAACAACTATATATTGGGTGCACTAAATTGGGTCGGAGAACACAACAAGGTTGGCTGCTCAACGGAGCACCAAAGACTGTGATTCTGACCGTCCACGATACACCCATACCCATACACCCAAGATCACGGCCTAGTTTGTCCCTGAATATAAACGGAGCACATACAGGCACATACGCCTGAAGACCAAGAATACACTGGATGAGTAGTGCATAGTACAACACAAGTACCACAATCCACAATGCAACAACAATAAGTTAATTTATATTGTATCAATCATTCCTCATTGTGGTACGATTGCTGAGAAGTGACTCGAATTACATCGTCTGTGTCTTCTAGATATTTTGTATTAAATTTGTAAACATAAAATTGTTGAGGCATACTCGTGGATACAACAAAATGAAATAGTTCTAATTTCGGGTACATTTATATTAATTATCTGTATATTTTCTCATGTAGTACATTATCAACGCGGCATTATCATCGTCACTCATCTTCGTCATGGTACCACGACCGTAAGAAACGACATCTGAGTAAGTTAACTTAAACAAAGTAGAAGTTACAAAAGGTAACCTTAATGATACAAATGATTTTATAAATGTGCCTAATTGTTAATCGAATGAAATTATCCCGAGTACGTCTCAGACTTGAATTAAATTTGTAAATATTGGTAATCATATCCCATATGTAGGTAATAAGCGGAGTATCATGAATTATTTTAAAATTAAAAAAATTCACATGAAGTGATTAATGAAATAATGTTTTGCTAATTTTTCTTAATATGGTCTGTCGAGTAAACAAAGGAAAAAGAAGATGTCGAATATATAAAAGAACTTAAATATGAGTTAAAGTA
This sequence comes from Drosophila niveifrons, assembly GCA_035046325.1. Classification (NCBI taxonomy): domain Eukaryota; kingdom Metazoa; phylum Arthropoda; class Insecta; order Diptera; family Drosophilidae; genus Drosophila; species Drosophila niveifrons. The sequence continues at coordinate 6,413 of JAWNOC010000002.1, read as the reverse complement.
GGAATAACTTGTAAAAAAAAAAATCGAAAGTTACCATGGTCGGGAGGGTAGAGATGAGGAACTTAACATCTAGATTCCTCTACTAGGTAATTCTTAGAAGGAAACTCCATCTCTCTCTCTTTTTTTTTATTCTTCTTTTTATTTTTTTTAAATTTTCTTTATTTATTATTGTACATTCCGTTTGCGTATTAAATTTTTGCATGTGTTAGCGTAGCCGCAAGTGATCGAGTGAGGAAGAACCCCGATGAATCCGACGAGCTAGAACCGAGCATAGCAAGAATACGCAACCTACCAATCTCGATCACGGACAATCAGTGCCTTCTAAAGCCTGATAAGGTTTTGGTATACTACAGACTCTGCAATACACATGGTCCAACAAGCGTAGACCAACGTAAAGATTAACATAAAACATATCTGGAAAGCTTTCATCGGCACGTGCATACGAAGATGGGCTCAAAGAAAAACCGAGAACATACTACGAAAGCCGACACTAAGCGAAAAAGAAACTTACACAAATCAGGAAAGCTTTAACAAGCTCAAGGTAAAGCAGATAGCTAAACAGAGGAGCTTATACATTTTTTTTTGAGAAAGCTTTCATTGATGAAAGAACATTGTTAAAATAAGAAGCAAGCAATTACTCAAAATATTCAAATCAAAACAAAACAAAAAAAAAAACAAAAAATTAAAATGAATGAGAATAGCTTAGCCACGTTTAACTCAACCATAAATTGCATAAAATTAATACAAAATTTTGATGGTACTGATACAAATGAACTACCAGATTTAATAGCACAAATAAAAACAGTTCTCCCAACGTTTAGTGTTTTCGACGCGCCTACCAAAAGCATTTTATTTGGCTTTATAAAAAACAAATTTATAGGACTAGGCCAGTGCTTCATATAAATGGAAATATAACCGATTGGGAGCGGTTAAAGAAGATCATTTTAAAACATTTTGGTGAAAAAGAAACTAGCGACGTTTTAATGGATATGTTAAAACTGTGTCGAGTTGAATCAACCATAGAAAAATATTATAATAAAATTAATGAAGTGTCTAATAGAGTACATAATCGAATACTAATCCATAACGATGATACATACACTACTTCCGAAGTAAACCGAATTGCACTCCGCGTTTTTAGAGACAACTTACCTGAACCTACTAAAACATGATATTCGCGTGAAATCCGCAGTCCTTAGATGATGCTTACAAAATCATTGAAGATGCTAGACATCAAAGCTACACATTATACGGGCCGACTCGAAAGAATAATAAATACAATAAACCAAACTTTAGAACCAATTTTAGTAACGATAATAAAAATGTAAACGAATTGATTGTAACACAAAGTAGTTCTGGTGAAGCTAGCGGTGACCAACAAGACAATGCTACAAAAACTGAAAATCGAAGATCTGAAGGTGCATTTAGCGCAAATAATAGAAATCAGGGGTATCACTATCAGTCAAATAATAACACAACATCCAACTCTACTCGAATGTCGACAAACAACAGAAATATGCAAGTTTCTGAGCAAAGCAAACGTACCTTTGAGCCCATGGATCTTAATCAGTCTAACGTAAATTTTCAGATAGAGGGGCAAGACGATTACCATATATAAAAATTCAAGGTAAAAAGAGAACACTACTCTTTATTATTGACATAGGAGCTAAATTCAGTGTTATTAATGAGAATATGCGCCACCCAAAGTGGAAAACAGATATTGAACTAGAAGTTAAAGCAATGGGTAACAAAATTAAAATACACAAGTTATGCAGGTTCCATTGTTTTCAAGAATTTAAAGCTGAAAGTTATATTTGCGAATTTTTTGTATAATTTTCACAGCGCTTTCGATGGACTAATAGGCTGTAATATTCTTAATGATATGAATGCAGTCATCAATTACGCAAACAAAAAGCTTAAAGTAAATGACGTTTACCTGGATCTTTTTATACAACAAAATCCAGTAAATATAAATATAAACAGCTTAATTCAAATAAATCTAACTGACCCGCAGGCAAGACTCTTAATAAATAACCTTATAGAAAAATTGGAAATTTTTATACCCGCTACCCATAGGGTAGAAGGGTATTATAACTTTGTGCCGGCAGGAAATGTATGTAACAGGTAGAAGGAGGCATCTCCGACCCTATAAAGTATATATATTCTTGATCAGCGTCAACAGCCGAGACGATCTAGCCATGTCCGTCTGTCTGTCTGTGTGTCTGTGTGTCTGTCGGTCTGTCCGTCTGTCCGTATGAAACACTGGATCTCAGAGACTATAAGAGATAGAGCTATAATTATTTTTCGATAGCATTTGTTATGTTTGCACGCAGATCAAGTTTGTTTCAAATTTTTGCCACGCCCACTTCCGCCCCCGCAAATCAAAAAAATCGAATAACAAGCGTAATTTTAAAGTTAAAGCTGCGAATTTTGGTATATATAATAATAACAATAGTATTTATGATTCCTGAAAATTTGCTTGCGATCAGATAAAAATTGTGGAAGTTATTAAAGAAACACTTTTGTATGGGCCAAAACGCCCACTTACGGGGGGTCTCAAATGCTTTGGCCGACAATCTGGTGTATTGTGCCGTCAATGGTATATTTTAAATGTTAGTATCACATCGTTATACCAAATATACCATTTGGTATATTTTTAGTATTTTGCAGTATTTTTTGGTATATTTTGAAAATAATACCGCAATATTTTGCTTTTATTCAAAAGGGGTAGCGGGTATCTCACAGTCGAGCACACTCGACTGTAGTTTTCTTACTTGTTTTTTATAAGGAAGGCCAAGACTTGAGTTTCACAAGCGAAATTAAGCACAGAATAGTTACAAAGAATGATCTTGCAATTTATTCAAAGACATACAAATACCCCGAAATACATAAAGACAAAGTCAATAGACAAATAGAAGAAATGTTAAGTCAAGGTATCATCAGACATTCAAAAAGCCCATACAATAGCCCTTTATGGGTAGTTCAAAAGAAAATTGACCAGTCTAATAAGCAAAAGTGACGGCTCATTGTAGACTACTGTAAACTAAATAAGGAAACTATCGAAGATCGCTTCCCGATCCCAAATATAGATGCGATTTTTGACAAGTTAGGAGGCTGCAAAATATTTTCAAGCCTAGATCTCGCGAAAGGCTTTTATCAAATAGAAATGGACATTAAAGATATACACAAAACAGCGTTTTCAACAACAAGTGTACATTACGAGTTTCTTCGTATGCCTTTTGGACTGCGGAACGCTCCCTCGACGTTTCAAAGACTAATGAACAACATTCTTAGTCCCTTTATAGGGCAACTTTGCATCGTCTACATGGATGACATCCTTATATTTTCAAAAAATATAGAAGAACACGTCAATCATCTTAACTCTGTATTCAGCTGCCTATCTAAAGCAAATTTAAAGCTCCAATCAGATAAATGTGAATTTATCAGGAAGGAGATAGAATTTCTTGGCCACACTATAAATTCAGAAGGTCGTAAGCCAAGTGAGAAGAAAATCGACGCAATCTTTAAAATAAAATTACCTACAAACCAGAAACAAATTAAAAGTTTCTTAGGAATCACAGGTCATTTAAGGCGGTACATAAAAGACTACTCTAAAATTGAACAGCCCTTGATAAAATACTTAAAGAAAAATGCTAAAATAAACACACATGATCAAGAATACACAGAAGCTTTTCAAAAACTAAAAATCCTAATAACAAGCGACCCGATAGTCGTATACCCAGATTTTAGTAAACAATTCACTGTAGTAACAGACGCAAGTAATTATGCTTTAGGCGCCGTGCTCATGCAAGGGAATAAAGTAATTTCTTATGCTAGCCGTTCGCTTAAAAATCATCAACTTAATTGTAGCACAATAGAGAAAGAGCTTCTTGCCATTTATTGGTCTACAAAATACTTCAAATACGGAAGAAAGTTTGGCTTAACAATCTAAAAGAACCTAACTTAAAACTACAAAGCTGGAAAGTGCAATTAAACTAGTTCGATTTTGACGTAACATTTATAAAAGGCAAGGAAAACACTTTGGCAGACGGACACTTAGCAGAATTGTTGAAGCATCATCAGAGGAATCTGACGAAAACGTACAAACAAATGTAGATATACATAACACTGATATATTCATGCTAGAGATCAATAACAGTTTACCAGACACTACACATAACACAAACATAGAAGATGAAGATTTCTCTAAAAGTTTGATTCATTTATTTACTAATGAAACGGATGATTTGGCAACCGTTCACAGTGCAGATTCCGACGATCATAATTTTATAAGTATTACTAAAAAATGTCTAAACGTCTTTAAAATCCAAATAAAAATTATAGAGGCAGAAAGTGATTCAAGTACATTCAAAATTTTGTATAAAAACAAAAAAAAAAAACACATTTTTAAAACAAGTGGCGATGAGAAAAAGTTGTTGCTAGTTGCTGTATTCTCAGAAAATTTCAAGAACTTTATAGACAGCTTTTTTTTTCAAATAATAGAAACTTAAAAATTCTCAAGTCTTGTATACTATTAGAAGATATAAATGATAAAGGAAAAATTCTAAAGATAATTGAAAACGAACACATAAAATATAATTACAGAGGTATTAACGAAATATTTGTATCTATAAGAGAAAAATACTACTACCCAAATATGCAAAAAGTTATACAAAGTTATATTAATAATTGTAAAATATGTAATTTAGCTAAATACGATCGGCAACCTATAAAATATAATTTAAATATAACAGAAACGCCAGACAAAATTAACGAGAAATATAATGTACCTCACGTCAATTGACAAAATGTCTAAATATGCGACGGCTCAATATATTAAAGATCATGGATTTCTTTGCTTAACGCGATAAAATTAAGAATTCAATACTTGGGGAAACCAAAGAAGATTGTAACTGATAACGAATTTAACATAGTTGTAATTAAGCAATTTCTCCTGGAAAATAACATAGATGTGCACTTTGCAACTCCTCACAAGAAAACTGGAAACTCGGACGTGGAACGATTACATCTAACACTACATGAACATATAAGATTGTATAACGCGGATCCAAACAATACTGACATAGTTCAAGATAATGTCCATAAAGCAATTATTTGTTACAATAACACAATCCATTCAATTACGAATACTAGACCAATAGATTTATTTAATAATATACTTTGTCATGAAGATATTGTAAAACTGTCTGAAAAATTATTGAAAAATAAGCAGAATCTAAATGCGAAACAAAATAATTTAAATAAGCCAAACTTTGCAAAAGTATACGTTAAGAATAACCAAGTAGAAAAATCCAATCCAATTTATAAAGAAATAAGTAACCATAATCAAACTACAGGGTATCTAATGAAAACCCAACAAAAAAAATTTATAAAGATCAGGTAAAAAGAAGATATAAATACCAAAATGAAAATGATCCAAACTAAGAACCTTTTTTGTATACACCTATTCAATATTTAATCCACTGAAAATTTCAACAATATTGTCGAAACTTGTGCTGGGGGAGTCATGTACACACACACATACCCTAACTTTAAGCTCATTGTGTATGTACAGTATGTATACGGCAGCTAAGCTTTCACTAAAAAGCTTGAAGCCTAGCTTATGCTGAGATTTGTATTAAGCAGACTTTGGAACAGTACGCATGTACTAATAAATTAATAACTAAACTAAAGTCTTTTTTTGTGAAACCTTTTTTTACTCGACAAAGAAGTCGAAAGAGGTTTAACATCGAATACCATCACTATCAGCCTATAACCGACTAAGAAGTCGTGGCTGAAGGCATCGATCTACACTTCTCATAGCTGAGACGAAGAGGTCTCAACATTCCATATAACTTTATAATAGGATAACGGGCATCGTAGGGAAGAGTTGAATTAGCTAGCCGACCGCCAACACGAAGTAGTCCAAATTCGCCGATGAAAGGCAACAAAGAAGCGATTGAACTCGATTTTTTGACAAAGCCTTTCGAGCGAATCTCTTTCACATCACTCCATAAATTTGACAGCTGCACCATTGCTATACAAGAGTAAAAGCAATTAGCCGATCGAACTGCAAGCGATCGCTAACAGAGAGCATGCAGCGCTGCTGGCAGACGCTGTCGCAGCATTGCATTAACATGCGATGTCTGCTGCTCCCGACACATAATTTCAACTCAAAATCTCTCAGCCACTCTGAGGTAGAGATTGGAATGGAATCGGGTAAGACTCCTTAAGGTCATATTAATTACGCAGCTTGACAGACAATCGGTCAAAATAGAGAGACTAGCCAAGGCGGGACCCAGCCTAATGCCACCGCTACCAGGACCTGTGTCCGTTTATGTAATAACCGCCACTGCCCAGAGCAGATGCTTCAAGGTGCAAGGGATGTGCGACTTTCAATAAGATAAGATCCT
>JAWNOC010000001.1:0-249037 GCA_035046325.1 Drosophila niveifrons | reverse complement strand
CGCTAGGGCCATCACAATGCTTTGTTTTAATTAGACAGTCGGATTCCCCAAGTCCGTGCCAGTTCTGAATTGATTGTTAATTGATAATCGTTATAATTTAAAAGAACTAACTGGTTGCCCAACTAGTATTCTTAAAAATTTTAGCAAGAAAGTTCCACAATTGGCTACGTAACTAAACTATCCGGGGAACAAGAAACTACCATAAATGATAGAAACTCTATTTACCCAGAACGAGCACATAAACCATGTTATTGTTTCCCAATCAAGCCCGACTATCTCAATCTTCAGAGCCAATCCTTATCCCGAAGTTACGGATCTAATTTGCCGACTTCCCTTACCTACATTATTCTATCGACTAGAGACTCTTCACCTTGGAGACCAGCTGCGGATATTGGTACGGCCTGTTGAGAAGTTTGCGTATCCCCACCATAAATTTTCAAGGTCCGAGGAGAAAATATCGACACAACAGTATATGTCATGCTCTTCTAGCCCATCTACCATATCTCTCTGCGAAAGACTTCCATGGTAGTACGGCTATAAAACAGAAAAGAAAACTCTTCCGATATCTCTCGACGGCTTCTTTATGGTCGTTCCTGTTGCCAGGATGAGCACGAGGCCCATATTTAATAACAAACGGATACTCAACAGGTTACGGAATTGGAACCGTATTCCCTTTCGTTCAAAATTATTCAAGTTTTTTAATAATGACAATGTAAATTTTATCCACTTTTTTTTTTACTTGAAAATTTTCGGCTTTCGCCTTGAACTTAGGACCGACTAACTCGTGATCAACCACTGTTCACACGAAACCCTTCTCCACTTCAGTCCTCCAAGGTCTCATTCGATTATTTGCTACTACCACCAAGATCTGTACCAATGACGGCTCCATGCAGGCTTACGCCAAACACTTCTAAGCACACCATTGTACCTTCCTACTCACTAAAGTTTCAAAATTTATATTACAAGTAATATAAATCATCTACTTTAGCGGTAATGTATAGGTATACAACTTAAGCGCCATCCATTTTAAGGGCTAGTTGCTTCGGCAGGTGAGTTGTTACACACTCCTTAGCGGATTTCGACTTCCATGATCACCGTCCTGCTGTTTTAAGCAACCAACGCCTTTCATGGTTTCTGAATGAGTTGTTAATTTGGGCACCGTAACATTACGTTTGGTTCATCCCACAGCGCCAGTTCTGCTTACCAAAAGTGGCCCACTGGGCACATTATATCATAACCTTAAACTTCATATCAAGAAAGTTAAGGTTCTTACCCATTTAAAGTTTGAGAATAGGTTAAGATCGTTTCGACCCTAAGGCCTCTAATCATTCGCTTTACCAGATAAGATTATTTTATACAACAGTTAAATGCACCAGCTATCCTGAGGGAAACTTCGGAAGGAACCAGCTACTAGATGGTTCGATTGGTCTTTCGCCCCTATACTCAATTCTGACAATCGATTTGCACGTCAGAACTGTTTCGGTCTTCCATCAGGGTTTCCCCTGACTTCAACCTGATCAAGTATAGTTCACCATCTTTCGGGTCACAGCATATATGCTCAAGGTACGTTCCAGTTAGAGGCATAAATAATATAAATATTATTATACATAACTATATAGAACGCCCCGGGATTGCGTTAATTAACTATAAATAGTTAAAAAACTAATCCCATTAATAGTCAAGTTAATTACGCTATTAGGTTTATATCCCAATAACTTGCACATATGTTAGACTCCTTGGTCCGTGTTTCAAGACGGGTCCCGAAGGTATCCTGAATCTTTCGCATTGTTAATCATACAAGTGCTTATAATAAACACAAAAATCAATGATAATCATGCCATTATATAATTCCGAAAAATTAACGCACTGTACTCATATAATCTATCAGCACTTTATCAAATTTTTGAAATTTATTTTATGTTAAAATGCAAGCACTCTAATTTAAATAAACTCTTATCAAAATTGTTTGATAAATTCCATACATGCTAATAGATTACAATGTCCTTATATGGAAAAAATGCACACTATCGTTATAATATTGATTAAATATTACAATTCTAATGATGAATTTTCCATAACGGATATTCAGGTTCATCGGGCTTAACCTCTAAGCAGTTTCACGTACTATTTAACTCTCTATTCAGAGTTCTTTTCAACTTTCCCTCACGGTACTTGTTTACTATCGGTCTCATGGTTATATTTAGTTTTAGATGGAGTTTACCACCCACTTAGTGCTGCACTATCAAGCAACACGACTCTTTGGAAACATCATCTAATAATCATTAACGTTATACGGGCCTGGCACCCTCTATGGGTAAATGGCCTCATTTAAGAAGGACTTAAATCGTTAATTTCTCATACTAGAATATTGACGTTCCATACACTGCATCTCACATTTGCCATATAGACAAAGTGACTTAGTGCTGAACTGATTTCTTTTCGCTCGCCGCTACTAAGAAAATCCTTGTTAGTTTCTTTTCCTCCCCTAATTAATATGCTTAAATTCAGGGGGTAGTCCCATATGAGTTGAGGTTGTTTAATTATACTTATAGACAATTCTTTGCCTATTTTGAAATATACTATTTATTTTCTTGAAGGTCCATAATATTCACAAAGTTATTCTTTAAAACATATTCGTTAATAAGAGGCAATTCTAGTTTATAAAATAATATATTTTATGCTAGACATTCCTCAATATCATTTGAAATGAATAAAGAAAATATAATTCTTCAAATTTCTCATGCAACAGAGGTATAGTATTTTCATTTATCAATTCATATTATGAATATATTAAGCGAGAACTTTTTACATTCACACTTATATTATCCAATAATATACAATGTGCTTAAAATTCCGAAAAATTTTAAACAACTTATTTAGCATAGTCTTACAACCCTCAACCATATGTAGTCCAAGCAGCACTAAAAAATTAATTAAAGTACATAACAGCATGGACTGCGATATGCGTTCAAAATGTCGATGTTCATGTGTCCTGCAGTTCACACGATGACGCACAGTTTGCTGCGTTCTTCATCGACCCATGAGCCGAGTGATCCACCGCTTAGAGTGATACAATTTGTTTTTTATTTCATTACGTCAACAATATCTTTATTGAAAGAAATTAAAAATACACCATTTTACTGGCATATATCAATTCCTTCAATAAAATTTTTTTTTATACCTAAATAAATGTTGCGAAATGTCTTAGTTTTACATAATCGATGATAATAAGGTACATGACATATATATTTAGCTAAATTTATTTATTATGATCGACATATGTAAAGCATTAACCTGCAAACAGGTACAACATTGTTTTTCTTTAGGTGTTGCGAACCAATGTATGCGCACTGGAATATGCACAATACATTTTGCAACGCATGTATATTATGGTACATATACACGCAGTTTTTTTTCATCCAAAACACATAAAACACTCTTAATACAATATATAATAGTAATATTATGACAAACGGTTCTTTAGCTAATTTAAATTATTATATGTTGCATAATTGTATCTCATATGATTGAATAAAATGTTTATTTGCTACTTCATTTATTAAATTTTGTAATTCCCTAAAAGAGAAGAACAAATTTAATTTATTAACGGTTAGATGCATTAAATCAATAATGATCCTTCCGCAGGTTCACCTACGGAAACCTTGTTACGACTTTTACTTCCTCTAAATAATCAAGTTCGGTCAACTTTTGCGAAACAACCGCAACACACAAGGCGTCACAGTGATCACGTCCGGAGACCTCACTAAATAATTCAATCGGTAGTAGCGACGGGCGGTGTGCACAAAGGGCAGGGACGTAATCAATGCGAGTTAATGACTCACACTTACTGGGAATTCCAAGTTCATGTGAACAGTTTCAGTTCACAATCCCAAGCATGAAAGTGGTTCAGCGGTTTACCCGGACCTCTCGGTCTAGGAAATACACGTTGATACTTTCATTGTAGCGCGCGTGCAGCCCAGGACATCTAAGGGCATCACAGACCTGTTATTGCTCAATCTCATTATTGCTAGACGCAATTTGTCCATTTAAGAAGCTAGTGTCCTTATAATGGGACAAACCAACAGGTACGGCTCCACTTATATAAACACATTCAAACACAATAAACATTTTACTGCCACCATGAATGAAGGCTATATAAGCTTCAACACCATAATCCTGAAGATATCTATTTAATATATTTGAGTCTCGTTCGTTATCGGAATTAACCAGACAAATCACTCCACGAACTAAGAACGGCCATGCACCACCACCCATAGATTCGAGAAAGAGCTATCAATCTGTCTTACACACTTATGTTCGGACCTGGTAAGTTTTCCCGTGTTGAGTCAAATTAAGCCGCAGGCTCCACTCCTGGTGGTGCCCTTCCGTCAATTCCTTTAAGTTTCAGCTTTGCAACCATACTTCCCCCGGAGCCCAAAAGCTTTGGTTTCCCGGGAAGCGACTGAGAGAGCCATAAAAGTAGCTACACCCAATTGCTAGCTGGCATCGTTTATGGTTAGAACTAGGGCGGTATCTGATCGCCTTCGAACCTCTAACTTTCGTTCTTGATTAATGAAAACATCTTTGGCAAATGCTTTCGCTTAAGTTAGTCTTACGACGGTCCAAGAATTTCACCTCTCGCGTCGTAATACTAATGCCCCCAAACTGCTTCTATTAATCATTACCTCTTGATCTGAAAACCAATGAAAGCAGAACAGAGGTCTTATTTCATTATCCCATGCACAGAATATTCAGGCATTTGAAGCCTGCTTTAAGCACTCTAATTTGTTCAAAGTAATTGTACCGGCCCACAATAACACTCGATGAAGAGCACTAATGCAGGTTTTTAAATAGGAGGAACATATAAAAAAGTACAAGTACCTAATTATATATAAGAACTCCACCGGTAATACGCTTACATACATAAAGGTATAGTACTAACTACAATTGTAAGTTGCACTACCCGTATGAAGCACAAGTTCAACTACGAACGTTTTAACCGCAACAACTTTAATATACGCTATTGGAGCTGGAATTACCGCGGCTGCTGGCACCAGACTTGCCCTCCAATAGGTCCTTGTTAAAGGATTTAAAGTGTACTCATTCCAATTACAGGGCCTCGGATATGAGTCCTGTATTGTTATTTTTCGTCACTACCTCCCCGAGCTGGGAGTGGGTAATTTACGCGCCTGCTGCCTTCCTTAGATGTGGTAGCCGTTTCTCAGGCTCCCTCTCCGGAATCGAACCCTGATTCCCCGTTACCCGTTGCAACCATGGTAGTCCTAGATACTACCATCAAAAGTTGATAGGGCAGACATTTGAAAGATCTGTCGTCGGTACGAGACCATACGATCTGCATGTTATCTAGAGTTCAACCAGTGTAACGATCTTGCGATCGCTTGGTTTTAGCCTAATAAAAGCACACGTTCCAGAAGGTCCGTGTTTTAATTGCATGTATTAGCTCTAGAATTACCACAGTTATCCAAGTAACTGTTAACGATCTAAGGAACCATAACTGATATAATGAGCCTTTTGCGGTTTCACTATTAATTCGTGTGTACTTAGACATGCATGGCTTAATCTTTGAGACAAGCATATAACTACTGGCAGGATCAACCAGAATAATGTTAATTTCATTATGTAAACACATTTTAAAACATAATTACATAAATCTTCAAATATGTAAAATACATGACAACTCACAAATATTTTTGAATAACAACAATGATAATATTCAATAATTGTATATATATATTATATTTGACATGTACTATACGAATGTGGCCACAATTAGATAGCATCACGTTCGCTAGTTATAATTGACAACTGTTTATATATATACGTATATATAAAATATATATGCATATAATCGTTCAAAAATATAATTTTATTTCAACTTACTAAATATAATATATCACACATGCATATTTTTAATTTAAATTCAATAAAATTGAATAAAAATTTATTTTATTTTGATGACAAATTTATAATTTTATCTAATTTTGCATTTACGTGTAGACAATATTATATTAGTAAAAACCTCTGTCCCACAATAATTTATTGTGTTCTAGAAAAGGTTTTCAGATAATTCACAAAATATATATTCCATAGCTACGAAGTGTTTCTTCTTTTGAAGAAGGCATTTAATACATTATATGCTTATATAAAATATTATATAAACACAATAATGTATTAATATTTCGGATGAGACTTATTGTAATAACATAATTATTACCTGATAATGCAAACTAGATATATGCATCCAATACATATATGTGATGAGCACACACTGCTCACCATGTATAGGTTTTTATTTGGACGTTGACGTACTAACGGCAGTACCATCAAGTGGCCCAGCAATACCAAGCACGGGCTTGTTGACGCGCGGACAAAACAAAAATAAATTTGTGAACAGCATGCATTAAACGAAAACCGCGAATAAATGTTAAAAGACGCTGGACAGCTAATTAAATTAAAATTAAAAATATGTTAGAATATATGTATAAAAATATAAATAACAATTAAATACTCGTTAAATAAGCTAATAATAAAGATTTAAGCAAAGGAATAGATTACTAGAGCAAACTAGGTTTATTGAGATTATTATAGTTCACACACAGAATACGGAAGGGATTATGGCAAGCAAAGTTAGTAGTTCTACGTGAAATGAGAAGAGGAAGAAAATTCCTAGTGATCCTGACAGGAACTGCAAAACTAATTTGACTTAACAGCTCCAAAGAGTCTATTTCACCATTAATTAGTCTCTGTATGAAAACAGCACCTTGCATAGTTCTACGGTCAGAAAGAGAAGGAAGGTTTAGTAATAAAAGTCTACTGCGATACGGTGGTAATCTAATATTAGGATTCCAATTTAAACTACGAAGAGCAAATAATAAGAATTGTTTCTGCACCGATTCAATCCTATCTTGATGAACCCTATACTGGGGATTCCAGACAAGAGATCCGTACTCAAGGATAGGACGAACCAGTGAGACGTACAGAGTCTTAGTAATGTAGGGATCATTGAATTCTTTCGACCATCGTTTTAAAAATCCCAAAACGCCCATGGCCCTATTTACAGCAGACAGAATATTTTTATCAAATTTTAGTTTTGCATCAAGCAAAACTCCTAAGTCATTCACACCTTCAATTCGCTCAAGAGGAGTATCATATAACATATAGTTATTTAACTGGGAAGAACCCCTAGAAAAGGTCATAAACTTACACTTATTGCAGTTGAGATGTAACATATTTACTCTGCACCAAGATTCTAGACGATTAAGGTCACATTGTAACAGTGAGCTCGCAAGACTATCATTAAATGTCAGGCAAAGCTTAACGTCATCGGCGTACATAAGTACACGGGATGATCAATAACAGAAGGAAGATCATTTATGAACAAAGTGAACAATATAGGGCCCAATTGCTGTCCTGGGGCACACCAGAAGTGACTTGGACACATTTAGATACAAAACCATTATAATAAACATTCTGAATTCTATTGGAAAGGTATGAGGATATCCACTCAATTAGGCTATGAGGAAACCCTAAAACATTTAGCTTAAACAGTAAGAGGCCATGATTAACAGAGTCAAAAGCCTTATTACAATCGGTGTAAATGACATCCGTTTGCATTTTATTCTCGATTCCTTTAATTACAATAGAAGAGAACTCCAATAAGTTAGTAGAAGTGGATCTAGACTTCACAAACCCATGTTGATAAGGTGAAATTATAGATTTACACAGATGTTGCAGTTGAGAAGTTATAATTTTTTCAAATGCTTTCGGAATCGCAGACAAATTAGATATACCGCGATAATTTTGAACTTTAGATTTGCTCCCTTTTTTTAGGATAAGTATAATGTATGATTTTATCCAGATTTTTGGAAAAGAACATGAGTTAACGGACAATTCAAACAATTTAAAAAGCGGTTTACAGATACTACCAGCACAATACCTTAGCACACAACTAGGCACTCCATCCGGACCTGCCGAAAAAACAGGTTTTATAGCCAATAGTTCCGTTAATATAGAGCTTTCAGTAATTAAAGGACCAAAAATACAATTAGATGAATTTAGCTGATAAGGATAAGAAAGGGAATTTTGAGAATTTGGGACAGAATATGTCGTTTGGAAAAAGTCCGCAAATAAATCGGCAACATCATGACCATTAGATATTGTCATATTCTCCAAAGACATAAAAGCTGGTGATGACGCGGATCTACGCTTCGAGTTAACGAAGTCGTAAAATCGCTTTGGATCACGCTGAAATCTTATTCTGCACCTATTCAAATAATTATTACAATACTCATTGTGATGAGTGCGAAAAGCAACTTGAGCAACAGAATAGCGGAGAAAATCAAAAGAAGAGCCAGTTCCCTTGAATTTTTTGTAAAGTCTCGACTTACGATTTTTTAAATTCGATAATTTCTTTGTAAACCATAAGGGTTTATCAGAGAAATGTGGAATACTTGATGGAACACAAGCATCAAATAGCGAGTTCAAAGTAGAATAAAAAAATTCAACCGCTATATCCAAGTTCGAAGAGAAAGAAAGTTGGGACCAGTCAGTTTGAGATATAAGCAGAGCAAGTTTCTCAAAGTCGGTTTTCCGAAAACAACGAGAAAGCTCTCCACAACGAACACTCGAGTCTGATGCAATAAATGGGAGCTCCAACATAATTTCCAAAGTGGGGTGGTAAGGGTCTTCAGGGGAAGATATAGGAGATATTCTCGATAGAGAACATGAATCTGGGTCTAAAACAAAAATAAGGTCTAAAGACCTGTTTAAGCAATTTGGAATACCATTAATCTGAGACAATGATACCCCGAAAAGACTATCAATAAAAACATGGGATAAAGAGGGGCAGAGTCCATTTAGATTCTTGGCGGAATGCCATGACACTCCAGCAATATTAAAATCACCAAGGACTATAAAGTGATCACGATCAGAAAGCATATTAGAAATGCTATTAATAATAGAAAAAGAAGCTAAATACAAAGCATAATCTGAAGCAGGGGGGATATAAGAGCAAGAAATAAAAATGTTAAAACTACCATAGATAATCTAACAGCCACCAGCTCAATATCAGAAGTGTGATCAATCAATTCTGAATTTAATTGAGCATCTACTGCAATTAAAACCCCACCACCACGACGTACCTTGCGGTCACGTCTGTATACGGAAAATCTACTGGAAAAGATTTCCGTATCAAGAATGTCATTCTTTAACCATGTTTCAGTAAAGGCAATGACATTGAAAGGGAAAGATATACTATTTAAATATAAGTCAGTAAGTTTACTACAAATACCTACCTTACATTCTGATAGCCAAGAAGTAGAGATGTTAGTTTTTTGAATTGACAGACATAGAAGAAGGCTTTGAAGTAGAATTGTTGCCACTACTAGGAAGAGAAACCGGAGACAGATTTTTCTTTTTAGCAACAAGTTCTTTGACTAATAGGTGTTTCGGCCAAAACTCTTTACTGCACATCATGCTAAATTGTTCAGCTTAGATAAATATCTGCTTAAGAGGTGGCACTGGAACTAATGTGTTGCGGACAACTGAGGTAGGAGCTGGAGGCGATTCTTCAATCGTTACAGCACTAACGATCTCGAAAGAGGATGGTGATGGTTGAATTTCTTCAACCGTCTCCATCTCAGTCGACAACAAAATCGAAACCGGAGCAGAAGATTCCATGTTAATGACGTAATATCATGATGTGGAACATCCAGAGCTACCGAAGGTTGAGGGGATGGGGAACTAAATGACATTAATTCCCCAGCAGGCGGTATAGATAAACTTGGAACATCAACTGGGACAGAAAGCTCGATTGGGGTAATCGACAGACGCGTATTGGCCTTTTTACTGCTTAAACCCAGAATCCAAAGCAGTAAAGCTATCGGAGAGTTTTTTAAAGCCCGCCAATACATCTTTAAAACCAGTACGCGTCTGCCGTATAAACCCAGCAATATCGCGTTCAGAGTCCCTACAATGTTCACAAGTCCATCTCAATCCTGACTTGGCTGATATTAAATCAACAATACGGCCGTTAAAGCCAGCACATTTTTCATGTGCAACGTTGTCGCATAACCAGCAACAAACAAAACCCATTTTGGCACCAGCCGGCACCCGACATTTTTATACCCGCTACCCATAGGGTAGAAGGGTATTATAACTTTGTGCCGGCAGGAAATGTATGTAACAGGTACAAGGAGGCATCTCCGACCCTATAAAGTATATATATTCTTGATCAGCGTCAACAGCCGAGACGATCTAGCCATGTCCGTCTGTCCGTATGAAACACTGGATCTTAGAGACTATAAGAGATAGAGCTATAATTTTTTTTCGACAGCATTTGTTATGTTTGCACGCAGATTAAGTTTGTTTCAAATTTTTACCACGCCCACTTCCGCCCCCGCAAATCCAAAAAAACGAATAACAAGCGTAATTTTAAAACTAGTGTGTATAATAAAAACAATAGTATTTATGATTCCTTAAAATTCGGTTGCGATCAGATAAAAATTGTTACAGTTATAAAATAAATACTTTTGTATGGGCTAAAACGCCTACTTACTCGGGGCCACATTTGCTTTGGCCGACAATCTGGTATATTATGCCATCTATGGTATATTTTGAATGTGGTACTATACCGTAATATTAAATCTACCAGTTGGTATATTTTTAGCATTTTTGCAGTATTTTCGGTATATTTTGAAAATAATACCGCAATATTTTGTTTTTATTCAAAATGGGTAGCGGGTATCTCACAGTCGATCACACTCGACTGTAGCTTTCTTACTTGTTTGTTATAGCACACTAAAAACAATGATAATTAAATCAATCAAGAAGTAAAAAATTTGAAATATAAACAAAATAGGTAAGCAAACTAATTTCACAACATCTTATAGCTTTTGCAGTTCTATTTTGAAACTGAAAAAGCTATAAGATTTTGTGAAATGCTATTAGCTAGAATTCTAGCATTTTTTTTATATGATTCGGCTACTTTTGGCACTTTTTGAATAGTACCGATAGCGCTTCTATCGATAGGACGTATTTTGAGGCTCACTCATAACATTTGCATTATTGATTCTTTTTATAACTCTTGTGCGATATCGATAGGATGTATTTTGAAGTTCACTCAAAAAATGTGCATTATCCATTCCGTTTATAGTTCATGTGCGAACTTAGTTCATTCACTCATCAAGCAATTAGGTTGTGTTTTGAGAAAATTCATTTTGTTAAATGGGAAAATACCAATGACAAAAAAGTTTTGCAGTACAGAGATGCTGGTGGAGTCAACACATTCGCCCCCTTAGCACAATTTGCAGTAGAAATAATGAGTCTGCGTTGGTCGAACGCAGAGGTGGAACATGTATTTAGCCAATTGCAACTTGTTAAAACTAAAATGAGGAATAGAATGCATTTGAAATCTCTAAATGCTATTTTAGCCATAAGGTAGGCTACATTAATAACTACAATTCTAAGATTTTCATTAA
The DNA here is from genome assembly GCA_035046325.1 of Drosophila niveifrons. NCBI lineage: Eukaryota > Metazoa > Arthropoda > Insecta > Diptera > Drosophilidae > Drosophila > Drosophila niveifrons. The sequence continues at coordinate 237,539 of JAWNOC010000001.1, read as the reverse complement.
TTAAATTAATGTTCATTGACAGATGAACCTCAAAAGAAGTGGAATGTGTTGTTTAAAATTGATATCTGAATCAGATAAATATGAAGAAAGAAGATTTCTAGCATAGTTTTTCTATCAATTTAGCTATTTCAGCTCATGAAATTCTGGCAACACTGGACGCAAGATAGACGATAGCCAACAACAACACCAAGAGAGGGAGAGTTAACTATTGTAACAGCGTTGAGCGCAAAGAATACCAAGTGACAAATGAAAAGCGCGAAAGTAAACAAAAGTACAAAAACAAAGTGCAGCGGCAACGAAAACAGAATTGTTTTGCTAACAAAACAAAGCAAAGTTTGACCACACAATTTGTTGTTATATTTTCAGAAAAATTATAATAACATAATAAATCCAAGAAAGCACACAGCGATTTAACGATCAGTAGTTAAACACAAGTGAGAGAGTAAAATTAATGTTATATTAATTATAAATAAATATGAAATTCAATTAAAAATCATAAAGTTTAAGAGGGAAGAAAAAAAAAACACGTCCAACTACGACTGCGAGAGCGAACGAATGTATATCAATAAATGTACATATGTATTACCAATTAATGAAAACAAAGTGTAAGTTTTACAATTTACAACATGACCTAAAACAAGCAACTCATAGAATAATGGTTATCCTTGCTGATCTATGATGCTATCAAAGAAGACCAAAAAATTATGATTTTCTTGTGTTCACACCTTTGGCTAAGGATTGTAATAGGGACCACATGCTGCTGGATCGATTTGTATATGTTCTAAGAGATGAAACTCTACCCGCAATATACCGAAAAAATACATAAATGTACCGAATTCTTTGTTTGATATGTTGATCTACGTTAAAAAATACAAAATATAGCCGACAAACTAAGAGCCGACTCCAACAAAAATATTTTGCCATAAAAAATTATTTTAAAAGATAACACGTTAATATAGCTATAAAAATGTGTAAGTTTATTGATTTATTTTCGATTTGTGAAATCAATAGTTGTCGTAGCTTTATAAATTTATCTATTATAATCTCTGAGATCTAATGTTTTAAAACGACGGATGGACGGACGGACATGCAGAAAGACAGAAAGCTTTGCGAATTTATAATTTCTTCAACGTACTCTTAAAATTATGTAGAACTTTTCATTGTAAATATATAGAGATATATGTAGGAGAGTAATGGTTATCATAGTTTATAATTAATTATTTTTATTCTAAAGCTTAGCGAGTCGCGTTGTGACTTGTGTCTCATTGCTAATGGCTCATTCGAAAACAATAGCTTTCAAGCTCAAACCTTGTCTTTACCAAATTTACCAACACTCTATTCGTTAGCTTCTAATGCTCCAAAGGTCATGTTTTTTTAGCGGTCGAATGAATTTAAACTTAACTGCTCCATGAATTTGCCTGTCTGATTCTCACACGTCCTCGTGTGCCTTATCTTATCCAAGCATCAGGTGGGTGATCAGATGTTGCATTACTTATCAGATTTAAATTCGTTTACTGTACTTCCTTTTCGTCATGGCCTTTCGCTTTACATACAATACTTAATTCCTTTAACTCTTGAAAAGCAGTATGGCTCATAGATTTTGCTTAATGTTTTCTGTTCACCAAGATGCACTATAGATTCGTGGATATTAATAATGACCGACCAACGAAAAGGCAAACAGTGAGTTCTGCCACTTCTGAATTTTACGTTATTATAGCCTGTTTCTCATTTAATATGTTATCGCTCAATAAATCGGCATATTACAGGTTTTTAGGTGTACTAAACACCTCCAGAGTCTTTAATACTTGTTTACATTAGTACATTAGTCCCTGCGGTTGCAATAAAGCACATATGTACGTATGTTATGTCGATTCACTTTACTTTGCAGTGTAAGCAGTGCACTGCTGACATTGGATATGGCTGCTTTTGACTCGCAATTCTCCTCTCCTTGCCACAGTTTGCATATTCAGCTTCTTTTGATCAGGACCAAGATCAGATCCAGAACATTCGACCAGCTTGCCATATGCCTTTTGATTCTGTAGAAAATTACTGCCCGTTTTCATTGCCTTTGTGTACAGAAGAGTTTGTTTCTGAGTATAAATGGTTTCTCGAATGGAAGTCAAGGCATTCCCACGAAACAAATTTGGACAGCCGATGAGATGCGCTTTGAAATAGCGATTTACGTAATCATGATAATGCGTAATCATCGATGCACTGCCTTCCTATGGATGCTCGGTCATAATCATATTTGCAGTCTTGCATCATGCTGCAGCATCAGCACCAGCAGCTTCAAGGCTAAACGTTGGCAGCGTCACTGAAGTGTGACGTGTTTTTGTTGCCGGCTTAGCCTTTAACTCTAAAAACGTGGCGAAAACACTTAAATTATTTTGAGTTATCTCGTGACTCTTCTCCTCTTTTACTGAACCCTTAGGAACGCTCTCATCGATCAAATGAAGATGTGATATCTATGTGTGGCATACGCTGCTTTTAAACAAATATATTGAACACTCCTTAATGTACTAAGTATGTAATTTAAGATTTTAACCCCATCATTTCAGTATTCAGTGGTGACATATTCTACTCCTATTATATTATTCGTATACATTTCCCGCACTTGGTGATACTTAGTATCTATATGTTTACTGCGTGCATGAAATTTGGCATTCTTTAAAAGACGCTGCGCGGTTTGGGTATCAGTATACATCATTATCGTCTTCATCTTACAAATCCCCATTTCTTTAACTAGTTTCTTGATGTGTGCGGCCTTCTTAGCCACATAGTGCCGCGTACTCGGCCTCACTACTGCTTAGTGGAACCATACTTTGCTTCTTTAATTCCCATTCCCACTAAACAACTTGTGGTTTACTTAAACATGAAATAAAACTAATCTTTAGTAAAGTGCTGTTTAACTTTTCATTTTATTTGCGGCTACTTTGATAAAGGTCATACAAAGATTTGAGATTTAAGGGAAAAAGTCTCAAAATAATTAATCCCGTAACGCTGATTTCAACTCTTTGCAATTAGTCGACACTTGAATCGCTCAATGTTGCCAAATTTATCGCGCTTTACAGCATAACGCCACTTGCAGCCAAAACATGTTTTCCCTTTTGTAAATCAACCAATGACCATGTCTTATTGTTTTGCAAGCTATCAATCTCTATCTGTTTGGTTTGTCTCCTGCGCTCTTATAAAACTTTTAAATACTTCATCTCTGGTGAATTGTATATTTTGTAGGGACTTTATTTGATCATCCTCTGCCATAATAGACTCAAAAAAGATTACATGTCGAGCTTCTATTATATTAACGATACGCATTTGCTGTTCCGGAATTACCGACCATTATATGCTTTTTCCCCTTTGGCTGGAATTTCTTCCTATGGGTCTTGTCAAAAACAATTGTCTTTACGCCAAACACTTTCAGATCCGATACACAAGGATTCCTTCTAGACCAGACTTCATGGGGTGTCACATTGATTAATGCCGATGTCTCTGCTACGGGCCATCTTCACCAAGGTTATGTTGGCCTGCTCTGCCACGCCATTTTGCTGAGGAGAATGCTGGACTGTGAGCTGCCCCATGATGCCGTTGCTCTTCAGGTAGTTTTCGAACACCTTCAGGTGTTAGAACCTTCTGTGCCAATTTATCAGGTATGACTTATTAACATTAGCAGCATAGCACCTGTCTATATTTGTTTCTAGCATGATAACACGCCTTGTCCGTGCTTATCTTTAACATTATATTGCAACATCAAGCAGATCGTATTGCCCATATTTCGTGAACAAACGTACCTTTTCACGACCACTTGCTTTAATATAGTTGTCACTCGCAAGATGCGCTCTTTACATTCTGTTAAATCTATAAATAGATTTTTCCTTGACACAAAAGTGCTGTAGCTCCGCTGTCCAGGCACTCCGCATTTTCTGCGAATACTACGCTCTTTTTCATGTTCGCACCGAATCAAAATATGCTCTCTTTTTCTCTTCGGCTTTGTCTTTGTTCTTGTTGGTACTCACTTTTGATCTGCAATTTACTGTGATGCAGCCCATATTTTTACTGTTTCTTTATGAGCGTTAAAATTTTTCTTCTTATCTCAAAGACTTTCTGTTCTCTTTCTTTTGAACAGTTTTCTGCTTTACGCCTCAACCCTTCTTCGAGAAGTTTATCTTTCAATGCACTTAACGTTGGCAGATTGTCACGCGTTTCTATTGCTACTGCGAAACTTTCGTATAAGCTTAACAATGTGGACAACAGGAGTATGCATAAAAATAACTAACTTCGTAACTAACTTCGTAACTAACTTCGTAACGTAATTTAACCGAATTCGTCATGCAGCTTTCAAGAAAAGATTGCAGGCTAATGCTAGGCATTTTAACTGCTCACTGTTTGTCGACTGCCCATGCTGTAGGGTATCATGAACAGCGATCAGTGCAGGAAATGCAACGAGTCCGAAATCAAAGAAAGCATTTTCTCTGTAGATGCCCAGTGTTATCACAAGTCCGGATGATATACCTCGACTCGCCGTGAAATCACGATCTTCGTAACGTTTCATGGCTACCACCCAGGATGCTGCTGGCTTTTGCCAAAAATGCACCCATACTGTGCGACTTTTGAGATCTGTACAGCAACGGACCTCCACTGTTCTGCGATTAGAACTCCAGCGCTTCATCGGCTCATTTCGAAATTCGAAGTTCTTACTCAGTTCAGTCGCATATCGACTGCGGAACGATGAATACGTGGGTTTTGTGCTTTCGTTTGTATGTATCCCTCTATGTATCGACATGCTCGCTTATATTGGTATGTGTATGCATATAAAATTTTGCAACGTGCAGTTGCTTCGCAAACAAGCAGCTATGGCACGATAATTTTGTTTTGCCGCTTTGAAAGCCTTGAAGAAGAAGACGACAACAATTGCTCGTCTCTTAGTTGTTTGGAGTTAAATGGCAGCTAAGGACTGCATTGGCTCTTCTGATGGTTTGCAAGCCTTTTGTATTGTAATGTGCGAGCTCGATTCCCGATCGAGAATAGGTCCACATTTTTTTTTTTTTGAATGAGTTTACACTTATCATTCCTATTTTAGCTTACTGAAAGATGTAAAAATTAATTGCGCATTGATTTTAGACGACTTACAATTTTTATACCCGCTACCCATAGGGTAGAAGGGTATTTTAGCTTTGTGCCGGCAGAAAATGTATGTAAGAGATAGAAGGAAGCATCTCCGACCCTATAGAGTATATATATTCTTGATCAGCGTCAACAGTCGATACGATCTAGCCATGTCCGCCTGTCCGTCTGTCCGTATGAAACACTGGATATCAAAGACTATAAGAGATAGAGCTATAATTTTTTTTTGACAGCATTTGTTATGTCTTCACGCAGATCAAGTTTGTTCCAAATTTTTTCCACGCCCACTTCCGCCCCCGCAAATCAAAAAAATCGAATAACAAGCGTAATTTTAGAGCTAAAGCTGGTGTAGATAATAACAACAATAGTTTTTATGATTCCTGAAAATATGTTTGCGATCAGATACAAATTGTGGAAGTTATTAAAGAAATACTTTTGTATGGGCTAAAACGCCTACTTACTAGGGGTCTCAAATGCTTTGGCCGTCAATCTGGTATATTATGCCGTCTATGGTATATTTTGAATGTTACTACCACATCGCTATACTAAATATACCATTTGGTATATTTTTAGTATTTTGGTATATTTTGAAAATAATACCGCATTATTTTGCTTTTATTCAAAATGGGAACACTCGGCTGTAGCTTTCTTACTTGCTTAAAAATATACTAATATAATATTTCACAAAGCAAAGCAAGTAAGACCCCTAATAAGTAGTTGTTGTTGCCCCTACAAAATTATTTCTTTAATAACTTCGACAATTTTCATCTGATCGCATTTGCAAATAAATTTGCAGAGATTATGAAGGCTGTAGTCATAATTATGTGTATCAAAATTCGCAACTCTAGCTTTAACTTGTTATTCGATTTTTCAATTTGCGGGGCCGGAAGTAGGCGTGCCCAAAATTTGAAACAAACTTGATCTGCGTGCAAGCATAACAAATACTATCGCGAAAAAATTAGAGCTCTACCTCTTAGTCTCTGAGATCCAGTGTTTCATACGGACAGTCGCACAGACTGACAGGCGGACATGGTAGCGATCAGATAAAATTGTCAATTAAAGAAATACTTTTGTAAGCAAGTAATGATGTAATGATTTAAGTAAATTGTGTAAGCAAAATTACTACCATAGAAATGGTGCTTCAGGTTATAAGTTAGTGATATTTCGCTCATTAACGTCGGGGATTAGTGTCAACAACAACAATAACATTCGCGAAGACGCTACTCCATCCCCAAAAGAACAGCAACGGATCGGCAACTCCAATTGCACAGACAGCAATTGTAGCGGAAATGAGAGCAACAACAAAAGTAGCGATGAAAGCTACGAATCTGCATCGCCAGCATAAGAACAATAAAAGGCTACTTCATTATATATTTCTGTAAGCACAGCCCACCGAAATACCTCCATTTGAGACTGAACTAAGTCGGTGCCGTTTGCTGTACGCTGCGTTCGAACTTTGAGTTTTATAATGGGCCTGGGAGGATATGGTTTTCGATCGCAGCGCTTACCTTTTCTTGGGTGTATAATGGTCTTGAAAGTAAGCTCATGTAGCTTCAAGATATTAGGTATTTATATGTTCTATACTTAATCATATAATCTGCAATAATTCTATGTGGAAAAAAGACTCCAGAGGAAATAAAGACTTCGTGAGCATTTTTCGGAAGTAAAAACTTGAAAGCTTGAATTCGTAAGATTTTTTCGGAAATGAAAATTGGAGCACGATCTTAATTATTACATAAGTTAAAAAGTGTCGCAAATTCTATTTTAACCATTTTTGTTAATGGATTATATTATTTAATCTTACCTCTTCACAAAGGGCAAGCATACGACGAGTGCTTTCCAAAGACTGCAATGAAAAATATTTTATTTAATTTATTGTTTATTTTTACAATCCAAAAGAATTATTTACCTCATCTGCGGTACCCTGAGCTTTAATCTGCAACTCCTCCAGTTCGGTCTTGGGAACTTGAGGAGGGGCTTCATCAGTAGGATCAGCTGGCATTCTGAAAAATTGTAATTTTTTTTAAATTATTTTTTTTGCATTCAACTTATGCGACATGATTTTAAATAATGTTCAAACATTAACATGTGAAGGTCATGTTTCACTTTATAGTATTTAATCCAAATTGTGTACATTTATGGATCATACAATAACTCCAAAATAGGGTCCCAAATTGCTTCTTACTTCTTACATTCATTTGACCATTGGTAAGAGATTCAGAAATAAAAGAGGAGCCCTAAGTTACTTAATAAACATATCAACGCATTTCCGCGGCAGTATTGTATGTCGCTTTTTTTTCAAAATGAAGATTTTAATGCAAAATTGTTAGTCACCTAATGTCTCACTACCCTGTAAAATATTATAACTGAAAACCCTATAGTTCCGATACAAAATAAGTTCAAATTTGATCGTATGTTATGCTTTTCGCAAAATTATCGAATGTCAATCCAATTTTTTTTTTTATATGAATGGAAATACTTCAAACGCACAAAAATAAAGAAATACAATAACTATAAGCATTTGTTATAACTAGAATTAGAAGCGTTTTTTATTGTGTTTCTTTATTTTTTTGTGATTGCAGTATGCAAAACATCAATGAGCTCAACTGGTTAATATCGAATGAAAGAAGGGTGACGTGGCTACTGTCCAATATAAAGCTCAAGCGTAAAGAAGTAAGAAAATGGCAAGCTGGACTGAAAACGAAGCGTGTATAAAGGCGCGATTGGACCTTTGAATATTAATTTTCGAGTGAAGGGAAAATACTCAAAGTTTGTCAAAAATGTTGTATGAAAACATTAAATATATCTCAAACGATTATTCGGGACGCATTAAAACAAAAAAAAAAAATTGTGAGACCCAAAAAAAAAACACCACATAATAAAACTGATGGGTCCAAAATCGAAATTGTAAAAGATTTTATAAAAAAATTACCAGCTGTGCTTTTCCGCAAAAATAATACAGATAATTTAGAAATGTATCAAATTTAAATAAATTGTACATTAGCTATTTAAATGATCAAGACTTAAATGACTCATCAGTTTCGTGGCGAATATTTCAAAAAGTCTTTAGCACAACATTTTCAATAGGGTTCACTTGCCAAAAAAAAGGTAAATGTACGATTTGCGAAAGCACAAAATATACAAACGAGGAAGAGAGAAAAAAAGCGCATAAGAAATAAAAAACTTAGAATATGTATGTATGTATGTATATGTTTCTCAAGGAACAAGATGTCAGTAAATGTGTCAACATTTTATTTGCGTTAGTTTAGATTTTTTGTAGGGTGAAGTCGATAGAAAGAGAAGTTGTAATGAAATATGCTCAGCTTTTTTAAAATATTTAATTATTTTAGATAGTAAGAAAAAACAGAACATCTTAGCTTTTATTGTGAAAGTTGCGCTGACCAAAATAAGAATCAAACTCTTTATTTAAACATACATTTATATTTAAGTAAATTACGTATCGCTGTTATTAAATAGAATTAAAATAAGAATATATTGAAAATTCGAAGAAGTATCTTTATAATTTACCAAATTTCACCAAAACAATAAAATCATTATATAATTGTAAGCTAAACATTTTTGAGAAAAAATTCGATGATCTTAATAATTTATGTAAGCAAAATGGTATACCTCCCAGATACCACCATAAATGTAAAACAACATTGTTTGAAAGTATTAGATTGTTTAAACGAAACAGATTTAGACGATGATATTTTACTTTAATTTTTATAAATACATATGTATATTAAAAATATATTGCTATTATGTTAATGAATAAAAATTCTAATGTTAATTTCGCATAAGGGTATATACCCAAAGAGTGCGAAATTATCGAATGTATTAAATCTAATTATACCCACTACCCATAGGGTATATGTAACAGGTAGAAGGAGGCAACGCCGACCCTATAAACGCCCACTTCCGCCCCCGCAAATCAAATAAAATCGAATAACAAGCGTAATTTTAAAGCCATGACTGAATACTTAGGGTCTACCAGAGATAAAACTATAGTTTGGTTTCAGCATCACTTGTAATTTTAGCGCGCAGATTTACAGACAGGTCTTAGTTGCTTAGATTGACAATCTAGCACATTTCTACTCTACGAGTATGATAGATTTTGAAAGTAATATTACTCTAGTCGGCATAATTATTTCGACGAAAAACAAATGGTTCAAGCTTTTCTGTAACTTTGCAATATAATATAACTCAATGAATTTTTTTCTCATTTACTTAGTCCTAATACAAACTTAAAATAATGAATTCAGCATTTTATCATATGAACTTAAAAAAATCGAAACAAAATAATTTTCTTGTGGTGGCGTAATTATTTTGACAAGTACCTTTTAATATGAATAACAAAGTTTAAACTTAAAAAAAAAAACCAAAGGAAAAACGAATTTAGTAAAATATATAATTTTCTTTTGTTTCAATAAATTTTGGATGATCTCTGGAAATATCTCTTCCCAAAAGGAAGTGAACTCAGAAATTGTTTCCACTCTGGGCTTATTGAACGATACTGTTATTTTACATTGCATAAGAGACCAGACCAGGCCAGTCCAAAGTGGTACCACCAACATCCTTCAAAAATGTTGAAATCATCTTGGCTTTGTAAGAATGAAAGATTGTCAAATAAGCCTGTCTCCAGTAAGTAAATGCATTATGATTTAGAACCCGTAAATATTGGCCTTGGATCATCGAGCCAGTGACAGGAACGAAGTCACAAAGTTCATTATACACCATATATCCCCAGAACATCACAGAGCCTCTCAGAGCTTATGGAGATGTTCCTTTGCGAAAGACAGTCTTTTGAGCTTGCTTGCTTTTGTTATAAATGGTACGTCCTTGTCTTTATAAATCTTAAAATCACATTCTTTTAATCGTCGACCGACTGTGCGCTCACTAATTGGTGTCTTAGCTGTCAAATTAAATTGATCTGCGGCGGCTTGGGGCTTTAAAAAAAACCTTTTTTATTTAATTTACGTAAAAGGTCTCGATTTTCACTGAGATATGTTTTGCGCTTAGCACCTGATTTTCCTTAATTAAACTTTTTAATTTGGTAGTGTACAGTTTGTAGCGTCACATTAAACTCATTGGCAATGTCTATGAATGTTATTCCAGCGTTAAACTTTGCTACCATTGAAGATCTGGTGACCAAACTTAGCTCAGCCATATTACCCATGTTATTTAATAATTTTAATAACAATGTTTAATGCTGCTCCAAGTTAAACACAGAAGTTCTTTGATTTTGCGTGCTTAAGAGTGTGAAAATATTTCCATAAAGATGTTGTCAAAATACTTATGCCACGCAAAAAGCCGTTGCCTGCATGCACTCTTTTAAGCAGTAAAAGAATGCAAAGGTAAACGAAATAAAATTTGGCTTGCACATAGCTAAAAATTAATAGCTTGTTTTGCACCTTATGTACGCACCGTTATTTGACGATTTCCAGCAACGTTAACTTTAGTATTCAAAAAAAGTTTTTTAAAAAAAATTATGCCGACTAGTGGACATCATTGACAATGGGTACCGATAATTTCTAATGAAGGGTCCAAAACAGGGGTGCTCAACGCCTATACACTAAGTGCACTTTTGTTTTTGTAGATGCTCTGTGCTTATGGGTAGTGCGCCCATAAGCACCGTGCATATGGGCTTCGATTTGCATGCGAAACAAAAAATTTTTTTTAATTAGAGAGCACTTTTTTTTAGCAAAAACGTTAAATGCGAAGTACAATGCGTAAAATGCTTCGTAGTTCTGGAAGTAAATACAAAATACAATCGTAATAGGCATTTTTAAACTGCCCATAAAAGAGATTTATTTGAAGGTCTAGTTCCGGACTATAAAAACCTTCTTAAACAGTTTTATATATTTGATGCAACGGAAAATCTAAAATTTATACAATTTAATCAAAAAGAATTAAATAAGCAAGAAACAAAAATTATTTAAATTAATTAATTAAATTCAAATTAAATTCAAAAATATATGAGAAAGCGGCAATTAAAGCGTTTTTCTCTCAGTGCACAGCTGCGCCCCAACACAAAAGCGCAGCTACATATGTACACGTTTTCTTGTGTCTGTGTTAGTAAACGCACTGCCATAAGACGAATTTGAGCCATCCTGGTTTAAAATATCCAGAAAAACAGCGTGAAAGTGGAGCGGTAATTTTTTTTAATATTTTTATATTTTAGATGCACAAAACTTGATAAAAAATGTTGCATGTTAATATTTCCGTATATATAGTATGTGTGCAATTTTTTAATTGAAATATACATACATTTCACTTAAATTTCTGTAAACTTTTGGGTGACTAACCAGATTAAGTCGTGATATTAGCACGTGCACTGATAAAAATATATAGCCATATATCTTTGGGGCTTACGCTTTTGAGATGCCCAAATCTGCATACATACATACATATCTTTCACCTAATGGATATAAAAGTTTTCCCTTGTAGTCACACAATTTTATTTTTGATTCTGCGCACACCCACAGGTAAAATCGATAAGCCATATTTCTTTGAATTTCTTACAACTTTATTTATGCAAATTATTTTTTTATTTATCCAAATCATTTAGTATATATTTAAGTTCTTATATGTATATATAAGAGACACTGGTTAGATTATGGATGATTTTATTTAATATAATTTATTTTTTATATCTTTTGGTACTTTTAACATATTTTGTATCATAAAAAATGTAGATTCAAAAATTGGGGATTACATACTTGATTTAAGTTAAGTTTCTTTTGTCAGAAATTATTGTTGAGAAGATATTCGTTCACGCACCGAAATTAAACTAGCAAGATTTCCAACATTTCTGTACTCAAGTTATTTTAATACCCTGCATTCGACAAGACCTTGTCTCACAGAATTGAGGATGATGCATTGAAATATTTTTTCTATATAATCAAAAATCCAATTGCCCCTTAAAAAAAAATATGTATAAAGAAAAAAATATATATTTATATATATATATATATAAAATAAATATATATATATATATATATATATATATATTTAAATATATATATATTTTTTTTTTTATATAGTTATGTGACTACAAGGGTAAATTTCTCATTTTCACCACAATGTTTATATGAATATGATTATGATAAATTTAATTTAATTAAAATAAATTTATATATATAACCCAAAAAGTTTGTCAATATAGAGTATCAAGTAGAGGCATAACAAAAGATCCTAAATTATCTGATAAGCTTTTGCGCGCGCATTTATTTTTCCAGATGGATTGAAAAGCTTTTGAGGGAGTGGAAGCTTTGTCCTCAAGCCAGGCAATACCATGATACAATTATAGAAGGTAGTCTCGTCGGCAAAAGCTTTCGTCAGTGCGTGTTCGTTTTTTGACGCAAGAGGTTGTCTGCGGACGAATTTTTTCTTAAATTAGCCCTTATACAAAACGACATTTTGCAATGTATGCCGTAGACACGGATAGAATTAGAACATTCAGAGAATTAGAGAATTCTCATAAATATTATTAATATTGTTTATAACCAACTTACATTTTAAAAATATGTCAAGGAGACATTAATATTAGCTTCTAAATATGTAAATATTTATTACATCGTATAAGGGTTAATGCGCATTTTATTGTGGTCTCGCTCACACTACTACGCTGAGACCCTTTCACTCGCACTCATTGTTATGAGTGTTGTATAATTGTATCATGGGCAATACCTAAAACAACGGAACAATAAAAAAGTAGTCGAGTGTGTTTGGTTGTGACCATGATACAATAACACAAGGTAGTCTCATCGGCAAAAGCTGCACACTATCTATACCATACATAAGTGCGAGGGAAACGACTGCGCCTAGTGAGTGCCATGATACAATAACACAAGGTAGTCTTGTCGTGTGCCTTTTCGTTCGGCTTCAGCATGATACAATAACACAAGGTAGTCTCGTCGTGTGCCTTTTCGTTCGGCTTCAGCTTCTTATCGTTCAGTGCATGATACAATTATACAAGGTAGTCCCGTCGGAAAAAAGCTGGTACCCTGTCTATGTTAGCAATGAGTGCGAGTGAAAGGGTCTCAGCGTAGTAGTGTGAGCGAGACCACAATGAAATGCGCATTAACCCTTAGACGATGCAATAAATATTTACATATTTAGAAGCTAATATTAATGTCTCCTTGACATATTTTTAAAATGTAAGTAAACAATATTAATAATATGTATGATAATTCTCTAATTCTATGAATGTTCTAATTCTATCCGTGTCTACGGCATACATGGCAAAAAGTCATTTTGCATAAGGGTTAATTGCGCTAAAAAATTCGTCCGCAGACAACCTCTTGCGTCGAAATACGAATGCGCACAGACGAAAGCTTTTTTCCGACGGGACTACCTTCTATAATTGTATCATGGTTCAGTGCGCTCGTGCTTGTTGGACTGAAAGGTTGTGCGCGGACGATTTTTTCCCTACACATTAACCCTTTTGCAAAGCTAAAATGTCAGTTTGCAATTATGCTATATATATGTATATATTATCAAACGTATGCAAATTGTTTTTCTCAATATTGTTTAAATCCAAAAAAAAAACAAAATATATATATATATATATATAGGAACAATTATTATTAGCTGCTAGGGATGTATTTATATAGACATACAAAATTTTACTTTATTATTTGTATATACTTTAAAATTAAGTACCTCAACAAAAAAATAATTATTCAAAAACAAAACGATTACTTTCCAATTCCAAACTATTAAATTATAAAAAACAATTCAACTCTTTTTAATATAGTGGAACAATTGAACCCTATGCACCATTTAAGGGATAATCACAAAGCTCTACTGTCGATTCTTTCGCACTCACTAGGCGCAGTCGTTTCACTCGCACTTATGTATGGTATAGATAGTGTGCAGCTTTTGCCGACGAGACTACCTTGTGTTATTGTATCATGGACGAGACTACCTTGTGTTATTGTATCATGGTGAGTGCGAAAGAATCGACAGTAGAGCTTTGTGATTAACCCTTAGTTATTTTTTTGCTAGATCTAGCTATTTTAAAACTGCAAAAGCTAAACGATTTTGTTAAATGATATTAGCTAAAAAACTAGCATTATACTTCATGTGCGAACTTTGTGTGTTCACTCAATACAAATTGCGAAAGTGTGCAACTGTGAAGCTGTGTTATAAATATTTGGTAAGTTACAAAAGACAAGTTAGATGATGTCGAAACCTTCTATAAACAACATTTTCGCCACGCGTGGTTGCAGAATGCAGAGTTTAAGGATTGAATACACAAATTTATGAAGGCATTACGAATTACGAAGGCATATTGCTGTTACTGCAAATGCAGCAATACAAAAAAGAAAACGCTTTTCAATGAGGAGCGGCAACTTCTAACAACAAAACAAACTCCAGTTTTTGGCGTTGCACACTAAAACATCGCTGCAGGAAGCAGCACCAATAGATCGCCTCTACCAATTATGGCTACAGGAGTGCTCTGCAGCTTAATATTTGAAGCTGGGCCTGACTTCAATGAGGAGCTACGTAAGGAGATAGGTGCTTCTTTATTCAGTCTGCTAATAGATGGGTCAACGGACATTAGCGTATCAATATTTTATAAATGATATATTTTGTATATTTTTAGTATTTAGTATATTATATTTTGGAAATAATTCCGCAATATTTTGCTTTTATTCAAAATGGGTAGCGGGTATCTCACAGTCGAGCACACTTGACTGTAGCTTTCTTACTTGTTCTTATTGAAGTATTCCATAACATCGTAACGTCTGGTTTGTTCGCCCGCAGCATGTTATCGACAGAGAAAATGCCAAGTTTTCTGGCAATCTGAAAGCACTCAAAAGTAAGTAGTACCACTTTCAAAATATACGATAGACGGCATAATATACCAGATTGTCGGCCAAAGCCTACCCCTAGTAGGCGTTTTAGCCCATACAAAAGTATTTCTTTAATAACTTCCACAATTTTTATCTGATCGCAACCAAATTTTCAGGAGTCACAAAGACTATAGTTCCTAACGAATATCCCAAAATTCGCGATTTATTATTACGTTCGAGCTTTATTATTCGTTTTTTCTGATTTGCGGGGCGGAAGTGGGCGTGGCAAAAATTTAAAACAAACTTGATCTGCGTGCAAACATAAAAAATGCTGTCGAAAAAAAATATAGCTCTATCTATTATAGTCTCTGAGATCTAGGTGTTCCTACGGACAGACAGACAGACGGGCATGGCTAGATCGTCTCGGCTGTTGACGCTGATCAAGAATATATATATACTTTATAGGGTCGGAGATGCCTCCTTCTACCTGTTACATACATTTCCTGCCGGCACAAAGTTATAATACCCTTCTATGGGTAGCGGTTATAAAAATATTGAAGCAATTAGGTTGTGTTATGAGAAAATTAATTTTGTAAAATGGAAGAATATCGAAATTTTCGGCTGATGTTTTGGAATACAGAGAGATGCCGGTGGAGTCAACACATTCGCCCCCTTAGCACACTTTGCAGTCAAAATAATGAGTCTACCTTGGTCGAACGCAGAGGTGAAGCACGTATTTAGCCGAGTGCAGCTGGTTAAAAGTAAAATGGGAATTTGAATGCATTTGAGTACTCTAAATGCTATTCTAAGATTTATAATATAATAAAATGAATGGATATGGGCTCAAAATAAGTGCGATGTGTTGTTTTAACTACACATTGCAAACAATCAGATAAATACTAAGATTCAGTCGAGGACACCATCGTTATTAACATTTCTGTTTTATTTTAGTAAAATCCATTTAAAAATAACAAAAAAATTTAAATTTTTTAACAGTTTTCTATTTATTAAGCTATTTCTAGAATATTTATACCCGCTACCCATAGGGTAGAAGGGTATTATAACTTTTTCTCGACAGCATTTATTATGTTTGCACGCAGATCAAGTTTGTTTCAAATTTTTACCACGCCCACTTCCGCCCCGCAAATAAAATAAAATCGAACAACAATTTTAAATTATAGCTCTATCTCTTATAGTCTCTGAGATCCAGTGTTTCATACGGACAGACGGACAGACAGACAGACGGACAGACGGACATGGCTAGATCGTCTCGGCTGTTGACGGTGATCAAGAATATATATACTTTATAGGGTCGGAGATGCCTCCTTCTACCTGTTACATACATTTCCTGCCGGCACAAAGTTATAATACCCTTCTACCCTATGGGTAGCGGGTATAAATAGTATCTATGATTCCAGAAAATTTGGTTGCGATCAGATAAAAATTGTGGAAGTTGTTAAAGAAATACATTTCTATGGGCTAAACCGCCTACTTACTAGGGGTCTCATTTGCTTTGACCGACAATCTAGTTTATTATGCCGTCTATGGTATATTTTGAATGTGGTACTATATCAATATACCAAATATATCATTTGGTATATTATACCACAATATTTTGCTTTTATTCAAAATTGGTAGCGGGTATCTCACAGTCGAGCTCACTCGAGCGCCGCGATTCGAACACTAGAGCCTATTCGGCTCATAACGAAATTCGAAGTTCTAACCAGTGTTTTCATGAGCTGAAATAGCTAAATTGATAGAAAAAGTATGCTAGAAATAGCTAAAAAAAAAAAAAATAATAAAAATTCTAAACAAATTGCTAATTTTTGGATGTTACTTTTAAATAGTTTTTATTAAAATAAAACAGAAATTTGGTCAATATCGATGGTGTTACTTTTAAATGGTTTTTATTAAAATAAAACAGAAATTTGGCCAATATCGATGGTGTCCTCAACCGAATCTTTATATTTATCTGATTCAGATATCAATTTTAAATACTTTCTTGGCAATATGTAGTTCAAACAACACATTCCACTTCTTTTGAGTCCATATCTGTAAATGAACATTAATTTAATTAATGAAAATCTTAGAATTGTAGTTATTAATGTAGCCTACCTTATGGCTAAAATAGCATTTAGAGTTTTCAAATGCATTCTATTCCTCATTTTAGTTTTAACAAGTTGCACTTGGCTAAATACACGTTCCACCTCTGCCTTCGACCAAAGCAGACTCATTATTTTTACTGCAAATTGTGTTAAGGGGGTGAATGTGTTGACTCCACCAGCATCTCCGTACTGCAAAACTTTATTGTGTCATTGGTATTTTCCCATTTAACAAAATGAATTTTCTTAAAACACAACCTAATTACTTCATGAGTGAATAAACTAAGTTCGCACATGAACTATAAACGGAATCGATAATGCAAATGTTTTGAGTGAACCTCAAAATACATCATATCGATATCGCACATGAGCTATAAAAAGAATTAATAATGCAAATGTTTTGAGTGAGCCTTAAAATACATCCTATCGATAGAAGCGCTATCTGTGCTATTTAAAAAGTGCCAAAAGTAGCCGAATCATAAAAAATGCTAGAATTCTAGCTAATAGCATTTCACCAAATCTTATAGCTTTTGCAGTTTCAAAATAGCTAGATCTAGCAATAAAATAGCTAATATGGCACCACCAGTTCTAGCAGAGCGCGCAGCGTCTGTCACACACTCAGTTCAGTCGCAGATCAAATGCGAAACGATGAGTACGAGTGTATTTCGTTGCGTTGTGATTTCGTTTGTATATATACGTCTGTATATCTATATGATGTCATATGTATGCATGTGAAGTTTTGCAGTTTCCTCGCAAACAAGCAGCTAGCGCATGTCGATTTTGTTTTACCGCGACGAATGTCTCGAATAAGAAAGTAGCAACAATTGCTCGTGTCTTAGATGTTGCAATTTCGCGGGAATTATAGCTATTTGCTGTCATAGCTAAATAAATGCTGTCATAACTATGAAGTCTCAGCAGATTGCCTAAAAAAATTGAAATCAATCAAACATACAAAAATACAGCAGAAGAAGAGGCCAGTATTGTCAAAATTTACGAACAACTCAAAAATAATTAATAAATAAATGCAAAATAAAAACAGGTAAAAAACGACAGTCGAGTGTGCTCGACTGTGAGATACCCGCTACCCACTTCGAATATAAGCAAAATATTGTGGTATTTTTCTCGAAATATATCAAATATTATATCACAAATATCAAAAAAAGCGACTTAGACCACTAGTAAGGAGTTTTCGCCCATACAAAAGTATTTCCTTAATAACTTCGACAATTTTTATCTAATCGCAACAAAATTTTTAGGAATCGCAAAGACTATAGTTTATATTGTCTATTCCAAAATTCGACTCTAGCTTTAAAATTACGCTTGTTATTCAATTTTTGTCGTTTTGCGGGGCGAAAGTGACCTGCGTGCAAACATAACAAATGCAGTCGAAAAATTAGTGCTCTTACAGTCTTTGAGATTCAATGTTTGATACAGACAGACGGACACGACACGGCAAAAGCCGTTTTTTTGTTGATTAATTTATATTCTGAATTAGAATACTTCAAGTATACTGAAATATATTTTTAACAAATTTTACACTTCGTTGGTTTTTTGTTATTCGTTCATATATAAAGACTATAATCTGGCAACTCTAAAAAAAAAAAATTTGGCGTAAATGTTTGTGTTTTTTTCTGTGTGTTTTATCTTCAATTAAACAAAAAAGCTTAAGTATGGAATTTAATCATCAAGGTATGTTATATTAATTATTAGCACTAAATTTTTAGTACATGTGATATATTGTCCAAACGAACAATGTGTTGTTGGTATGTTTTTAGGTCCCTGCTCACAAATGTGTCTGTGTTTCTGTGGAGTGGAACTTGTGGGTCTAGGGTAGTCGAGGCAATTTTAAAGCTGAATGTTGTTAACTAAACTATTAACAATCAAATAGTGGTTAACATTTTTGCCCGATTTTCGGAAATACTCAATGTTGCAGTTGTATTTACGGTTTTGTTTTTCAACGTTGCTTGATTTTTGGAGCAACAACTGTGAAGAAGTTTGTTTTGCAAAATATCGATGAAATTTAATTAACTGATGTTAAGCAAATCTTAATAAAAGATAAGTTTAAGCTGTTGGATGTCTTGCATCCTTGTTCTAAATTAGGTTTTTTAAGATGATGTTCCACGCGAACAACGCATGACGTATACAGGGGCTGGACGAAGGTAAGAGAGAAAATTAGCATTTTAAACAAAAAATTTAATGCTACTGCTGTTACAATCACTTTTTGAAAAATAAGTATATAATTTTAATTATAACGTAATGTGAGTATGAGGTATGCCCATCAAAACTTAAGGTAGAAAGGTACTTATGTACTTATTCGTTAAGACTTATGATCGGTATCCAATGTCTCCAACTTTGCATAAAGTACTGGTACTTAGACACGAAATTATGGAAACCTCTAAGAGCTCTCTGTGAAAATGCGTCAATAAATTGTACAAGCTCAATCGGATTTCTCGTGCAAGGAAAAACATCCGCCGGATACTATATCAGAAGTGTTTAATAGAGCATTGAATTATTGTAACGCATTGCTTTCAACTATAAATCTAAAGGAACGCAAAAGAATAATTTACAAAAAAAAGGCTACTAAGAGGTTACAGCTTTTATGGAATCTCTTGATATTGATAAACAGGTAAAAGAAAGCGGAGATAATTTGAAATATTCGGGTGGATTCCCTGGAATTCGAGGATGAGCTTGGGGAAGAATAAATTATTAACTGGGCATCAAGGTTGGGAGTCGTAAAACTTAATATTGGGCTCTAACTAATTTTTTATTTAATTTTGCAAGGATCAAAATCAACTTTATAATACAAATATGCTAAAAATATATTAATTAAATACATTTAGTACATTACATTAACATATTTTAAAACAAATTTGTTGAAAAAAATTGAAAATTGTAACCTTATGGTATGGTGAGCGGGAAGGAAGGCGTGGTCCAATTAAAAAAAATTCTGAAATTCTATCTTTATTTCTTAGGTATATGTACAAAGTTTCATGTTTCTATCTTCAAAAATTGTAAAAATGCCGCAATTTGCGACTTTTTGCCCATAGTGCAAGGCTAGATCGCCCCGGGCCGGGGTCGCCTTTTTCCCGTCAAACCTTGCTTTTTTCAAATGCCATTTGCAAGAAAGAATTACAGATAGCAGACAGCGGGAATTCTGACTTTTTTTTCTGTCTTCTTTTTTCTTAAATCTTTTTTTTTCAGATTTTTTTTTCTTATCCACAAAAGTATGGAACAATATTGGCTGTTTTGTCCATGCTTGCCAACACTTTTAGTGACAAATCAATTGTATAGTGTTGTAAAGCAACCTCAAGAACATCGATAAGCCAATTCTTATCGTCACTAACAGCAAAAGTGAATTTAGTTCAGTGTTCTTTAATTTCGGGAGGCTTGGCTAATAAGCGGACGCTACGCTAACAAGCGGTGAGTTTAAGGCTTGGGCACGTAGGGACGACCAAATGAAAGGAGTTTTGTACAGTTACTGCAATCACCGCAAAACTTTATGATTTGTGCGCCTATGCTATGATCAAAAAGCTTAAAGCGCTACGGACAGCACTATAAAATTTTGGACTGACGCAACAAAACATTTGCAAAGCTGGCTCGGGTAGCCATTAATATATTATCAATGCCAACACCGAAGTGGAGCGCATATTTTGCCAAGACAGCCTTGTGAAATCAAAACTTCGAAATAGACGGAAATTGAGTACACTTAATAGTATTGTTCGTCGGGGTGGCGTTGATAAATAAAAACACACTTTTCTTGTAGTATAAATTTACAATCATGTTTATTGCACTTGAAAATACACTTGTTGTGCCGGTTGAGAAAAGTAAAACATATGATGATATGCAAAAAGCACTAAAGATGGGCAGGGTGACCAACATGAGAGGAAAAACTAGATCAGTGTGACTGCGCGTGTGACATCCCCCACCCCTGCAATGAGTTGCAAACGGATTTGCTGTCCTCATGGACAGGACAGTATCCAACTCAATGTGGAGTTCTGGGCCATTGGCAAATCGTTGGTGCTCGGCAGGATGCCAGGTTGCATGATGTGAGGATACACATCAGTGCCGAGCATCAGGGACACCATCGTTGGCTGGAACTAGCGTTCTTCGGCAACCGTAATGCTGCGGAACTGCTCCAAGTTTTCAATATCGACAGGTCGGAGGGGGGGTGCTCACAGCCTTATCTTGTAGCAAGGAAGTGAGCGAAGTTGGAAACGCCCCAGAGGTGAAGCCTGCGCATGGTGGGATGGCGAGTGGGAGCGGGGCCGTGCTGGAGTCGGAGACCGAGCCGGGTCCGGTTGCTCGTTTCGTCGTCGCTGACGGCTGGTGCGAGCGCTGTGTAGCTCTTCGAAGTGCAGGAGCGTGTGGTGGCCGTTCTGGCACACCCTGCAGTTTCCCGCGCTGCGGCAGGATTGCCCGAAATGTTAGTGGGCCAGACAGTTAGGACAGTACTTGTTAATAAGTACTGCTGTTGATGCGAGCGCATTGTATGTGAGTGGCACACTCTTCGTTCCGCCGACCGAAAAACACTCGATGCTTTTCGCTCACCCGCAATGCGCTCACGCGTAAGAAAGCACTCAAGATCCAGTGCTCTCAATTTATCTCTCTCCCACAACTTTCCACCGCAGAGCCGAGCTTTGCAAGGGCTCGGTGCTAGATCTGCAAAATGCCGTTGGCATTTTGCCTCATCAGTATCGATCTACTTTTGTTCTGATGCGGTCACCCCCAATAACCATACTTCTGTTCGTTTTTGTACAATAACCCGAAAGTTCAAATATATATCTAAGTAAATATAAAACGCGAGTGTTTTTATTTAATTTCGGGAAAAGGGAAACTGGAATTTATCTGCGCCACCACAACATTTGGTCCTTCGAGCCGGATCGCTCATCATCGTTTGCTTCTCCAGCATATCGCTGATAAGTTTTTAAATCGTTTCTCTTTTCTTTACTCTCTCCTTTCCCACGGTCGTCCGGCCTTTACGTTCTACATTTTTTTCATATTTTCCGGACGACCTTTTTTTCCATATTTTCCGATTGCTGTCTTAAATATCTATACTCAAAGATATTTTCTATTATTGATTTTACATACATATATTATATTATATTTTTTTCGCCAATCGCGTACGTATGTATGCATGTATGTTTTTCGTGAGTGCAAGTACAAGTGCATAATAGTGAAAATTGAAAACTATTAAAAAGAGAGCTACTAAAGTGCAACATATTTTGTATACTTCATACATATATAAATATATGTTCTAATAATTCAAATCCAAGCTGCGTGTACAAGCATTTCTTATTTCATTTAATTTTGTCCGTTTTTAAATACATATGTTTGTACATTTGTATGTCACGATAATCGCCGACATACCTACATACACACATACTTTGTGCACTCTGTCTTGTCCGCAAGCGCACCGGCTTGCAGCAGCACTTGCTCTCTCACTCCGAATACATACATACGTGCACTTCGCCTGCTCAAACGTTTGGCAGCGCAGTGCAGACATACATACTTACATACGTAGATACTGATTTGCATGCTGTAACAGCGTGCACAAGTACTTCTGCGAGTGAAGTAACAGATTGGCAGGGCAGCGGTAGTCGCACTCGACATACCCTACCCTTTTCATTTTTTCCAAGTGATATTTTCTGTGTGTGTACTATAAGAGCAACTCTCAGCTCAATTGTCTGTATATGGGCTTTACTCCAGCCAGCGTTCAAACATACACAGACATACACACACACATATACACACATACATTATCATACTTCACTACACAAATAATATAATTTATTTTTATTTTTTGTTTTTCCAATCCAACAGCAATTAAGAAACAACTGTCTTTTTGTTTAAAAATACCAATATATATATATTCGTTTTTGTTTTTTCCAGCTTCTTGCTCTCTGGTATTTTTTTGAACGATTGTTTTTTTTTTGTTGTTGTTTCTTTTTTTCGACGGACATCTTTTGTTGTTACGGGAAATTCCCCCCGCCTCCGTCCTTCTGCGTTCTTCGTCTGTGTCCGCTATAATCCGTACCCATCTGGGTGGAAAATACCGCAGCACTGCCTTTGGTATTTTTTGGTATTTTTATTTTTTGTTTGCTACGCTCTTTCTGTATCCTTTTCACTATTTGGGTCGATTTCTGGCAAAAATAAACCAATTTCTATTTGGTATTTTCTTGGTCTATTTTCTTGATATTTCGCTTGTGAGAAAAATTAGTATACAGTCCGTATCCTTGTCGAACTGTAAGAGCGCCCAGTTAGTTTTCATCCTCTTTGCGTAGCATGTCACAGGACAAACCTGATAAGACTAAAGCTAAATTGTCCGTGCCCTCTACTAGCGGCGCTAGAACTTCAATTAACCCCCCTTTGCCTAGATCCAAGAAGGAGTCGGCTCTTCGTGCATCCAGCACATCGCCGGTTTACACGAAAAGGGAGGTCCCCGCACGGTCAGCTAGTGTTTCGCCCACTTCCGGTACCAAGCCTCTGATCCTAGTTACAAAACCTCCGTCTGATCTTAAGACCAAGGTTGGTTCCGTCCCAATTCCTCGGCTGCCAAATGTAACTCGTTCGCAAAGAAAAATGGCACTCAATATAGTAGACTCAGCGTTGACAAAGTTCGTCGCCGCGACTGATCGTATCAGTCACTTTGCGGCGCAAGTCAACAGGTTTTCAACTGACAGCTCATCCCTGTACACGCGCCAGGTCCGAAGGGACCAGATGCGTGCCTTGTGGGAAAAGGTCGAGAGGGAGTACGAGGCTTGCTCCTGCGTCATGTCGGATAAGATGACGACAGAAGACTTGCCTACTATTCAGGCAAAATACGATTACTGCTACGCTGTCTACGAGCAGTGTGCAGCTCAGTTAGGTGAGCAAATAGCCAACGCATCCTAGGCGCTCACCCCCCGTACACGCGTACAACCACAAGCCGTGGTTTTCACCGAATTTTTCGGAGGCGATTACACTCGCTGGCCCACCTTTCGGGATTTATTCACGGTTCTTTACATCCAGAACCCGAGACTGTCGGAAGTTGAGATATTACTCCATCTCAACTCCAAAACCAGCGGTGAAGCTTATGCAATTGTTTCAAAGTCTCCTTTGGCAAATGAAGGGTTTCAGTCGGCTTGGCCCAGCTTGACTGAGCGATTCGAGAACCAACGGTTGCTCGTAAACAGTCAGCTGAGAATTTTGTTCAATTTGAATTGGGATTGGATCCTGATTTTCTTGTGTTGAACAATCGATCCAAACCAAGAGCGATATTCCAACGTGGGTTAACATGAACGCTTTTCTTCTAGAGCGGCATCGCACCTTAGAAGCGATAGCGGAAGTGATATCCAGCACAAACGCTCCTACGGTTTCACGAGCCACACACAAGAAGGCCCCGTCTCCAGGCAGGTCAACTCTTTTGAGAGTAGGGTGACCATTAAGACCCAGTCCTGCAAATTCTGTTCCCGGGAGAATCATCCGATTCGTTTGTGCCCTCGTTTCCTTCAGATGGGTACCAACGATAGGGTCAACTTTATTAAGCAACAAAAGCTGTGTTTAAATTGTTTTGCACGAGGCCATATCCTGGCCGAGTGCACAAGTGCACACAGCTGCTTTACTTGCAAGTGTCGTCATCATACACTCTTGCATAGAGTGAACCCAGCGCCGACAGTCACAACCCCCACTCCATTTAGTATACAGTCCACTCCTTCCCAGTCAGCTAATGTGCAATCTTTCCTGGCAGTCAACACACAAGGTGTTCTGCTGAGTACAGTTGTTGTACACATCTGCCATCACGGCGTTCGGCACACAGCTCGGGCTCTGATCGATTCTGGATCAGAGGCCACCTTCATTTCTGAACGATAGTTCAAGCGCTTGAGGATGCCATACACATCCGTTCAAGCCCACCTCTCAGGGCTTACTCAAGTTGTAGCAGCCCAGCCCCGAAAGCATTGCCAATTCCTAAGTGTCTCCCCGTTGCGACCAGATCTGCAGATTGAGGCGTCAGCTTGCGTCCTTCCTCAATTAGCATGAAAACTGCCCTCATGTTCTGTCCCACAAACCATCCTTGACAATCTGCCAAGCATCCCGCTGGCCAATCCCAAGTTCTATGAAAGTTCGCAGATAGACGTGCTTTTAGGCGCGGATATCCTTTCATGCGTTCTTCTCGGCGGCTCTCGTCCGAACGTTTGTGGAACCCTCATTGGCCAAGAGACCATTTTCGGTTGGATCCTGGCCGGCCCAGTGTCGGGATCCACTTCTAAGTCTATCTCGTCCTTTTCGACTCGACCGTCGATCCGTCGATCGAACTCCTACGATCGGTCCTGTGACAGGACCCCCTTCAAATCTATTTCAGTTTTTTCGGCTCGACTGTCCGTCGAACGAACCCCTTCTATTATCTATTCGACACCTTCGGCTCGACTGTCCATCGAGCCAACCTATACGATTTGTCCTGTGACAGGATCCCCCTCAGAACCTCTTTCAGCTTGATGGTCCGTCGAACGACTCCGGACGGAGACGAATTCTTCCTCTGCACGGATGGCACCGGTCACTCCGCGCGGGGTTTCCGTACCTCCCGGCACAACCTCGCGCCAGCCCAGGAGCCGACGCGACCACCCGGTACCCTCCAGAGGAGAACCACCAAGGACGTCCCATGTCAACGTTTCCCAGGCCGGCATCCACTGGCCCACGCACCAGGCCCGTGCCTAGCCCTGCCATAACACTGACGGCACTTTCCAGTGCAAAGGAGTGAGTATACTCCCCACCGCAGCGGTCAGGCTAGACACGGGGACGGCGGCTTTCGAAGCGCGAGTGCTTTTGGATCCGTGTTGTCCCGTAAGCCACATCAGCGAGTCGATGCCGTCGGCATTTTGCCCCATCAGTATCGATCTACTTTTGTTCTGATGCGGTCACCCCCAATTACCATATTTATGTTCGTTTTTGTACAATAACCCGAAAGTTCTAAGTAAATATAAAACGCGAGTGTTTTTATTTAATTTCGGGAAAAGGGAAACTGGAATTATCTGCGCCACCACAACAACTACTCTCAACCGTTTCTCAGCCTGATAAAGCGCTCGGCACACACGATACCGGAAGGAGTTGGTGCCAGCGGAGCAGCTCTGTGGGGCGGCAGCTGCATATGATGTTGTGATTTCGGAACTTAATCTGTCGAGTTGGTCGTCTGCTTGGATGGCGATTCTCGTCGTAAACGCAGAGACAGTTGTCGGCACATTTTGGGAAACGGGGCCTGTGAGAATCCAACCAAACACGGTTTCTTGCCCAAGTAGTGAGCCACAAATGTATGGCAGGGAGCCGCTATGGATGACTGACGGAAGGATATCCGCGCCGATTAAAATGTCATTCTGAACACTTTTGTAGAAGTATGGATCTGCCAGTTCAATCGCTGGTAGATCGCTTAGGAAGCATTTCGGCACATGGATTGAAGGCAACTTGTCTGCCAACTGTGGAATGACGAACACTGAGGTCTCAACCAATGCTGAAATTACAGCCCAGATACTTGGGCTTGCACTGATTGGAATGGCCACTTTATACGCTGGATCCCGAGTCGATTATTGTTCGTGTGGTGTATGTAGTACCTAGATGGCATACATTGATGACCGCCGTGCCGAGAAGGAATTTCTGATCGTTAATAGCAAAGTAATTTTGCACATTTGTTGCCGAGTGATTCGGAGTGGACTGTATGTTGGAAAATACGGCGGAAGTGGAAGAGGAAGAGGCACCATTGTGGGCACTATCACCCTGATGAAGAAGAGTGTTGTGCCGCCCCTTGCACGTGAAGCAATTGTGCGCACTAGTACACTCTCGGAGTTGGTGACCTCTTGCAAAACAGTTCAAACAGAGGCTCTTCTGTTTGATGTAGGTCATCCGATCATTGACCGACATTTCAAGGAAGCTTGAAGCAGACCCGGACAGGGTGATTCTCTTTTGAGCACAAGTCACACGATTTGCCTCTCTGAGTAACTCTGCGAGTTGAAAGTTTGCTTCACGTCTTTAACAGCCTCGAGTGTACGATAACGCTCGTTGAGGAACGTGCTCATGTCCTTCCATGCGGGAACCTTGGACATGTCCACCAATGGTTGCCCCCATAATGAGAGTGTAAGTTTGGGGAGCTTGGATGAGCAAAGAAAGACCAGGATGCAGTCGTCGAAAGGACTAGAGACTAAAATGTCTCAGTGCTCAAGAACGGTCAAGCACCGCTGAATCGTGCAATGTAGCTCCTTAATCGCTGCCCCTGACTCTTTCGAAACCGTGGACAGGTTGAAAAGTATTTTTAGCTGGCTCGTGATTCTTGTTTTCAAAGCGCTTACAGAGAGCACACCAGCCGAAGCGAAACCATCGTTTGTGAGCGGAAACTTGGCAACGAACTCATTGGCTTCATCTGCAGTTTTGGAATTCAGATGGAACAATGTCTCTGAGCGGATGCTTCACTCCTGACTGACCCGGATACTTGGGTAATATGCCCCTTTACACGGAAGAGACACCGCTCATACACTGCATAGCAGTGGTCGTATTTTGCTTCCATGGCCTGTGAAAAATCATAAGAGTTTTTGCAATATATTTAATTTCCGCGTTATTCGCGAACAGAATGATGAAACTAATTGTCGTTGATCTACGAAAACGAAACGACAAGACGACGAGTGACAACGCGATGATGAGTTCTAATTTTCAACTGCTTTATAATTCTCTGTTAAGTTTACATTAAGCCTAACTTAACTAGAGTGGCGAAGCGAGGCGAATTCGCTCAGAGAGCCAAAAACGAAAGCTTTATTGCGCTCTCGGTTCGCCCTAATTCTAACAACTTCATTTTCGAACTTCATTAAATTCTCTTAAACTAATCTACCCAAATGCGCCAACACCGGCCCCGATGAACGGCTGTGCCTTCATCCAATTGGCAGAGGCGCCAGTTTATGGATTGGCCGCTCCCGCGACCCACCATCCACTGCATCGGCGGCTGGTTTTCCTCTGCGACGACGACGAGCTCTCCGAGTTGCAGATTTGGCTGCAACTGGTCCCACTTTGCCTGTGCCTGCAGACCCAGCACATACTCCCGGGACCATCGCTGCCACAACGCTCGCTTGAGCGACGAGACAGCTCGCCATCGCCTTAAGCAATTCAGACCCTCCTGGTCCGGGGTCCGCGATGCTGCCGGTGCCACCAGTGGGCCGCCCACCAGTAGGTGCCCTGGGGTTAGCGCCTCGCCGTCGTTTGGGTCCTGGCTTACGGCTCCTAGCGGGCGGGAGTTGAGCAGGAGCAGAGCGTTGCCCACCGACCGAAAGTGCGAACTGCGTTCTCCTCGGCCTCGACTCGCTTCCTTAGCCCCTCCATATGGCGACTTGCTCCGACGAAGTTCGTCGCGTTGTCGCAATGGACTCGGCTCGGACATCCTCTTCGACCAACAAACCTTTGGAAAGCCATTAGAATCGCATTAGTTGACAAATCAGACACAATTTCTAAGTGACCCGCTTTTGACGCAAAACAGACGAACAAAGCTATGTACGACTTGTACGGCGGCTTTCCGCGAATCCTATAAGTAGTCTCAACTGGGCCACAAAAATCTACGCCACAAATTGTGAATGGGCGGAGCGCTCGGAGCCGATCAGCAGGCAAATTTTCCATTATTTGCGTATGCAACCGAGGTTTGCATTTAAAACAACGAATGCATGATCGGACTGTCTGACGACAGAGCTCTTGAGCCTTGACTAACCAAAGTCGTTCTCTTAGAATGCTCACGAGCGCTCTTGAACCAGTTCGACAAGAGAAGCGGAAAATTAGCATCATACGATATAGGAGCATTTACCAATCGCCTCCCAACTCGCAACAACGAAAACGAACACCAAGATCCTTTATACTCAGGTATGAAAGGATTGAGTCCTTGTAGACTCGAGCTCACACGTGTACTCTTACAAACCCTATCTATAACGTCTCTAAATTCAAAATTCTGCAGAACTTCTACGACTTTACTGAATGCTTCGTTCGGTTCTGATGCCGTTGGAACTAGTTCAAATTGAACTGTTTTGTCTTTACATCTTCGAATGAAGCGGAACACATAAGCGAACACTCTCAACAGACTTGTGTGCGACGAAAAGTTTTCGATCGATTCCACTAGATTTGACTTTACCACCACAGCTGTCAGTCCAACAGCTGTTTTGCGCACTTCCAAATTGCGCGTCTCTTCAGACACGAAATGGTGGTTAACTGGCCATGCGTCGTGTGGTTCTTTCAAGAATGACGGACCACTGAACCACATTGACGCGCACAGTTCATTCGACACGAATGTCGCTAGAGTGGAAGGATGTGACCGGATCCAATGAAGAGTGACTTCCGAATCTGACCAAAGAACCGTCCGTTCAATTGGTGATCGGATCAGCCTTCGGATGCGGTGACAGTTCTGCAAGAAGGTGAGCTGCACACAACTCAAGTCTTCGAAGAGTCTTTGTCTTGAGGGGCTTTACTTTTGACTTGGAGGTTAGTAAGGATACTTTACAACCTTCTGCAGTATGCGATCGAATGTAAATGCACGCCCCATACGCTCTTATTGAAGCGTCGGCGAAGCCATGTATCTCTATCGGTGACGTAGGCTCTGTGAGCAAATAGCGTGGCACTTTAAAGTTTTGCAATTACGTCAAATTTGACTTCAATTGCGGCCACGATGTATCCAGACTCAATGGTATGGATTCGTCCCACTCCAACTTTTGAAGCCTGAGCTCTTGAACCAGTATCTTTGCTTTTACTATTAAGGGACTCAACAGGCCAAGCGGATCGAATAACCGCGATGTCACCGAGGGAATGTTCCGTTTTGTCGTTTTAAGACCCATGAATGAATCGTCGATCCGGAATTGGAACGCGTCTTCATTTTGCAACCAAATCACACCTAGAGTCTTGTTTGCGTCAGTCTTGGAGATTGTTATCGGATTTGGTGTACTGTCGGATTTGGTAGAAGTCTTGCCTGATAACCTCAGCTGCCATGGGGTGCGATGATTTCGCAATCTCGCTCAGCTGAATCAAACACCGTATGGCCAAGAATGGCGCTGGCGCAGTGCCATATGTTACTGTGTTTAATCTAAATAATCTCAACGAGTCTAATGGATCTTTTCTCCACACTATGAGCTGATAGCTTCGATCTGCCTCGTGCACCATAACTTGACGGTACATCTTTTTGATGTCGGGCGTTAAAGCATATTTATGCAATTGAAAACGAAGCAGAGTCGAAAACAGCTCTTCTTGAATGGTCGGTCCGACCATAAGAATGTCATTCAACGCTTTATGTGTCGAAGTGCGACACGAAGCATCAAATACGACCCTCAGCTTTGTCGGAGTGCTTTGGGGCCGTAATACACATTGGTGCGGAATGACGTAGTGTGGAGTACTTGGAAGGATGTGACTCACTTTAGACATGTGGCCCATCTCTACATATTCTACCATAAATTCCAAGTACATTCGCTTTAACTCGGGATCTCAAGTTAAGCGTTTTTCAAGCGACAAAAACCGTCGTTTAGCATCTTCAAATGAGCACCCAAGCTGGTACGGATCTGATTTAAACGGCGGCCTTTCTTCAAATCAACCAGAAGGCAATCTTTTCACATTATTCACAACTTTGTTGTTCAGCGGAAAGGACTTTGGAGGGAGAGCGCACATCTTCAACATTCCAAAACTTTAGCAAGGTCTTGTCAATCGAGCTCAAACTTTTTTCCTGATAACTCAGATTGACAGTCATATTCTGGTGAATTTTTTCACCAGGAGTGTACCGCCCCGAGACAATCCACCCAAGGCTTGTCTTTTGGAGGATTGGACACTCTGGACCTTGCTTAATTTGGCCCACGGAAAATAGGTCAAAGAATGTTTCAGCGTCGATAAGATCAATTTTCTGCGGTTTGAAGAAATAGGGATCCGCTAGCTGAAGATTATCAGGTATCTTCCAGCCAAAACATTCACAGTGTGATCTGGCTGATATCCTGAGATCGTTTTGAGGATCCATAAATCGATCGAGTACTCGTTGCAGCCAACTCGCGACTTCACCACAGTGTGTATTTTGTTCTTAACTTAAGAATTGGAATCACCAATGCCAAGCAAGATGATGCACGAGTCTTCTCTACGCAAATGCAGTCGCTGAGCTAGTTCTTCAGTCACAAAATTAATTTGTGACCCAGAATCCAGCAAAGCTCGGGCTAAGACAAACTCGCCTGAATTCGTCTTTATTTTTATACCCGCTACCCATAGGGTAGAAGGGTATTATAACTTTGTGCCGGAAGGAAATGTATGTAACAGGTAGAAGGAGGCATCTCCGACCCTATAAAGTATATATATTCTTGATCAGCGTCAACAGCCGATACGATCTAGCCATGTCCGTCTGTCTGTCTGTCCGTCTGTCCGTATGAAACACTGCAACTCAAAGACTATAAGAGATAGAGAAATAATTTTTTTCCGACAGCATTTGTTATGTTTGCACGCAGATCAAATTTGTTTCAAATTTTTGCCACGCCCACTTCCGCCCCCGCAAATCAGAAAACTCGAATAATAAGCGTAATTTTAAAGCTAGAGCTGTATAATAATAACAATAGTATTTATGATTCCTGAAAATTTGGTTGCGATCAAATAAAAATTATGGAAGTTATTAAAGAAATACTTTTGTATGGGCTAAAACGCCTACTTTCTAGGGGCCTTATCTGCTTTCGCCGAGAATCTGGTATATTATGCCGTCTATGGTATATTTTGAATGTGGTACTATACCGTAATACCAAATATACCTTTTGGTATATTTTTTAGTATTTTTGCAGTATTTTCGGTATATTTTGAAATAATTCCGCAATATTTTGCTTTTATTCAAAATGGGTAGCGGGTATCTCACTGTCGAGCACACTCGACTGTAGCTTTCTTACTTGTTATAACTGCTGTGGCCATGATCACTTTATCCGACACTGTCGCATGCATTGCATGCGAAGTGGATGGACGCTCAGGCTCAACAGCGGAGAGACTCGGGGGTGGTAACGCTCTACTATTTGTAGTCGCAGAAAATATGTGCAGCAACGTATGATGTGAACGGCTGCACGACACTTTTTGCCTTACATTTGGCGACAGTGTGACCTTTTCGAAGACAATTTATGCATAATGCAGTTGTTTTCGCGTAGGCAAAGCTCTGTTTGACTGCCAAGGCAGCAAACATCGAGCAACTTGCGATGGAATGCTCTTCGGAATTGCAATATATGCAATTTTGGGTCTTTTGATCAATCTTATCTATGACAGTCGTACACGAAAACGAGCTTTTATTAAGCTGTTTAGCGGAAACGGCTTGAATATCAGACTTTGTCGAATTCTCAGCTGACAAGTGCTGATATCGACGATATCAGCATGATCAGGTGAATAAGGATTACATTTGCAATCTTCTTATCATCACCTATCGACAACAATGATCCGTATATCGCAGAGACAGTCTCAATCAAATCCTCAACGCTGAAGCGGAGGACTGCGAAATCTTTGGCAAATTGAAAAGAGCTGTGATATTTTCATTAAATATCAGACAATCATTGTCATATACTCTTTTCAAACTCGCCATTGCGCTCTCATAGTTGTCTTTGGTGACTTGAAACACTCTCACCGTTCCCAGAGCCTTACCAGAGAGACATGAAATGAGATGATTGAACATCTCAATGCGTGAAATCGAATGGTCATTGTCAACAAGAGTCTCAAACAAACTTATAAAATTTTTAAATTTGGAATATTTTTGGCTGAACTTTGGCAATGCAAGCTTAGGCAGACATGCGCGAGGAGCGGCAATCGGCTGAATCGATGTATTGGCGGATGAAGATGAAGTATCGTTCAATGATTTCACCACCGCCTTCAACCTTGCCTTTGCAGAAATGCAAAGCTCTTCTAACTCGCACCGATATTCGTCGAATGTCTCAATTCTGCTCTGATATTTGGGAGCATTTTCAATATGAGACGACAACATCTCAGGCCTGCATTCTAGCTCTGTCAAATCTCGACCGATAGTCTCATCGAGAATTTGATCGTGAATTCTGCTAATGCACCTCACGCAAATAGCAAGTGTTTCTTTCGAATTCATTTTTAAAATGTATCAAAGGAGATGAGAAATAACGATAACTCAAAATAAATCTTGTTGTTATTAATCAACAACAAAAGGAAACTAAAAATAAAAAAAAAAATGTTTTCCTTTTTTTTAATTTTTTATTTTTAAATATTTTTTCTTTTAATTACTTCTTTTTTTTTAAATTGTCCTAGCAACCTCTAAGCTATCTTGGACAATTATAGGGGAGTACACAATTCGAGGGAGCAAACAAGATATCGCACTGATATACTCAACCAACGAATGTAGGGGAGCGAGTTTTGCGCACTGCAAAGCTGTTACTAAGCGCGCGACAACGAAAAGTGCAAGCAACAACGCAGCTACAGAGCGCAATGCACTGTACAGATGCTGGCTTGCTAACGTATGTTTGTGTGTATGTGCGCTGTCTCTAAGCACGCGAAACGAAAACGAAATGCAAGCAACAACAAACTACGGAGCCAAATTCACCGGTGCAGTGTTGGCTTGCGGGTATATATGTACATATGTATGTATGTGCGCTGAAGTAACAGCACACAAGTAACAGCGACTAAAAATCTGGTGATAAAGGGGGCGACGAAAGCGAAAAATTGCAACGAACTCAGAGAATAAGTTCGATGCAATGGAAATAGAAATTTTCCCTAGTCACTTTCACTTAAGAAAACGAAAAACAAACGTTTTGCCTAAGCGGTTCACTATATAATTTTTAATATACAAATTTAAATGCAAACGCTCTACTATTACGTATGTGCCAAGAATTGAAAGCGTCACTAGAATTTTGCAACTCGGCAACCAAATTCTGTAGTTTGCTTTCAATTTTTCGCACAGTACCTGGAATTGGCGATATGTATTGATCCCAGCCACTTTCCTCTACGTCTTCTGCAGGTGCAGGGTATTCTCCAGCGATGATGCAGAGAATCCAACGATGACGCAAACCCACAGTAGATCACAGCAATACCACAATCAAAGTCAGTTTTTTTTCTTTATATTTGTTTTTAGCGACCGGCGCGAATTTGTTTTGTTTTTTGTTTCTTAATATCACAATCACTCGCGTTCAATAACAATTAGAGTCCACCCGGGGGCGCCATGAAAAATCACAAGAGTTTTTGCAATATATTCAATTTCCGCGTTATTCGCGAACAAAATGATGAAACTAATTGTTGTTGATCTACGAAAACGAAACGACAAGACGACGAGTGACAACGCGCTGATGAATTTTAATTTTCAACTGCTTTATAATTCTCTGTTAAGTTTACATTAAGTCTAACTTAACTAGAGTGGCGAAGCGAGGCGAATTCGCTCAGAGAGCCAAAAACGAAAGCTTTATTGCGCTCTCGCTTCGCCCTAATTCTAACAACTTCATTTTCGAACTTCATTAAATTTCTCTTAAACTAATCTACTCAAATGCGCCAACAGCCTCCATGCCTTCGTTGTCGCCGTCTCGATGCAGTGCATCAGCGCACGTGGCGTAAGCGGCCTCGACATTGTCCCAGAGAACTTGCAGCCGGTCACGACGGATCTCGTACGTGTGTACGTTGTCGTCTTCGGCTGCAGGTTCTCTGACCCCACTCTCGAATTGCAGCAGTCTGTCAGAGACGGTAACGAAATTGTTCAGAGCCATTGTACGGGTTTTGCTAATTATAGCCTGGACGGATTGTGTAGTTGACTAGCTACGCGTAGCACTTGGAAGTTTAGGCAACGACGGAGTTTTGGCCGACGAAGAAGCAGTTGAGCTGCAGGAGTCGCCGCTCTGGAAATTTCTAGAGCACACTGCCCGCTCGATCCTTTTACTGCCTACGCCATTGCCATCGAACCACACTCATGATGATGATGCAATCTAACATGTATACTCCTAATTCCGCAGTAACAATGTGCCGAAACGCACAAGCAACTACGCAGTGTCAATGTGCCGATACGCACCTACAACTACGCAGTGTCACTGTGCCGACACGAGAATGCTGCATTACTCCCTCTCCGACATATATATGTATATATAGAGTGTAGTTATGTCGTGTATATATGTATGGAGTGAATATACGGGCGTTTTTCGGATGAAAGGGCAATCTTTATTGTTATTTAGAATAAAATAACACTAAGATGTTGCATACACTGAAGTGTGTTAATAACGGATAAACGCGGAACGACAGAAGTGCCACTATAAAGCACATACACGTACGGCCAATCGGAAATGTAAGCGAGTTCTTTGTGACTTTATGAATACTTTCTTACTTATATATATATATATATATATATATATATATGTCGGAGAGGGAGTAATGCAGCATTGTCGTGTCGGCACAGTGACACTGCGTAGTTGTAGGTGCGTATCGGCACATTGACACTGCGTAGTTGCTTGTGCGTTTCGGCACATTGTCACTGCGTAATTAGGAGTGTGCATGTTAGATTGCATCATCCCTTATTTGCGCTGTGATTGGTTTTCTGCATTTTGTAGCTTTGAGAAGTACCGTTGTTGCGGGGCGACAGCGTTGCGTCGCTGTCGCTGAGTGTGGTTCGATGGCTATGGCGTGGGTAGTAAAAGGATCGAGCGGGCAGTGTGCTCTAGAGATCGCCAGAGAAAGCATCGAAACTCGCTTCGCGATAATGTACAAACAGACTTCGGTAGAACAGACTCCGACATCAGAAGTGGGATTCGGCCCTGACCAAACAACTTCAAGAGATGTCTTTGCGTTGATAGAACAAAATCTGAATTTTTATACCCGCTACCCATAGGGTAGAAGGGTATTATAACTTTGTGCCGGCAGGAAATGTATGTAACAGGTAGAAGGAGGCATCTCCGACCCTATAAAGTATATATATTCTTGATCAGCGTCAACAGCCGAGACGATCTAGCCATGTCCGTCTGTCCGTCTGTCTGTCTGTCCGTCTGTCCGTCTGTCCGTATGAAACACTGGATCTCAGAGACTATAAGAGATAGAGCTATAATTTTTTTTCGACAGCATTTGTTATGTTTGCACGCAGATCAAGTTTGTTTCAAATTTTTGCCACGCCCACTTCCGCCCCCGCAAATCAAAAAA
This sequence comes from Drosophila niveifrons, assembly GCA_035046325.1. NCBI lineage: Eukaryota > Metazoa > Arthropoda > Insecta > Diptera > Drosophilidae > Drosophila > Drosophila niveifrons. Next base: position 201,418 of record JAWNOC010000001.1, on the reverse strand, counting down.
ATCGAATAACAAGCGTAATTTTAAAGTTAAAATTTTGGTATATATAATAATAACAATAGTATTTATGATTCCTGAAAATTTGCTTGCGATTAGATAAAAATTGTGGAAGTTATTAAAGAAACACTTTTGTATGGGACAAAACGCCCACTTACGGGGGGTCTCAAATGCCTTGGCCGACAATCTGGTGTATTGTGCCGTCTATGGTATATTTTAAATGTTAGTATCACATCGTTATACCAAATATACCATTTGGTATATTTTTAGTATTTTGCAGTATTTTTTTTGGTATATTTTGAAAATAATACCGCAATATTTTGCTTTTATTCAAAAGGGGTAGCGGGTATCTCACAGTCGAGCACACTCGACTGTAGTTTTCTTACTTGTTTGGCACTGAGTTAGAGGCTACAGATGCCGGCGGGCGAGTTACAACAGAATATCGAGATCTGTTTACCAAAATATAAGCGAGACATTGCTGGTGTGGATGCCACGCAGTGGTCCGCTACGGTCGATAAAATTTTACGAGAAAAAAACATTAAGTGACAGTGTTAGTGTTTTGTAAAGCATTGGAAGGCTCAGCGGCGCAGTGGTTATCTCAAATTTGTTACCCTGGAATAACCTGGCCACAGTTCCGGCAATTGTTTGAGCGGCGTTACTTTTACATATAACTAATCGACGTGAACTACAATCGGAGTTGTAAGCGTTCCCAGCGTTGAAAGAACGCCCTGTCATGTCAAGCGGAGAACCAGAGGCCAAGCATGCAAAAAAAGGTCTATGGAAATGAAATGTTCTCAGTGTGGCAAACTTGGTCATAAGAAGGCAGACTGTAGATCTGGAAAAAGTGTCCAGTTTGCGGCAACTGGAAAGGAGTGGCGATCAGAGCAGTCTCGTCATGGAAAGGCGAATGTAACTTGCTACAGATGTCAGGAGCCAGGACACATTGCCACAAATGAGTATGAGTGGAAAAAAGAGTGGACCTGTGAGCTATGGTGGAGGCTCAATCCAGTATTCGGGTGAGAGATTTCCAATTACATTTGATTTGGAGCTGAGTGCTCATTATTTAAAGAAAGCCTTTTTAATAAGCTTGTTGGTAAGAGGATACATAATGTTATCTCTTTAAAGGGCATAGGGAATGCCAATATTTGTATCAAATATCACGATTAATGGTAATTTTTTGGTTGTTTTGTTCCATGTAGTGCCAGACGAATGCATGAAAAATAATATTGTAATTGGCAGAGATATATTGGCTCAAGGGTTCTTAGTGGAAGTTTCAGATTGTTAAAACTAAAGTTGTGAAAGATTGTGCTAAGATTGAAACTGTTATGCTCGGAAAAGAAAAAAGAAGTTTTAATGCCTATTAGTTTGATTGAGCCGGCTAGGACCGTGCAAGGGCGATCATACAGATTTGGTCCAAGCTAAGGAGAGTTAGTACGTACTAAAATTCAAGAATTGATCGAGTATAAAGTTATCAGACCAAGTAGTTAACCATTTGCTAGTTCTGCATTATTAGTAAAGAAGAAAAACGGTTCAGCAAGACTTTGTGGTGATTATAGAGAATTAAACAAAAATACTGTAGCTGATAAGCTTTCATTACCGTTAATATCACAATATCTTCAATTGCCATTTTTGGCATACCAACTCTAATTGCCGATTAGGGGTGCAGTTTCACGGGCACAACGTTTGCGCAATTTTGTTCAAATCAAAAGATACAATCATATTTAATTGGAACAGGTGCAAGAAGAGCTAACGGTCAAGTTGAAAGGGTTATGAGTACACTAAAGAATCTGTTGTCGGCTGTTGAGACAAGTTCCAGATCGTGGCAAGATGCACTGGGGGATATACAGTTAGCTCTTATCTGTACAGTTAAGCGTAGCACTAAGTGTTGACATTTAGAACTGTTAATTGGTAAAGTGGCGCGTCCACTCGGAATGATTCCTATTAGTGAGAGATTGACAAAGTTAAATTAAGGGAGTTGGCCGTGAAGAACATGGAAGAGGCCTCTAGGTATGAGAAAATAAAGTTTGATAGAAGTAAGGCTAAGATAATTAGGTTCTATGTGGGTGACTTTGTGTTGCTTAAAAACAGTTAGAGACAGCAAACAATATTAGACCCAAAGTTTAGAGGACCTTTTTATTGGTGGTCGAGGTATTGGACGGAGACCGTCCAACGAAAGTTTGCGAAAGCTACCGGATGTGCAAATCCTAGAAGAGTTAGATGTAAATCATAAAGAGGAAAGTCTGTTGGAAAAGTCTGTTGAAACAGAAGAGAATTCGTCAAGTCATGTGATTGGCGATGCACGAGAGTTGCTTTAGAAATGTGGTTGTCGTTTTCGTGAAGCCAAGTTTTGGGCGATGGACGAGCTATGTTGTTGTTTTCGTGAAGCCAAGTTTTGGGCGATGGACGAGCTATGTGATTGTTGATTTCGTGAAGCCAAGTTTTGGGCGATGGACGAGCTATGTTGTTGATTTCGTGAAGCCAAGTTTTGGGCGATGGACGAGCTATGTGATTGTTGTTTTCGTGAAGCCAAGTTTTGGGCGATGGACGAGCTATGTGATTATTGATTTCGTGAAGCCAAGTTTTGGGCGATGGACGAGCTATGTTGTTGTTTTCGTGAAGCCAAGTTTTGGGCGATGGACGAGCTATGTGATTGTTGATTTCGTGAAGCCAAGTTTTGGGCGATGGACGAACTATGTTGTTGTTTTCGTGAAGCCAAGTTTTAGGCGATGGACGAACAATATAAAATGAGCGAAGTCAATGTTTGTGACTATGGACAATTTAATTTGTTTGGCATTAGATTGAAATGTCGGCTAATAAAAGTTTAGTGATATTTCTTGGATAAAGAATTGATGATTTGAACTGAATATTGTATAATACAACTGCTTGAATATGCAAATGAAAGTAATGGTCTATAAGAGAATATAACCTGAGATATAGACGTAAACTTATGTTATGAAAGGTTATATGAATTTGAGATTTTTGTTGGCTAAGTTTTTTATGAAATATTAAATAAAAAGGAAAGTTGGAATAAATTGAGATGGTCATTATAGACACGAGGACGTGTATATGTCAGAATGGCCGTGTCGGAGAGGGAGTAATGCAGCATTGTCGTGTCGGCACAGTGACACTGCGTAGTTGTAGGTGCGTATCGGCACATTGACACTGCATAGTTGCTTGTGCGTTTCGGCACATTGTCACTGCGTAATTAGGAGTGTGCATGTTAGATTGCATCATCCCTTATTTGCGCTGTGATTGGTTTTCTGCATTTTGTAGCTTTGAGAAGTACCGTTGTTGCGGGGCGACAGCGTTGCGTCGCTGTCGCTGAGTGTGGTTCGATGGCTATGGCGTGGGTAGTAAAAGGATCGAGCGGGCAGTGTGCTCTAGAGATCGCCAGAGAAAGCATCGAAACTCGCTTCGCGATAATGTACAAACAGACTTCGGTAGAACAGACTCCGACATATATATATACAGCGCCACAAAAAAAACCGCACTTTGAAGATTTACGAATTTTCAACTTTCAGGGCCTGTGGCTTCATTATATGATTGCGGATTCGCCCAATTTTTCTTTAACAAGTTAACTGATGCTATGTTAATAAAACTGCATACCAATTTTTATTTTAAATTTGTTTTTAATATAAAAAAAAGTTGTTTTTTGGTTTCACCCAAGTTTTAACGACTTTTCACTATTATGGCAAACTTAAGGAAAAAAATCATAAAAGTTATAATAATGAAAATATTCAACAAAAATTATTTTTTTTCAATTGAACACCTTACTGACTATAACAAAAATGTTAAATCTGGGCATTTAAACAATAGACATATTTTTTTAATTTAGCTTAATACTTAATAATGCCGCCGAACGAAAATCTCGGTTTTGGTCCCAAAACGAAAACCGAAAGTGAAAACCGGAGCATGCCTGTTTTAGCTCCTCCATTGTTTTGGACTATCGCTTTCTTATTTTGGCACCCATATAGGGCCAAACATTCTGTTTCCTGGCCAATCTAAGGACTTAATGCCCAATTCTTCCTTCAAATTTGTTATCTTTAGATAGAAAAATGTTAAATTTAACTGAATAAGTTGTTTTGATAACAATCGGACACTCATTAACTCACAGATCGCGCTCGATGGCAAGGTGCAGAATCATCCTGAAAAATTGGTTCTTCTGCACTTATGGACTCAATGCTAGGCACAACTCCACTTCAAATTATTTCTTTGCATTTTTCTGCATTGACCATACCCTGAACCATTAAAATTTATTTCGTTTTATATTTGGATATGCATCCCCATACTATAACATACGGTGAATGCTTTTCTGTGGCTATGCAGCAATTTTCAGAATAACATTCCCCACGTCTACGGCGCACCTTGAGGATTCCATCAGATCCAATAAGATTAAATTTGGACTCATCTCAAAATAGCACTCTTGACCAATCAGAAACAGTCCGATTTTCCTTGTCCTTGGCCCAGTTTAGACGATTTTTTTTCATTCGCAGATTCAAAAGTGTTTTTTTTGCAGGTGATCTTGCGAGCATTCCCATAGAATTAAGCCGACGTTGAATAGTTCGCTCTTTGTTTTTCACTTGCTACTCTTTGCGCTCAACGCTGTTACAATAGTTAACACTCCCTCTCTTGGTGTTGTTATTAGCTATCGTCTATCTTGCGTCTCCCTCGACCTGTGCTTACTCTCTGTGTTTTGTGCTCTTTGTAAGTACAGATCATATTAGTTTGCAATTAACTTACCTATTTTTGTTTATATTTCTTATTTTTTATTTACTTATTTTTTTTTTATTGATTTAATTATCTTTGTTTTAGCAATATGTTAGTCTGCTATAACAAACAAGTAAGAAAACTACAGTCGAGTGTGCTCGACTGTGAGATACCCGCTACCCCTTTTGAATAAAAGCAAAATATTGCGGTATTATTTTCAAAATATACCAAAAAAATACTGCAAAATACTAAAAATATACCAAATGGTATATTTGGTATAACGATGTGATACTAACATTTAAAATATACCATAGACGGCACAATACACCAGATTGTCGGCCAAAGCATTTGAGACCCCCCGTAAGTGGCCGTTTTGTCCCATACAAAAGTGTTTCTTTAATAACTTCCACAATTTTTATCTGATCGCAAGCAAATTTTCAGGAATCATAAATACTATTGTTATTATTATATATACCAAAATTCACAGCTTTAACTTTAAAATTACGCTTGTTATTCGATTTTTTTGATTTGCGGGGGCGGAAGTGGGCGTGGCAAAAATTTGAAACAAACTTGATCTGCGTGCAAACATAACAAATGCTGTCGAAAAAAAATTGTAGCTCTATCTCTTATAGTCTCTGAGATCCAGTGTTTCATACGGACAGACGGACAGACGGACAGACGGACAGACAGACAGACGGACAGACGGACATGGCTAGATCGTCTCGGCTGTTGACGCTGATCAAGAATATATATACTTTATAGGGTCGGAGATGCCTCCTTCTACCTGTTACATACATTTCCTGCCGGCACAAAGTTATAATACCCTTCTACCCTATGGGTAGCGGGTATAAAAATGCCGGGTGCCGGTTGGTGCCAAAATGGGTTTTGTTTGTTGCTGGTTATGTGACAACGTTGCACATGAGAAGTGTGCTGGCTGGATTCTGAACGCGATACTGGTTTTAAAGATGTATTGGCGGGCTTTAAAAAACTCTACGATAGCTTCTCTGCTTTGGATTCTGGGTTTCAGAGTATGAAGCTCTTGACCGAGTCTCCGAAGTTTAAAAAGGCCAACACGCGTCTGTCGATTGTCCCAATCGAGCTTTCTGTCCCTGTTGATGTTCCAATTTTAACTGTACTACCTGCTGGGGAATTAATGTCATTTAGTTCCCCATCCCTTCAACCTTCGGTAGCTCTGGAAGTTCCACACCAAGACATTACGTCATTAAGCTTGAAATCTCCTGCTCCTATTTCGATTTTGTTGTCGACTGAGATGGAGACGGTTGAAGAAATTCAACCATCACCATCCTCTGTCGAGATCGTTAGTGCTGTAACGATTGATGTATCGCCTCCTGCTCCTACTTCAACACATTAGTTGCCGTGCCACCGCTTAAACAGATTTTTGTCTCAAGGCTTTCCCCTGATACGACATCTGATGATGTTCGAGCTTATATTAAGTCCAAATCTCAAGCCAGGGTTAAGATGGATAAATTTAATTTCTCGTACGAACGGGAGATTTCATCTTTTAAAATAGGTGTTCCCGCTAAACAATTTAGCATGATGTGCAGTAAAGAGTTTTGGCCGGAATACCTATTCGTCAAAGAATTTGTTGTTGTTGTGTACGAACTTGGATATAGCGGTTGAATTTTTTTATACTACTTTGATCTCGCTATTTGATTTGATTTCACATTTGTCTAATATACCCTTATGGTTTACTAAGAACTTATCCAATTTAAAAAATCGTAAGTCGAGACTTTACAAAAAATTTAAAGAAACGGGCTCTTCTCTTGATTTTCTCCGCTATTCTGTATCAAGCTGTTTTTCGCACTTAACAATGATTTTATAATTTTATTTTCTTAAATTGCAAGATATTGATGAGGGTTTTGATGAAATGGAGGGAGAATTAATGGAGTATAGGCCATTGCCAATATTAAAGAAATCGCCATTAGTTTGGACCTAAGTAAGTAGAATTGCTGGCAGCAAAGTAATATTTACATAAATGCATTTACTTTTTAGTAACGGCATGGGTGTTTTTGGGAGCGCGATGTTCCTGGAAGCAGCGAATCATTTTTTGTAGAACATTTTTGAATAAATAGGGAGGAGTTTGGCATCCTTGTGGAGCGCCTTCGTGGATTGGCCAAAAAAGACACCGCATTTCGAAAGGCCATTCCTCTCGATAAGCGGATTGCAATCGCATTATATACCTTAGGATCTTCTGCGGAGTATCGGACAGTGGGCACGTTGTTTGGTGTGTCGAAAGCAATGGTCTACAAAATATTGCTAGAATTTTGCCATGAGAAGTGTAGAGTTCTGTCATTCGATTACCTCTCGCAGAGCTTCCTCACGCAATCAAAATTGGAGGAATGTATTAAAGGCTTTGAAGAATTTGGCTTCCCACAATGCTAAGGCGCGATTGGTGAGTATAATTATAATTTCCATGGAATTTTATTAAAGAAAGAATTTTTTAGATGGCTTTCATATTGAAATTCATCCATGTGCAGCTCATGCAGCTGACTATTTTAATTACAAAAGCTGGTACTCAACTACATATATTGTTTGCACTGGTCGATGCTCGGTAAATATGCAATTATTGTGTGATACTAATTTTTGAATTTGTATATTCATGTTAAATGTAATTTTAGATATAGATTTCTTTGTCTGTTGTGGTGATTGGCGATTCGGCTTTCAAATTTTTGAGTAAAGTGATGATGCCATATGATTTTTCAACTACTGAAAATAAAACTATGAAGGCTTTCAATTGCACTTTGGCCAAATCACGCAGGGTGGTCGAAAATGCTTTCGGCCATTTAAAAGCTCGATTTCGGTGAATTGGAAAAGGCCTCGATAATCATTATATTAAAACGGCTGTTGTTTATACAGCATGTTGCATTTTTCATAGTTTCACGAAACGTAAATATAAAACATTGATATTCCGGGAATTTTGGAACCAAGCCCCGATGAACCACAACAGCCCGAGAAATTTCATGAAGACGCGTTCGAAACAATTGATTTCGAGAGCGACGCTGAGCAATTTCATCATACATTGTAAACAATAAATAATTGAAATTTAAAGAATTTGTGTTTAACGCATTTATTTCAAATTATTAGTATTTTCAGAATAGTATTTACAAGAGCATAATATTTAACAAAATAATATTACCAAAAACATAATATCAACAATATAAAAGTATTTAGCAAAATCAGTGTTTAAAAAACTGCAGTCGAAGTAGCAGAAGTCGCAATATTTTTGCTTTTCACTGCTTCGACTGCGAGCGACTTCTTAGAATGAACAGTTTCTTCTGCTTTTGCTTCTGAACAGAAGTCGCAGTCGAAGCAAAAGCAGAAAACGTTTGCCGACGAAAATCGAATCAACAGCAGCAGACGCCGTGTAAAAAATTTTGATTTTGCTTTGCTGCTGCTTTCGCGAAGCAACGCAAGTCGAAGCAGCAGCAACTGCTCGACTTCTGCAAGTCGCCAGCAGCAGCAGTAGCCGTTTGAAAATTTTTGATTTTGCTTTGCTGCTGCTTTCGATTCTGCAAGTCGCTGCATGTCGCAGTCGCGACCACTGTCGAAATTTACTTTGCTCCTTATGCTGTTTTTTGCTCCCCCTGTATTCTGATAAATTAAACAGTTTGACAATTTGATTTTTTTTTAATTTTTTCATTCATTTTTTTCATAAAATATTATTTATTATATACATATATCATTATTCATCATATTAGCAGTATATTCTCTAGTACTTCCTGGCTAAGTCGATTTCGGTAATCAGTAAGTACAAGTCTTAACGTAGAAAATGCTCGTTCAATCGTCACCTGTTAGAAAACATGTGTATTTATGAATCTGTGAACATTAATTTATTAAAATATTTTTATATGTGTACCTGAGTTGGTGGAACAGCAAAGCAAACATTACTTAGTGCATATAGTTCCTGGTCAGTGCACTGCTTTCCTTTCCAAAATGTGAGAATGTCTGCATCGATTCTTTGGAAAGGAAGTTGAAGATTCTCAATCTTTGAGTAGACGTCGAATGTACTACTGACTTCCGTTTGGATTCCTTGCTCTAAGTAAGCGTTTAATAATTAGTCTTCTTCATCAAAAAAATGGTTCACAGATTGTTGGAGCCCGAATTTGGTGTTAAGCATAACTGTCCAGTAGAATTTATGTCATTTATTCTGTCCCATATCGATTTTAAATGATTCACTGCATCATTTTTTTTGTTGTGGTGTTAGTGTATGTTGGAATCGAGGATCCAAAAACAAACACGAAATGAGATATTTATTATTAAGTAATATTTTCGATCGCCTTTCAATAGAGCTCAAAATCTTTTCGCCAATCGTTCTTGTCATATCGTGAGTTGCATCATTTTCCATAATGCAATTGCTCTTCTTGAAATTTTTTTATTGTTTTCTGCAATGGACTGAAAACAAAGCAATAGTTTTCAATAAAATCCCACAACGATGCATCCACTTCAAAATTGTCTTCTTCGATTTTGTTTTCAGTTGACTCAATTTCAGTTAATTCATCCTTAGCCACTAACAAATCCTTTAGTATCGTGTAGGTGGATCCCCATCTGGTCGGACAATCTAGTTGCGGCATTTTTAGCTGTTTTAGTTCGAATATTTCGCGAAATCCATTTGAAGTTTTTCTTATAAATTTCGCCATGTTGCGACAATTAAATAGGAATTTCAACATATCCGACGATTTGGTGACGTCGAGAGCAACCAGTTGAGCTGTATGTGCTGCACAACGACAAACTTGAATATTTCCTATTAACACGTTTGGCACTTGTTCGATATTTTCAATTATTTTTAAATATTCATCGTTTGAACAGTATTGGTCGTCCTCGGCAAGATTTTCATCGAAAACAAATGATAATATATTTAAGCATGTTGGCACCATTGTCAGATGTAATTGACACTATTTGGCTTAAGTTTATATTATATTTACTCAGGACTTTTAGCACTTCAGCGGCGAGATTTTTGGCTGTGCTCGTTCCAACACCTTTAAGCTCTACCATGCCTAATATAAGGGATTTTATTTGAGCTGAACCAATATATTGAGCACTTATGCCAAAAATGTTTCTTGTCAGCCGCGTGGCACTGTCTATTTTTAGAGACAATAATTTATTTGCCACTTCAGCGGTTATATGCGCTTTTATATTGTTTGCCACTGTTTGCAAAGTTTTTTTGCAGTTTGATGCATTTAACGTAATTTTTTTTTCCGTCAGCGGCTTTAGGTTTAGGTTTAGGTTGAACCGGCTGCCCAACGGGCAAAGCATAGACCTTTAGAGGTCCGTAGCTGTACCGGTGTAATAGTTCTTCGTCTCAGAAGTCGCACAGTATGGATGCATTTTTGGCAAAAGCCAGCAGCATCCTAGGAGGTAGCCGTGAAACGTCACGAAGATCGTTGTGGCACGGCGAATTGAGGTATTTCAGCCGGAGTCGGGATAACGCTGGGCACCTACAGAGAAGATGCTCTAGGGTCTCCTTAACCCCGGGCTTGTTGCATTTCCTGCACTGATCACTGTTCGTGATACCCAGCTTTACAGCATGGGCAGCTGCCAGACAGTGACCAGTTAAAATGCCTAAAATTAGCCTGCAGTCCTTCCTTGAAAGCTGCATGACGAATTTGGTTAAGTTATTGTCCGTAGAGGCACACATCAGCTTAGCAGTTTTGCACGAGTTGGCGTTGCGCCAGCCCGTGTCCCACTGTAGTCTAGAGTGCACCTCAATGTCTCTGCCTAGAGTTCGCAGGGATATCGGAACATTACACATGTAACCGACGTCGAGCCCAACTCCCTCTTTGGCGAGAGTGTCTGCGATCTCGTTACCATCGATGCCCTGATGGTTTGGGATCCAATAGATACGCACGACCGCAGTTGCGTTCAGCGTCTCCCTTGCTCTCCTGCTATCCAGGACAACTTTGGACTTGATCACATCAGAGTGCATTGATCTTATTGCAGCCTGGCTGTTAACAAAGATGTTTATAGAGTTGTAATTGCCCTGTAAACCTCGAGCTACTTCTGCAGCTTTGCCAATGGCACTTCCGCCTGGAAGATACTGCAATGGTCCGGAAGTTTATAGGAGTGTTTGGAGACCGGGTCTGGGCAGTATACGGCCGCTCCGACTCCTCCTTCCATCTTGGACCCATCAGTGAAGAGGTTGAGGGCGTCGGGGATGCATAACCCTTCCCGCCAACAGTCCGGTTCCATAAAAATCGAGGTGGTGGCCTGCCACCATAGTGAGGATAGGACGAACAACTGAGATGTATGTCCACCGCATAAGATTAGGAGAGAGACCCCAAGTGCAACTAAGCATCTTTTTCGCCATATACAAGGCTCCGGTGGCCTTCTTCACCCTCTCTACCACATTAAGTTTCCATGTCAGTTTGCTATCCAGGACCACACCTAGGTATTTCACGGCTAAGCTCGGCTTTAATGTAGTGCAGCCTATCTTAGGGGGGAGCCACGCCGGCACCTTATACCTCTTCGGGAAGAGGATAAGGTCCGTCTTGTCCGCGTTAATGCTGAGCCCGGCTGTTTCGGCCCATGCTTTAACTTCCCGTAGAGTAAGTTCCATTAAAGAACTGAGGGTGGTTGGGCATTTCCCAGTTATCAATATGCTTATGTCATCGGCATAAGCCATTAACTTGGGAGCCCGTCTAATAAATTTTTGAAGTAGGCTATTTACGACCAAGTTCCAAAGGAGAGGCGAGAGAACCCCACCCTGGGGAGTGCCACCTCGCACTTCCTTTGTAATGGATCGCTGGAGCCGTGTTTACAGAGGTAAGGCCCTTCATAATGGCGTCAGTAGTGACGTTATTGAAGGCACCTGAAATATCAAGAAATGCACTCAAGGCATATTCTATGAAGTGGTTTGCTTTCTCGATGGAGGCCACTAGAGCATGGAGAGCAGTCTCAATGGACTTGCCCTTGGTATACGCATGCTGATTTGGGGACAACAGATGCATAGAGTTGCTTCTGATGTGCAAATCAAGTAGCTTTTCTAAAGTTTTCAGCAGAAATGAGGTTAGGGTAATAGGCCGAAAGTCGTTTGTGACCAGATGACTGCATTTACCCGCCTTTGGCAGGAAAATGACTTTCCAGGTCCTCCAAAGAGTAGGGATATGACCCCATGCGAGGCACGCCGTATAGATTCCCGATAGCCAAGGAACAATCGTAGGCTTGCTGGCTTGCAGCATAGCCGGCGAAAGTTCATCGAGACCGGGCGACCTGACTTTCGCAAAGGGAGATTTGGAAAGAGCTGCCCGTCGCTGTTTCTTATTCCAATACATCCCGGGTCAGCGGCTTTGAGTCCATCACAAATTGGGTCAACGATATTTCGCATATTTTCCGAATTTAAGACATTGAAAGGAATGCTGTCTTCTGTCACCAATCGAATATATGACCTCAGCAGTTGTTTTTTATTCACTTCAATTTTTATTTTTTTTTTCTAATAGTTTTTTTTTTTAATTTTATGGAGGAATTTGACGACGACGAAGTTTCTAACTGCTCAACACTTGCAGCATTTAAGTTTATTTTGTGTAAATTAAGTAAATGTGTTTTTAAGTTTGATAGTCTATTATTTTTTAATTTATTTTTACATGTTTTACGTGTAGCTATGCCTTCATTAACGTTATTTTCAAAATATATCCAAATATCACTTTGCGCCATAGTTCACCAATTACGCTCCTGTATCGATCTTGCTTTAATTGACACTGATGCACAAGAATCAAGAATCAAACAGTGGTTTCGACAGTAGTCGCGACTGCGACATGCAGCGACTTGCAGAATCGAAGGCAGCAGCAAAAAAAAATCAAAAATTTTCAAACGGCTACTGCTGCTGCTGGCGACTTGCAGAAGTCGAGCAGTTGCTGCTGTTTCGACTTGCGTTGCTTCGCGAAAGCAGCAGCAAAGCAAAATCAAAATTTTTACACGGCGTCTGCTGCTGCTGATTCGCTTTTCGTCGGCGATCGTTTTCTGCTTTTGCTTCGACTGCGACTTTTTATTTTTCTTCAGAAGCAGAAGCAGAATCACATGAAATGAAACTTGCTGCAGTTTTTTAAACACTGAGCAAAATATTTACAAAATAATAATATCAAAATATAAAAGTATTTAGCAAAATATTTACCAATAATAAGATTGCTTAACACACAGCAAAAATTGCTTAGTAATTTAGTAATTGCTTGCACATTACTACCTTCATCATCAACTCCAAAAAGGATGATGTAAGAATCACCCGAATTCGAATCATTCGAGTCACATGGTTCAGCTAGCGGAGGACTGGACTGCCTGTGCCAACGATAGGAAATAGTCGACATGAATCTATTCCTCTTCCCTTCATCGGGATATAAAATAACAATTTAAGATTTACTTTTGAAGGTGGAGGGGCTTGAAATCATAGCTTACCCATGCTATCGAGAATGCATTCATCGAAATTTATAGACTTCACCGCTGACAAAATGGCGATGGCGCACCGCCAGTTGGACCTCGCTTCTTAATTTCATGTCTTTTTTATAAATATACACCCGTTATTACCGTAACTCAATAAATTTGATTTATACAATGGTCCTCACGTCCCTCTAAACCATATTAACGCCAGGCGCCAAAAACTCCTCACAAATACGTTTGTATGTGTGTGTTTTTTTGGGCAGACCTTAATTCCGTCAAATTCTCCTCCCACAAGTCGAATAACATAGCCTCGTGGATGGCACTCCACGACATTGACGGCTTGCAAGTTTTTTGGCTCATCTAAAATATACAAAATTTGCTTAAATAAGCAAAATAAAATTTTCTATTTTCATACCTTTGCGCACTTACATGTCAGCTGTTTGTTTAGTGGTGAGCTCTTTTTCGTTGTCACATCGATAAAATATCGCGTAATTACCCAAAAAGTGCGTTCGCTATTTCTACGTATCTCGCGAACGTAGAAAAACCGAATTTTTTCTAATGGGTTTTTATAGCCTATTTCCACTGCACTCAGTTTTTCTACGTTTTTCAAAGTCCCGTTTTGGGTTTCCATTGGCACGAACCGAAAAATATGGGCAACGGTAAATTTCTCAATATGGCCGCTCTGAAATGTCAGCTGTTTATATGTAAACACGAGTTGGCGAACAATTCAAAAAACAGCACGCGCATTTTAAAATGGGAGATTTTCTTAAATTGCAAGATTTTGATGAGGATTTTGACGAAGTGGAAGAAAAATTAACGGAGTATAGAGTATAGGCCATTGCCAATAGTAAAGAAATTGCCATCAGTTTATGCCTATGTACATAAGTAGAATTGCAGACAGCAATAAATACATTTACTTTTTAGCAACCGCATGGGTGTTTCTGGGAGCGCAATATTCCTGGAAACTGCAAATCTTTTTTGGAAGATAATTTTTTAATTAATAGGGCATCCTTGTGGAGCGCTTTTGTGGATTGGCCAAAAACGGCACTACATTTCTCCTCCCATAACTCGAACAACATAGCCTCGTGGATGGCACTCCACGATATTGACGGCTTGCGAGTTTTTTGGCTCATCTAAATTATAAAAAATTTGCTTTACTAAGCAAAATAAAATTTTTATTTTTCTATTTTCATACCTTGGCGCACTTAATCGTCAGCTGTTTGTTTAGTGGTGAGCTCTTTTTCGTTGTCACACCGATAAAATATCGCGTAATTGCCTAAAAAGGGCGTTCGCTATTTCTACGTAGCTCGCGAATGTAGAAAAACCGACTTTTTTTCTTAAGGGTTTTTACATGGGGCGAACGTAACATTCGACCTGAACTGAAGAAAACCGAGGTTTTGGGTGCAGTGGAAATAGGCTATTAAAGAAATACTTTTGTATGGGCTAAAACGCCTACTTACTAAGGGTCTCATTTGCTATGGCCGACAATCTGGTATATTATGCCGCCTATGGTATATTTTAAAGGTGTTACTATACTAAATATTAAAAATATACCAAATTGTATAAGTGGTATTTTTAGTATTTTGCAGTATTTTTGGTATATTTTGAAAATAATACCGCAATATTTTGCTTTTATTTAAAATGGGTAGCGGGTCGAGCACACTCGACTGTAGCTTTCTCACTGTTTTTCTTATGGGCTTTTACATGGGCGAACATTCAACCTGAACGGAAGAAAACCGAGGTTTTGGGTGCAGTGGAAATAGGCTATTAGTTTGTTCACTCGAAATTAAAAGTAAATGCCTTGTTTTAGATGAGCCGAAAAACCCGCAAGCCGTCAATATCGTGGAGTTGCCTGTATATGTTGTTATGTAAATATACATTGCTACCAGTAATTCATTTAAAGGCCCAAACTGATGGCTATTTCTTTACTATTGGGAATGGCCTATACAAAATCTTGCACTTTATAAAAGTTTGCCATATTAGAAATGCACGTGCTGTTTTTTTTAATTGTTCGCCAACTCGTGTTTACATTTGAACAGCTGACATTTCAGAGCGGCCATATTGAGAAATTTACCGTGGTCCATATTTTTTGGTTCGTACCAATGGAAACCCCAAACCGGGAAAAAGACTGAATGCAGTGGAAATAGGCTATTAGACGAACGTAAAATAACTAGTGGCAGTGGAAATGAGGCAGAACTACGATACATCGGTATTAATGTTTAGTTGCAAAAAAAAAAAATAAAATCGAATTATTGATGCTGTAATAATTTTACACATCTCTAAAATTTTCTATTTGGTTATTGCGAGTTGTTGGTTTAAGCAATTTGAAGTTTTAAAGTATAAACACTTGAGATTTTGGGTGATTTATAATAACTAATTTGTATATTAATGTGTTTCTTTTTATTTCAGAATGCAAGGACTAGGATTGCAAAGTCTTAAAAAAAATCCGGCGGTATGCAACATTTCATTAGTTTTGTTATGTAACCAAATTTAAATTGTCAAAGCAGAGAAGTAATATTTTTATGATTTACTTTTGTAATTTAGCTGATTCCGCTATATGTTTGCGTTGCTGCGGGAGCCGTAGGTGCCGTTTATTATATGGCTCGTCTTGCTACCAGAAACCCAGATGTAACATGGAACCGCACTTCGAATCCAGAACCATGGCAAGAATATAAAAACAAGCAGTATAAGGTAATTTTTAATTAAAAAAAATGAATTAAAATTTAATTCGTATTTTTGTTGCAGTTTTATTCTCCCATTAGGGATTATTCCAAAACCGAGAGCGCAGCTCCCAAGTTTGAAGAATAAAGTGTGTTAACATGAATATATTATTATCTAAATAAATGCAGCAACCGTGTAACAAACCTAAGTTATTTTTTATTACTCAAAACTCATTTAAAAAAAAATATGTAATAACCAAAATGTACATATATGGGCAGGTCATTACAAAATAACTAAATACCAAATGCTATACTCCACTCCAAACATACCATAGAATACAAAACTAATTAGATTGTCAGTCAACGAAAGGCAACGAAGACCCGTAATATAGTATTTTTAAATTTTAAACACGACAGAGACAACACGGGCTGTCGAAAAAAATTATATATCCCTCTAGAGATCTAAAGATCGGCTTTTGACACTGATCAAGAATATATGTATATACTTTGTAGGGGCGGAAATGCCTCTTTCTAAATGTTACCTACATTTCCTGGAGGCACAAAATTATAATACACTCCTACCCTCTGGGTGTCGGGTATACAAATTATTTGTCTCTAAAAAAAAAGACGCAAAGTGACCCCTAACGGGGGCTTTATAGCACTTAATGACCATAAAGTTAAAGATCATTAAGGGAGCTTTCTTTTATCATAAACAAGTCCATAAGGACTGACCGGCTCCCTCATAAATTTTCCAAAGAGCACAAAAGTTGCACAATAGATGACTATAAAACAGTTATATGGTCAGACAAGATCGAAATAAACCGCTTTCAGTACAATGGTAAGAAGTACTACTGATACCGGCCACATGAAAAATATCAAGTTAAGTAAACCATGAGGCATGGAGGACGGTCCTTGATGGTGTAGGACCGTGTCACGTGATGGAACCAGGGGCAGTTGGTGAAAATCGATGGCATTATTAGAAACGAGTATTATTTTGATATTTTGGAAACCAATTTCCTAGATTTCATTCGCAAAAGTGCTCAACCCATTGGTGAAATGATTGTTCAATAAGATGGAGACCTCAAACACCTGGCTAAATCGTGACAAATTAGCTAAGTAATGCAGTGACCAGCTCAGAGCCTGGATCTAAATCGTTCACCACAGGTGATGACGTTTGACCCAGAATACAAACAGAGCGAAAAAAATTCCAGAGGAAATTATGCGGAATTTAGTTAATTATATGCGTATACACATAAAAAGTGTAATTAAAGATTGACCCTTTGGACAAAATATTAAAAAAATATACATATTTGAACATGAAAAAGACCAAACGTGAAAAAGGCTATTTTTGGCCTTTTTGAAATAACAAATTATTTAAAATATATGCAACTTATTTTTTGTAAATTTGTTCTTTCTATATATATGGTAGAAATAATTTAAGATTATTGGAAAAAATAAATTAAATCGATTATCTTATTTTTACGAAAATTTTACATCACCTTAAAGTCAGAAATTTCAAAACATGTACATATCAACTTCTGCTCTTCTTTTCACTAATAACGTCAAAGAGATGACATACAAAAAAATAGAATTTGAATAGAATAAGTTTGCCGCTAAGCAGTTGTGACATGGCCAATAATTGTCTTTTGAGTGAAACTAGGTATTACTTGGTCGACTTGTGAAAACAGGTAAACGTCATCGCCGCCGATGTACAATACATAGATACTTCGTTTCATACAAAAAAATCCTATCTTTAAAAACTGAATTATTGCGACCCCAGTGGGGTCGAGCGCTGCGATTCGAACACCAGAGTCACTTCGGCTCATTTCGTAATTCGAAGTTCTAGCGCAGCGCGCAGCGTCCGTCACACACTCAGTTCAGTCGCATATCAAATGCGGAACGATGAGCACGGGCGTATTTCGTTGCGCTGTGCTTTCGTTTCTATGTATGTGTGTGTGTATCTATATGCCCGCCTATATTGGTCTGTTTATGCATGTGAAGTTTTGCAACGTGCAGTTGCCTCGCTGACAAGCAGCTCGCGCACGACAATTTTGTTTTGCTGCGACGAAAGCCTCGAAGAAGATGACGACGACAATTGCTCGTGTCTTAGATGTTCGCAATTCAACGGCGTCCGCTTAATGACTGCATTGGCCGTGCTGATGGTTTGCAGGCTTAACATATTGTGGTGTCCCGGTTCAAATCCCGATCGAAAATACACAAATTTTTTGTTTTTTTTTTTTTTTTATACGATTTACATTTTTTCATTACCCTTCAAGTCAATATTTATTTTTAAATTGATACAAAACTTGTAAAAAAAAATTTAATATATAAATATTAAAAACATAGTGTAACAAATATATTTAATATTCTTTATATTTTTTTTTATTAAAACTTTTGATTCATTTTTTTGCTAACTAAAAAATTACAAAAAATAAAAATAAAAACAATATTTTTCAAGAAAATATATACAAAATTATACTTTTCTTTTTTTATTAGCCGATGGAAAACAATTATTATTTATTTCAGGAATATTATCTAATTCTAAATGCCAAACTGTCTAGAATTGGGGTGGGTTGTATACGTGTGTAGCTTGTCTGTGTGCATGTGTATTACACATTGCAAGAGTTGTTGTTGCAACTACATATAAAGAATATTAAATATATTTGTTACACTATGTTTTTAATATTTATATATTAAATTTTTTTTACAAGTTTTGTTTTAATTTAAAAGAAAATATTAACTTGAAGGGGAATGAAAAAATGTAAATCGTATTAAAAAAAAAAAAACCAAAAAATTTGTGTATTTTCGATCGGGATTTGAACCGGGACACCACAATATGTTAAGCCTGCAAACCATCAGCACGGCCAATGCAGTCATTAAGCGGACGCCGTTTAATTGCGAACATCTAAGACACGAGCAATTGTCGTCGTCATCTTCTTCGAGGCTTTCGTCGCAGCAAAACAAAATTGTCGTGCGCGAGCTGCTTGTCAGCGAGGCAACTGCACGTTGCAAAACTTCACATGCATACACATACCAATTAGGCGGGCATGTAGATACACACACCCATACATAGAAACTTAAGCACAGCGCAACGAAATACGCCCGTGCTCATCGTTCCGCATTTGATCTGCGACTGAACTGAGTGTGTGACGAACGCTGCGCGCTGCGTTAGAACTTCGAATTACGAAATGAGCCCAAGTGACTCTGGTGTTCGAATCGTAGCGCTCGACCCGACTGGGGTCGCAATAATTCAGTTTTTAAAGATAGGATATTTTGTATGAAACGAAGTATCTATGTATTGTATGGTTAGTGGTGGTATAGTGATTCGTGATGCCAACCAATGAACTGCTATCGATGTATTGAATGGATGTATTAGTTTCTGTAAGTTTAGTAAATATATTATTATAATTTTTTTTTTTTTTTGGTCAGGGAGTTTTTGTTTTGATGTTTTATAGCTTATTGGAAGAAACTTTCGATATTAAAGTCAATGTTTGCAGTTTGAATGAATCATGTTATTGAGCTGTAATCCTATTCCGGCTCGTGAGCGAAGAACCGATATATATCGTTGAACTTGAGTAATATATTTGGAAAGGGGCTGTCCATATATTACGTAATCACTTAGGGTGGGCGGGGGTAGGGGGGAGGCTATCAAGGAAATGATTATGTTTGATTACATGGGGAGGGAGGGGTCTTGGACAATGATCACGTAATCATTTTATAAATATGTTGTTGTTAAAAGTATTTATTCAAAAATTGGTTTCGCACAGATTACTCCGTCGATAAGTACCGAGTGCAACTCTATAATTAATTCGATATACATATGCTATTATTTGTATATCGAGAATCAGCTCTTCGTTGTGAAATTATGGAATGAACCGTAATCTGTTTTAAAGTTTCGGTTGTGACATGTTCTTGAATTGTCCGTCGGTACAAAGCCAACTTCAAAAGCGCATATGCAAAACGTGTGGGTTGTATTTTGCATCACAAAAATCAGCTACTGGGTTGGGGGGGGGGGGAGGGGGTCAAAAATCGCAGAAAACGTGATTACGTAATATATGGACAGCCCCAAATTTAAAATTATATGCGAGATGCCTTTTTCATATTACCTGATTGCATCATTATGTATTCGCATCTTGTGTATCGTATATAATTTGGTTGATTTCTAGTCGACTTGTTGTGGCGGATGGAGCCGAACCGGATCTGGCGGCTGCGGTTAGAAAAATCCGGCAGTAGCTCTTGTCTCTTTTATAGCAAAAAGAGATGTATTCCCTTTTTCAGTCTAGTGTAGCCTTGCATTTCCGTCTATATTAACGTGAGTGGACGTGTGGTGAAGTTTAACAAGTATGCTTTGAGAGTTTTTTATTTTTATCAGAATGCTCAGACGATGCAATTTGAGACACAGACAAGACTATCTGTCAAGATAGCAACTTTTGGAAAGTGGTTTAGGATTTTAAGGTCAGTGGCTTTCTCCAGGGATGTAAGCTCAGCAGAAGCAGAAGCTTCTGATAGTGTTTGATAACACTTTCTTTTACTGACCCGTCAGAGATTTCTTTTAAGAGTGCCCTTGAAAGAATCCATGTCTAGTGATAATTTGCTCTTAGTGAAACACGTAGAGTTGAGATATTCTTTGGAGTCGAAAATATCTTTAAATTCCTTGTAAACCATTGTGTTTCTTGCAGCTCGACCATTATAAAGCATTGATGTAGCTGGGATACCAAAAGCTAAGATTTTGTTCAACTCTTTGGCAGTTATAATTTTTAAGCGAGATTCTGAAAAATATTTAATAGCGAAGAAGGAACACAGAAGGCTTTAAAGAGGTTTAAAGCCTTGCTCGGGTGGATGCCAAGACGACACCCGCTGAGCATATTTAGAAACATGTCGGTTTTGTTCGCTATAGATAATGTATGTTTGACACGATTTATAGAGGAATTATTTGTACTAGTTGTTCCACCTATATAAATAACCGTATCTACGCCCTTAATAGCTATATTATTGCGTAATATGTTGAGGTTCTGTCTTTAGTTGTTAAAGTACATCGACGAGGATGTAAATTTAATCAAATAGGAAAACTACAGTCGAGTGTGCTCGACTGTGAGATACCTGCTACCCATTTTGAATAAAAGCAAAATATTGCGGTATTATTTTCAACATATACCGAACGTACTGAAAAATACTAAAAATTTACCAAATGGTATATTTGGTATAACGATATAGTACCGCATTCAAAATATACCATAGATGTTGAGTAGTTCGGCAGTGTAGAGATTGAACAGGATTGGCCTGAGACAGCTTCCCTGACTGACTCCCGTTAACTTCCACTGCAGCTTTTGCCATAGTTAAGATTCTTTTGCTTAGGAAATAATAATCATAAAATTTATAATAACATGGTCAAACCCGTAGATAGTGAGAATCTGTCCTAAAATTGGTAAGGAATCGAATGCTTTACTTATATGTAATTAGCTATCACATGAAAATCATTGGCTTTGAGATTAGCGATGTTATTAATAACGTCATTAATACACAGCACGGTAGAGTGGTTACGTCTAAATGCATAAGACTTTTCCGGTACAAGTTTATAAGTGTCAATATGCATTTCCATGTTTGTTTAGCCTTCGATACATTTTAGAGGGACACTTAGAAGACCGATTGGCCTATTGTCTTCAATCCTCTGGAAGGGAGTGAAATGTAATATGTTGAGTGCATAAATGTTGAAAGAATGAAGTTGTGCCTGTTCACAATTTGGAGTGTCAGGAGCTTTGTCGCGTTCGTCTCATTATTGGTTTTTTTGTGTTACATAGTTTCATTGTCTTGATTTTTTTGCCATATTTCCTTTTGGAAAACTAACATCTGAAACTAATTTCGTCACATTTAATGTGAAAAAATATGAGGGATTAGGGGATAATGTAGAAGAGCCATTATTTAACACACACCCACAATAGACAGTCCCTTGGTGCTGACACCGCCAGTAGTGCAAACAAGCTGAAGGTGTTAATATGGTGATGAAGTTTGTTGTAGAGATTCTAATAGGTTCAATGCTACAGTCGCAGTTTATTGATTGGAATTGAATATCTTTTTTAAGAAGATTCCAATTCTTACAAACTTTTAATTTGAGTTGTAGTTGTAGTATAAGGTGGACTTCAAAAAAAATTTTTTTTGTTGGCTTTGGAAAATGTATTGAAAAATTCTTAGAGCTTGAAAGTAGTGGAAGGATATAAAGAGGGAACTCTAGATATAGTTTTGTGATGAATATTAGAGAAATTAAATTTTGTTTTTAAGCAGAATATTTGTTTCTTTGAAGATCTAATCGATAGGTACGAGCATTAGCCCCAAGGTCGAGGTTTTTCTCGACTAAAAGTATGGATACCGCTGTAGAGATCTCTAATATGCTGTTTTCAGCTGTTTCTGTAGCTGAGGGATGTATCTGGATGTAAAGCCCCCTTTACATTGTTGGTGGAATGTGGGGGTTGAAGTGGTACACATTTTTATACCCACTACCCATAGGGTAAAAGGGTATTATAACTGTGTGCCTGCAAAAAATGTATGTAACAGGTATATATATTCTTGATCAGCGTCAACAGCCGAGACCATCTAGCCATGTCCGTCTGTGTGTTTGTCCGTATGAACACCTAGATCTCAGAGACTATAAGAGATAGAGCTATAATTTTTTTTCGACAGCATTTGTTATGTTTGCACGCAGATCAAGTTTGTTTCAAATTTTTGCCATGCCCACTTCCGCTCCCGCAAATAAAAAAAAATCGAATAACAAGCGTAATTTTAAAGCTTATTCAAAATGGGTAGCGGGTATCCCACAGTCGAGTACACTCGACTGTAGTTTTCTTATTGTCTTTTATTTAGGGTGATTTCTTTTTGACTGTGTTTCTTCAGGTGTCTATAGTGATTTTTGCTATGAAAGTCTGTTGGCATGGTTTCTAGTTATTTTGATTTCGGATTTCGTGCGAGACGATAGTGATGGAAATTTTTTGAGTTGGAGACTTCTAGGGGAACGGTTGCTTATTTTTCGGAAAGCGAGAGATATCTTGTCTTGGCTTCCGCTTTGGATAGGTTTTTCTGTTCTCTATCATGTGAGAGTAAGCAGTCGTAGCAGGTTTCCTCTCTTTGCTTACTGTGCTGGGCGAAATGGCTGAACCTAAAGCAACTACAAAACTGGATAAAAGAAAGTTCTAATTTCACTTTCTGCACCTGTGTCTCTTTAAAAATAACTGACTCTAATGATTTCATAGATGGGCATTGGAGAAGTTATAAAGGATTTTAAATCTGTGGTGGAGGATTTGGTAGGGATCTGAAAAATAATTCTAGTCTTGAGATAAAATGCTTTAGAATTTTTTCCTCATATTCTTCCTTTCTAAACCTTGATTCGACCATCTCGTTAGCTGCCTTCACTGTTTTTCAGGTTGCACCTCTCTTAGTTACTTTGAAAAGCATTGGGTTGAGCTCACGAGCATTTATTGGCTTTCTGCTGCTTCTGGTAAATTCTTATTAATTTTTTGTTTTATCAATGCTCAGTGTTGTTGGATAAAGGTTCTTGACTTGCTTGTTTCATTAATGTTGTTCGAATTTATTTTTTTGCTGGCAATGCCTTTGTCCTTGTCTTCTTTTGTGTGTTCCTTCTCGTTAAATTGGCGGTTGATAACCTTTTCCAAATTTGTCTCCGCTTGGTTTTTATGCCCTCTACCCATGTGGTGTTACAACTTTGTGCCGGCAGAAAATGTATGCAACAGGCAGAAGGAGAAGGGTATCTCCGACCCTGTGAAGTATATATTTTCTTGGTCAGCGCGTCAAAAGCCAAAATATATGGCTATACATGTCCGTCTGAATTTGACACCTAGATCTCAGAGACTATAAGAGATAGACATCTAATTTTTTCGATTGTTTCGTTTGCCCACAGATCAAGTTCAAAACTCAAATAACAAGCGTTTTTTTCAAACTACAGTCTTGAATTTCGATACATACAGTATTACCCACACTATTTATGATTTGGTTGAGGTCAGACAAAAATTGTTACAGTCGAGTGTGCTCGACTGTAATTCATGATACATTAAAAAAAGGTCAATAAGGAAGAACTTTTAAATAAAAAAAGAGTAAAAAGTAAACGGCTTCAAACTATAAACATTTATGGCAAACGCCATAGATTCTATGTAATATATAATCAAGGTTTTGTTGGTCAAATTTAATTTATTAATTGATCTTTTGAAAGAAAATTTGCATTATAATGACAATAAAAAAAAATAAATTTTGAACCAATACTCAAGAAACTTTAAATAATTTACAGGGATCAGAAAAGTGTTCACCTTGATAAAATCAAAATGCAACATTCCCTATTTCAAGTGCCCGATTTTGAGTCATCGTTGTGATGCACAGTGGGCGATTGGGTTTCGCCAGCGGCATTTAATTCAAATTTTGAAATTTAAAAAGCGTTGATATTTTTTCACAAGTCGACAACAGATGCTTTGATTAAATTTATCAAAGCGTTTTAAAAGCTCTGCGATCAACTGATCATTAGCTGTGAATGGACAAACACACCACATGATTTTGCAAAGAGCTCCACAAAATGTTTTCTTTTTGCGCGCATTGAATTCGAGTTCTTCGGAAATTTAAAATTTTTATTGAATTTATTCAAATTTGGCTTTTTAATATCTTCAAGGTATGCATTACAAAAAAAATCAATGTTTGCGACCGGTCTATAAATGTGTAGCTCATAAAACGTAGAGGTAATTCAGTGTATTAACAACGAACCCGGATTAGATACACCTGTATTTTGTGGAGTTGAACTTACCGGATTCAAGTGGATTCGTTTATTAGCCAAAAGTGTGAATTAGCGGCGTCCAAAATATGTAATATGAACTATTATTACCTGCTAGGCTTCAAACAATGGTACTTTTTAAGCACATTGTCAACAGCAACAAGTAAGAAAGCTATAGTCGAGTGTGCTCGACTGTGAGATACCTGCTACCCATTTTGAATAGAAGCAAAATATTGTGGTATTATTTTCAAAATTTACCGAAAATACTGCAAAATATACCAAGTGGTATATCGATTTAGTACCACATTCAAAATATACCATAGACGGCAATATACCAAATTGTCGGCCAAAGCAACATAGACCCCTAGTAAGTAGGCGTTTTAGCCCATACTAAAGTATTTATTTAATAAGTTCCACAATTTTTATCTGATCGCAGAATCAGGAATTATAAATACTATTGTTATTATTATTTACACCAAAACTCGCAACTCTAGCTTTAAAATTACACTTGTAATTTGATTTTTTGGCGGAAGTGGGCGTGGCAAAAAATTGAAACTAACTTGATCTGCGTGCATACATAAAAAATGCTGTCGAAAAAAATTTAGAGCTCTATCTCTTATAGTCTCTGAGATCCAGTGTTTCATACAGACAGACGGACAGACACACAGACGGATAGACGGACATGGCTAGATCGTCTCGGCTGTTGACGCTGATCAAGAATATATATACTTTATAGGGTCGGAGATGCCTCCTTCTACCTGTTACATACATTTCCTGCCGGCACAAAGTTATAATATCCTACTTACTATGGGTCTTAGTTGATTAGCTGGTAATCTAATTATTTTGCCCTCTATAGTATATATTGTGTGCAGTACCATATATATAAATACCTAATATTCAATTCAGAACATTTTCGGTATTTTTATGGTATATTATTTTTAGTATTTTTTGGGAAAACATACCGCAATATATTGATGTTATTAAACTATAAGAGACTAAGAAATAGAGCCAAAATGTTTTCCAACAGAATTTCTTATGCTTGTCGCAGATCAAGTTTGTTTCAAATTTTGGCCACGCCCAATTCCGCCTCCTCAAATTGAAAAAATCGAATAACAAGTGTAATTTGAAAGCTAGAGTTGTGAAAATGTGGTTGCGATTAGATCAATATTGTCGAAGTTATTAAAGAAATACTTTTGTATGGCCAAAATCACATCTCTAGTAGGGGTCTTAGGTGCTTTAGCTAGCAAATCTGCGATATTTTGCACTCTATAATATATATTAAGTGTAGTTCCATATCAATATACCAAATATACAACACAGTATATTTTCGGTATTTTTATGGTACATGAATTTAGTATATTTTATAATGGGTAGCGGGTATCTCACAGTTGAGCACACTCGACTGTAGCTTTCCTACTTGATTTAGTATGGCACTCAGAAGTCATCCTACTTTGCCCCATCATCTTATCATTTTTTAGACAAAGTTTAAATATGAAATTTGTTATTTGAAGTTTACAAAAAAAAAAAGTACAACAAAATTTTATATTTAACATTTTTTTAAATTAAAAAAAATGTTTTTAACTTAAAAAATCTATGATTTTTCTCTGATCAGTGAAAAAATCCGACTGAAGACATCTATTTTAGTTTAGAAGCTATTAATTAAATGCCGCTAGCGAGACCAAATCGCCCACTGTGTGACGGTGACTTTGAACCCAAATTTAACGTACAACGAATAAAGTTAAAAGAAGCAGTCCCCGTTATTCTCAAAATCAAATAATTTATTTTACAAGTTACATTATTCTATGAAATGGAAACATTATGCAATCTAGAGCAACATGGTTTTGAAAATATCAAAACAAAGTATTCTAAAATTTAAACGCAACATTAAAGGCGAAATAAGAACGTTAAATGATTATGCAATATAATATACAATGATTAAATAAGGCGGCTGCCCGAATTTAGGCGAGGCATCCATGATAAGGCGAAGCTCGTCTGCGCCAACGCTTGGGTGCGTGACATCCGTTCTAACCCCTTCCAATTGACAAACGACATAAAGGTGCAGTCCGGTTTAAACGGCCCTGCCAGTTCAAAGGTGGTCCATTGCAAGCAAGTGCCAAAGGTCTGCTGAGAGTCCCAAGCAAAGGATTCCAGTAAGCAAGAGGTATCGGGCACCTGACACCACCAACAACCCCAAACAGACTCAAGGACAAAGAGCAACGATTGCTGAAACTGCAAGTCTGCTTCTCGCCGTTGCTCTCATTGATAGAGGGGAGCCTAACGGGAAAATGCCTCCAGAAAGGTGGTGGTTGACCTATTGTAAGCAGGTTGACGCACTGTTAGAAAGAATGGATAGGCCCAAAGCCTACCTTTGAACGTGCAAACTGGATGAATTGTGTCAAGGTCCTGACTTGCGATCGTAACATGAGGAATCCACATTTATATGCCCCACTTCGCGCTATGTGCTAGACTAAACTCTCTAAGCAGGCTACTAGTTCCAGTCGGCTGAAGATGAGCGACGGAGTGGGGACTGAGAACAATGCGTCTATCCGTATGCTGTGGTGTGCGGGTTCGAGTCCCGTTCGTGCCTACGTTGTTTTTTCTTTTTTTTTTATATATTTTTATATTTTTTTGTAGAATATTACTTTTGTAATCTTTGTGAATGTTACCGAAATATTTTTATTTTACTCAATATAGGTAGCGGGTATCTCACAGTCGAGCACACTCGACTGTAGCTTTCTTACTAGTTTTTTGGTTGGATTTGGTTAATCATAGTCGATAGAAATCGGACGAACAAGAGAAGTAAGATATATTTTAGTAATATAAGGGTCATTAAAATCTTTTGAACACCTTTTAACAAAATTCATAAAAGTCATGGTTTTATTGCCCATTTTTGAAATATGATCAGAACATTTAAACTTTGGATCTAAGAGAACACCCAGATTATCAATTATAGATTGACTCTATAGAAGGACATCACAAAACATTCAGTACAGCATCAATTTAACATATCTGAAAAGTATCAAGATCTTTCAAAATTATATGGCATGGCAGACTTATGAATTGCAGCCAAATTTAAAAGAGAGTGGTTTGTTCGTTTTTAAGGAAACCTTTATTAGTAGCGGGTTGACTTTTC
Source organism: Drosophila niveifrons (assembly GCA_035046325.1). Classification (NCBI taxonomy): domain Eukaryota; kingdom Metazoa; phylum Arthropoda; class Insecta; order Diptera; family Drosophilidae; genus Drosophila; species Drosophila niveifrons. The sequence goes on along the minus strand of JAWNOC010000001.1, from coordinate 173,778 downwards.
ATAAATCTGAGCTGATAGGGAAAAATAATTAAACTACACTAATGTTGCAAATATTTAGTTAGGGTTTTTTAGAAAAACTTTTGAGATAGCAAACAATTTACATGTCCCTTTATAGATCCTGGCATATATATATAAATATATATATATATATATATATATATATATCTATATATATATATAGTGACATATCCACCACCACACTCATTTCTCGTACGTGACACATTCTCGTAATTATTCCCCTATCTCCAAAATATTTTATTGCATTCACATAAAGATCATATTATATTCAAAAATTCAACTTGTCACGACAGCGACCAATCGTAAAAAACAAAAAGGTTCTATTGCATTCAAATAAAGATCATATTATAAACATAAATTCGTCGCGGCGGAGACTAACGTCAAACAAAAAGATCCACTTCACGCCACTTAACTCAGCATTAAAACACTAACACATACACATAACATTACACATACATATGTTAGCTCTAAGTGGCAATAAGAAGTTTCTTGTTCAAACTCAGCATATTGTAAAGTTAGTATTCAAAGACACTTTCCTCAAACAAGACGCGTAGCCCGCTTTCTTGTAAACTCAATAAAGTTAGTCTACCAAGTAAATAAAAATAAATCCTTGTTGTTTTATTTTTTTTACTGTTCGTGTTAAGCGAACATTTAATTGGCGCAGCCGGTCGAAGACCGCTAAGGATTCTAACATTATTCAAGGTCAACGCGTATAACGTTGTGTCTTTTCAAATACATATCCGCTAAAAACATCTACGTGCGTGAAGTGCGAATAACAAACCGCAATAACCCGTACTTAAAACCCACGTGTGCAAACAAAAACATCATGGCAGTTGAACTCTCTGAAGCGCACTTAAATCAGTGCCTTAATCAACTTAAACATGTACCTGCTTTCGACAACGGAGCACAAAATTTGCCAGCATTCATCAAGAGGATAGCTTTTATCCTATCCCTATACCCAACGAGATGCGTACGCCAAAATAGTGTGATATTTGGAGCCATCGAAAGACATTGCGAACAGCCCAAATCACGCAATCCAACAACTGGACATCGTTAAGATCATCGCTAATTGAAGAATTCAAAACCCAGACACCGTACGAAGAACTACTACGAAGACTCTACAACACCAACTGGAATGGAAGTCTACGTAAGTTTGTCGAAGAACTTGAACGTAAATCTTATATAATCAGTAATAAGTTAGCATTAGATAACAATCCAAACATTACAATATTATACACAACTGCATTAAAAACAACTATTAAGAATGTAATAAATAGGAAATTACCTGACAGAATATACATGACCTTAACGAGGCATGATATTACCACAATAAGTAAATTAAAAGCTATTGCTCAAACAGAAGGGATTTATGAATCTTATGAGAGTCTAAATCGCCCTAAAAACGAAAACAATAATCACAGAAATCAATATAAATCATACGCAAATTATTTATCAAATAATTTTCATTCAAATGATTCGTCCAATTCTAAATCACAAATTAATATGCCAAATCAAAATCAAAGTAGCCAGAACATTCACCAAGAGTTCAATCAAAAATTAAAAGAAGCTCAAAATCAAAACCTTATTCAAGGAATACTTCAACTAACCGTGGGCCTAACCCACCAGTAAAGAGACAAAGAGAAAGCCAAAGTGGTCAATTTAAAATGGAACATGGTGAAAATTTTCATCAAAGTGCCTCAGACCAAAATGCAGAATAAACACTCCATATATAAAAATTAAAATGAATAAAGTAAACCTAAATTGTACCATTGATACAGGTTCTTCAATAAATCTTATAAAAGAAAATATTTTCGGTTTTCCAACTTATAAACCCCCATTCAATGTCCAAACAATAAATGGTATCACTGAGTTATCAGAAAATAAATTTTTCGGTCCTGTAGACTTTGTCCTACAAAACAAAGATTTTATATACAAAATTTCTCAGAAAATTACGACCAGTTATTAGGAAGGGAGTATTTAAAAGCTAGTAAATCTTTTTACATTTGTTCAATTTCCATAATTTTGCCGATTTTTACATTTTTTCAATTTCCAAAATTTTGCCGATTTTTACATTTTTTTTAAATTTCGAAAATTTTCGCGATTTTCACATTTTTGCAATTTCCAAAATTTTCGCGATTTTTACATTTATTCAATTTCCACAATTTTGCCGATTTTTACATTTTTTCAATTTCCAAATTTTTGCCGATTTTTACATTTTTTTAATTTCCAGAATTTTTCCGATTTTTAAATTTTTTTAATTTCCACAATTTTGCCGATTTTTACATTTTTCCGATGTTCAACATTTTCGCGATTTTTACATTTTTTAATTTCCAAAATTTTCCCGATTTTTACATTTTTCCAATTTCCGAAACATTGCCGATTTTTACATTTTTCAATTTCCAAAATTTTGTCGATTTTTACATTTTTTCAATTTCCAAAATTTGGCCGATTTTCACATTTTTCCCATTTCTAAAATTTTTGTCGATTTTTACATATTTCCAATTTCCAAAATTCTGCCGATTTTTACATTTTTTCAATTTCCAAAATTTTGCCGAATTTAACAATTTTTCAATTTCCAAAATTTTCCCGACTTTTACATTTTTCCAATTTTTAAAATTTTTGCGGTTTTTAAATGTTTTTCAATTTCCAAAATTCTGTCGATTTTTACATTTTTTCAATTTCCAAATTTTTGCCGATTTTTACATTTTTTCAATTTCCAAAATTTTCCCGATTTTTACATTTTTTCAATTTTCAAATCAGAGCCGATTTTTACATTTTTCCGATGTTCAAAATTTTCGCGATTTTTACATTTTTTCAATTTCCAAAATTTGGTCGATTTTTACATTTTTTCAATTTCCAAAATTTGACCGATTTTCACATTTTTCCCATTTCTAAAATTTTTGTCGATTTTAACATTTTTCCAATTTCCAAAATTTTGCCGATTTTTACAATTTTTCAATTTCCAAAATTTTGCCGATTTTTACATTTTTTCAATTTCCAAAATTTTGCCGGTTTTTTTCATTTTTTCAAAATTTCCATAATTTTTCCGATTTTAACATTTTTTTAATTTCCACAATTTTGCCGATTTTTACATTTTTTCAATTTCCAAAATTTGACCGATTTTTACATTTTTTAATTTCCAATATTTTCCCGATTTTTACATTTTTCCAATTTCCGAAACATTGCCGATTTTTACATTTATTCAATTTCCAAAATTTTGTCGATTTTTACATTTTTTCAATTTCCAAAATTTGTCCGATTTTCACATTTTTCCCATTTTTAAAATTTTTTGCCGATTTTTACATTTTTCCAATTTCCAAAATTTGGCCGATTTTTACATTTTTTCAATTTCCAAAATTTTGCTGATTTTTACATTTTTTCAATTTCCAAAATTTTGCCGAATTTTACAATTTTTCAAATTCCAAAAATTTCCCGACTTTTACATTTTTCCAATTTCCAAAATTTTTCCAATTTCCAAAATTTTTTCAATTTCCAAAATTTGGCCGATTTTCACATTTTTTTCCATTTCCAAAATTTTGCCGATTTTTACATTTTTTCAATTTCCAAAATTTTGCCGGTTTTTTTCATTTTTTCAAAATTTCCATAATTTTTCCGATTTTAACATTTTTTTAATTTCCACAATTTTGCCGATTTTTACATTTTTCCGATGTTCAACATTTTCGCGATTTTTACATTTTTTAATTTCCAATATTTTCCCGATTTTTACATTTTTCCAATTTCCAAAACATTGCCGATTTTTACATTTTTCCAATTTCCAAAATTTTGCCGAATTTTTCAATATCCAAAATTTTCCCGATTCTTAAATGTTTTTCAATTTCCAAAATTCTGTCGATTTTTACATTTTTTCAATTTCCAAAATTTTGCCGGCTTTTTATTTTTTCAAAATTTGAAAATTTTGTCGATTTTTACATTTTTTCAATTTCCAAAATTTTGCCGATTTTTACATCTTCCCAATTTCCAAAATTTTGCCGATTTTTACATTTTTTCAATTTCTACAATTTTGCCGATTTTTACATTTTTCCGATGTTCAAAATTTTCGCGATTTTTACATTTTTTCAATTTCCAAAATTTTGTCGATTTTTACATTTTTTCAATTTCCATAATTTTCCCGATTTTTACATTTTTCCGATGTTCAAAATTTTCGCGATTTTTCCAATTTCCAAAATTTTGCCGATATTTACATTTATTAAATTTCCACAATTTTGCCGATTTTTACATTTTTCCGATGTTCAAAAATTTTCGCGATTTTTACATTTTTCCAATTTCCAAAATTTTGCCGATATTTACATTTATTCAATTTCCACAATTTTGCCGATTTTTACATTTTTCCAATGTTCAAAAATTTTTGCGATTTTTATATTTTTTCAATTTCCACAATTTTGCCGATTTTTACATTTTTTTATATTCCAAAATTTTGGCGATTTTTACATTTTTCAAATTTCCATAATTTTCCCGATTTTTACATTTTTTCAATTTCCAAAATTTTGCCGATTTTTACATTTTTTTTTAATTTCCAAAATTTTTCCGATTTTTACATTTTTTCAATTTTCATAATTTTGCCGATTTTTACATTTTTCCGATGTTCAAAATTTTCGCGATTTTTACAATTTTCCAATTTCCAAAATTTTGCCGATTTTTTCATTTTTTCAAATTTGAAAATTTTGTCGATTTTTACATTTTTTCAATTTCCAAAATTTTTACATTTTTCTAATTTCCAAAATTTTGCCGATTTTTACATTTTTTCAATTTCCACAATTTTGCCGATTTTTACATTTTTCCAATGTTCAAAATTTTCGCGATTTTTACATTTTTTCAATTTCCAAAATTTTGCCGATTTTTACATTTTTTCAATTTCCACAATTTTGCCGATTTTTACATTTTTCCGATGTTCAAAATTTTCGCGATTTTTACATTTTTTCAATTTCCAAAATTTTGTCGATTTTTACATTTTTTTAATTTCCATAATTTTCCCGATTTTTACATTTTTCCAATTTTCAAAATTTTTCCGATTTTTACATTTTTCCAATTTCCAAAATTTTCGCGATTTTTATATTTTTTCAATTTCCACAATTTTGCCGATTTTTACATTTTTTTAATTTTCAAAATTTTGGAGATTTTTACATTTTTCCAATTTCCATAATTTTCCCGATTTTTACATTTTTATACCCGCTACCCATAGGGTAGAAGGGTATTATAACTTTGTGCCGGCAGGAAATGTATGTAGCAGGTAGAAGGAGTCATCTCCGACCCTATAAAGTATATATATTCTTGATCAGCGTCAACAGCCGAGACGATATAGCCATGCCCGTCTGTCCGTCCGTCTGCATGAACACCTAGATCTCAGAGACTATAAGAGATAGAGCTATAATTTTTTTTCGACAGCATTTGTTATGTTTGCACGCAGATCAAGTTTGTTTTAAATTTTTGCCACGCCCACTTCCGCCCACGCAAATCAGAAAAAATCGAATAACAAGCGTAATAATAAGCTGGAGTCGCGAGACGAGGATATACATTAGGAACTATAGTCTTTGTGACTCCTGAAAATTTGGTTGCGATCAGATAAAAATTGTGGAAGTTATTAAAGAAATAGTTTTGTATGGGCAAAAACGCCTTCTATGCTTTCGTTTGTATTTATGTGTGCGTCTAACATGCTCGCCTATATTAGTGTCTGTCTGCATAGAGAGTTCGATAGTGCGATAGCTCTGGTGGTAGAGTCCGAGCCGAGCATGTTGTGGTTCTCGGGTTCAAGCCCCGCTCGGGGTAAACAATTTTTTTTTTAATTTTATGAATGTCTAACATGCTTGCCTATATTGGTGTGTAGTGCGCCGGTTCGAGTCTCGGTCGGGACTCATACATTTTTTTTTTATTTTTTTTTATTTTTAACGCTATATACATAGAGAGTATGCATAGAGAGTTCATAAGCAGTGCGATAGCTCTGTCAAAGCCGAGCAAAATTTTTTTTTAAATTTATGTATGTCTAACATGTTTGCCTATATTAGTGTCTGTATGCATAGAGAGTTCAATAGTGCGATAGCTGTGGTGGTAGAGTCCAAGCCGAGCATGTTGTGGTTCCCGGGTTCGAGCACGTTCGGGGTACAAAGATTTTTTTCTTAAATTTATGAATGTCCAACATTCTTGCCTATATTGGTGTTTAGTGTGCAAGCCCAACATTTGGTGGTACGCCGGTTCGAATCTCGGTCGGGACTCATACATTTTTTTATTATTTTTTTTTATTTTTAACGCTATATACAATAATTCAGATCAATTTGGTTTTTTTTTTGCCGAAATTAGATTTCGGAAAAGACCCCATTATATTTAATGGCCTCCTCGAGGTGTTCCCTGGGTCTTGCTTTAATAAATAAAATGTATTTTATTGAAGCAGGAGCTGATTCGAGCGGCGACAAGGAAAAGGGTAGCGGGTATCTCACAGTCGAGCTCACTCGACTGTAGCTTTCTTACTTGTTTCAATTTCCACTACGAAAACGGGACAGTCACATTAGGAGATTACAAATTCACATTTCAAAATGAATTTCGCGACATTCAGTACAGGGAAAGTGACAATTTGACTTTCACTAGTACGATCGAGCATTCAGTTCAAACAAAACATGAAGACCCAATATACAAAAGACCCCACATATATCCACAAGCTTTTGATCAAGAGGTCAATAAACAAATCAATGAAGTGATAGAGCAGGGCATAATTAGCAAATCTAAATTCCCCTATTGTTATCCAATCTGGATTGTTCAAAAAAAAAAATTGACGCTTCAGGTAAACCAAAATTCCGGTTAGTCTACAGGAATCTCAATGAAATTACCATTGACGACAAATTTCCCATACCTAATATGGATGAGATCCTAGAAAATTTAGTCAAATGCCAATATTTTACTACGATCAATCTTGCAAAGGGCTTCCATCAAATTCAAATGGATACCGACTCAATTGCAAAAACCGCCTTTTCAACCAAGCATGGTCATTACGAATTTACTCGTATGCCCTTTGGGCTTAAAAATGCTCCATCAACTTTCCAGCGCTGCATGAACAACCTGCTTGAAGACTTGATCTTCAAAGATTGTCTTGTTTATTTAGATGATATTATTTTCTACTCCACTTCATTGGAGGAACATATATCGTCCATATCGAAAATCTTCTCAAAACTTCGGGAAGCCAATTTGAAATTACAACTTGACAAATGTGAGTTTATGAATAAGGAAACTGAATTCCTTGGGCACATTATCACCATGCAAGGTATAAAACCAAACCCGAACAAACACCAAAGGAAATTAAATCATTTCTAGGTTTATGCGGATTTTACAGCAAATTCATTCCCAACTTTGCAGACATTGCAAAGCCTATAACAATCAAATTCAAGAAAAACTCATATATAAATATAAAAGATATAATCACGTCCGATCCGATATTAGTTTATCCAAATTTCGAAAAACCATTCTCATTAACAACCGATGCTAGCAACTTTGCTATAGGCGCCGTTCTGACACAAGAACACAAACCAATTTGCTATGCAAGTCGAACTTTAAATGAACATGAATCAAAATATTCAGCTATAAAAAAAGAACTATTAGCTATTGTGTGGGCAACTAAATATTTCCGTTCTTACCTATTCGGTAGAAAATTCAAAATCCTAAGTGATCATAAACCATTAGTTTGGCTCAGTAATATTAAAGAACCTAACATGAAATTGCAAAGATGGAAAATCCGATTAAATGAGTACGATTATCAAATCAAATATTTACCAGGAAAAGAGAATAATGTAGCAGATGCCCTTTCGCGTATCAAAATAGAAGAGAATTTCCTAGGAGAAGATGCAGTTAGCACAGGAGCAACTATACATAGCGCTCAAGAGGATAGTCAACATCACATACTTATAATCGAAAGACCTTTAAATTATTTTAACAGACAAATAGAATTTCTGAAAGGTGACGATAACAAAGTCGAGACAACTCGTTATTTTCATAAACTCAACATGAAAATTTCGTATAATGAAATGACCAATCAATACGCCAAGGATATAATAAAAGAATATCATTGCTCGAAAAAGAGTATTGTCTATTTTCACAATGAAATAAATTTTCCAATTTTTCAAAGAGCTTATTTAGAAATAATAAGTCCAAATAATATAACTAAAGTAATGAAAACAAGCTCGAAATTAATCGACTTACAAACTTTTGTAGAGTTAAAGGAGTTCATAGTAACAAATAAGAAAGCTACAGTCGAGTGTGCTCGACTGTGAGATACCCGCTACCCATTTTAAATAAAAGCAAAATATTGCGGTATTATTTCCAAAATATACCAAAAAATACTAAAAATGTGCCAAATATATAATTTGGTATATTTTTAGTATTTTGTATAGTACCACATTCAAAATATACCATAGACGGCATCATATACCAGATTGTCGGCCAAAGCATATTAGACCCCTAGTAAGTTGGCGTTTTAGCCCATACAAAAGTATTTCTTTAATAACTTCCACAATTTTTATCCGATCGCAACCAAAGCTTCAGGAGTCACAAAGACTTTAGTTTCTAATGTATATCCCAAAATTTGGGACTCCAGCTTTATTATTGCGCCTGTTATTTGATCTTTTCTGATTTGAGGGGGCGGAAGTGGGCGTGGCAAAAATTTAAAACAAACTTGAACTGCGTGAAAACATAACAAATGATGTCGAAAAAAAATTATAGCTCTATCTCTTATAGTCTCTGAGATTTAGGTGCTCATACGGACAGACGGACAGACAGACAGACGGATAGACGGACATGGCTAGATCGTCTCGGCTGTTGACGCTGATCAAGAATATATATACTTTATAGGGTCGGAGATGCCTCCTTCTACCTGTTACATACATTTCCTGCCGGCACAAAGTTATAATACTCTTCTACCCTATGGGTAGCGGGTATAAAAACACATAAAAAGCTGTTACATCCAGGAATTAAAAAAACAATAAATTGGTTCGAAGAAAAATACTATTACCCTGACTATTAGAAATTAATACAAAATTTAATTAATGAATGTGAAGTTTGTAATGTAGCTAAAACTGAACATAGAGACACAAAACTCACTTTTGAAATAACACCTGAAGTTCTTAACGTTAGAGATAAATATGTAATAGATTTTTATATGATAGATAAAAAACAATTTCTTTCTTGTATAGATGTATATTCAAAATTCGCAACATTAATAGATGTTCAAAGCAGAGATTAAAAGTTCTCAATGAAATGGGAAAACCTTTAGAGATAAAGGCAGATAAAGATTCAGCATTTATTAGTGCAGCTTTGCAAATTTGGTTACAAGAAGAAAATATAAAAATTAACATTACCACAAGCAAAACTGGAATATCCGACATAGAAAGGTTCCATGAAACAATAAATAAAAAGTTACAAATAATAAGAAGTGACGATGATGTAGAAAACAAATTAACAAAATTTGAAACAATTTTATATACCTATAATCATAAAACAAAGCATAAAGCTACTAATAGAACCCCAGCAGACATTTTTATTTATGCAGGAACTCCTGAGTATAATTCACAAGAAAACAAAGTAAATCAAATAAATAATCTTTATAAAAACAAAAATGAATTTGAAGTAGATACACGATTTAGACAAGCTCTATTAGTAAAGTCTAAAGCAACGAACCCTTTCAAAAAGACAGGTAATATCAAGAAACTTGATGAAAAACATTTTGAAGAAACAAACAGAGGAAGAAAAGTAACCCATTATAAATCAAAATTTAAAAAGAAGAAAGTAATTAATAAAAGCGAATATTACAATTCCAGGCCAAACGATGAAACATCCTAAGTTGTTGTTGCTATTAATACTATCAATTATTTGTACACCTATAAACACTCAACGAGTTGAATTTCACCCTATTCAAAACGACCAAGGATTCATCCTATTCGAATCAGGAATAATCAATTTACCTGTATCTTTTGAACATCATTGCTAACTGTAAACGTGTCACAAATAGAAAATTCTTTTGACTTAGTAACTCAAAGCCATATTTTCAATAAATACCCTCAAATAAGATACTTAGTGAATAAACTTGAAAAACAAATGACCGGTATTAGAATAGCAAGTGGTTTATTCGATTTTATAGGATCTTCTTTTAAATTCCTTTTCGGTACATTAAATAATGAAGATAAAAAACAAATTGAAAATCAGATTAATAACATCGCCCATAATTCAATCCAAGCAAGCAATCTTAATGATTTTATAAAGAAATTTAATCAAGGCATAAATATAATAAATAGCCAAAGTAAAATTCTGGAAGAAGAAAGACAACTAAATTCGTTACTATTTAATATTGAACATTTTACCGAATATATTGAAGACATAGAGTAGGGATTGTCGATGCCAGATGATGGCAGGTGTGACCACTCAAAACAGCTGACAGTGCGGTCGCGATCAATTGATATCGATAGATAAAAAGCTAGTATACTGTGCGTGTGACCTTGTCAAGATGCAATTTTCGATTTTTTTTTTAAATTAGTTTTGAAATATTGTAACGTAATATATTTAATAAATGTGAACTTAATGTATTTAATTAATATATTTTTTGCAAATTTGCGTTATAAAGTTAATTTGTATACTTGAAAAATCAAATTAAAAATTAGTTAGAGTCCAATATTAAGTTTTGTGACTTCATACCCTGATGCCCAGCTAATAATTTATTCACTCAAAGCTCTTCTTCCAAATTCAGAGAATCCAGCTCAAAAATGTCGAATTCATTATCTTCGCCTTCTTGTACCTGATTTATACATTATTGTCTACATATTCCCCTGTTATTGAAAGCTCAATATCAAGAGTTTCTAAAAGAGCAATAACATCTCTGGTAGCTTTTTTGTAATTTAATCTTTAGCGTTCATTTAGATTTATAGTTAAAAATAGTGAATTAGAGGAATCCAATGCTTTATTAAACACATCTGAATTAGTATTCAGACGGCTGTTTTGTTGCATGAGAATGCATATCGCGTTTGTACAATTTTTTGCGCGCTTCTGATGCATTTTCACCGAGAGCTCCTAGACGAAGTGCGGAGGTTTCCAGAATTTGGTGCCAATGTACCAGTACTTTATGCAAAGTTTGAGACATTGAATACCACTCATAAGTATTAACCTATAAGTACATCAAGTACCTTCTTTAAGTCTTGATGAGCATACCTCAAACTCACATTATGTAGCAAATAAAATTTTATAAACACTTTTCAAAATGGCATGCAACAACAGTGGCATTGAATTTTTTGATTCCAAAGCTAATTTTTACTTTAACCTTGGTCCTGCCTTAGTGTAACGTCAAGCGTTTACCACCAGGCTTTTCGCGTGGGACATCTTCTTAAGAAACTTAATTTTGAACGAGGACGCAAGCCATTGCGCATGCTTTTCTGCTGCATTTTGGCAAATTAGTGTTAATCAATCCGAAAAACTGCTTAAGCTTATCTTTAATTAAGATTTGCTGAACATCACTTAATTCATTTTTATCGATATTTTGCAAAACAAACGGTTTAACAGCACCTTGTTGGCGGTTGTTGTTGCTCCAAAAATCAAGCAACGTTGAATAACAAACCGTAAATACATCTACAACATTGAGTTTTTACGAAGATCGGGCAAAAATGTTAACCGCTATTTGATTGTCAATAGTTTAGTTAATAACATGCAGCTTTAAAATTGCCTCGACTGGCCTAGACTCACAAGTTACATTCCACGGAAACACAGATACATTTTTTTTAGCAGGGACCTAAAAACATACCAACAGCACATTGTTCGTTTGGACAATATATCACATGTGCTAAAAATTTAGAGCTTATAATTAATATTACACACCTTGACGATTAAAATTCATATTTAAGTTTTTTTGTTTGATTTAATATTTGAATATAAAACTTACATAAGAAATCACAAACTTTCGGGTGAATTTTTTTCATTTGGAGTTGCCAGATCAAAGTCTTTATTTATGGTCGAATAACAAAATATCAGCGAAGTCTAAAATTTTTTAAAAATATGTTTGAGTGTTCTTGAAGTATTCTAATTCAGAAAATAAAGTCAATTTAATAATTCGGAACACAAAAAAAAATGTAAAAATTGCGCACTTCGCGACTTTTTGCCCATAGTGGACTGGAAAAAGAAGCCAGGAATTTCTCCGAACTCAGGCTCGACGCCGCTTCCAAGTGGATCACCTTCGTGCTGAAGCACAAGAAGACGCAGGCGTATCCCTTAGTGATGAGACAGGTTCGGCCGGTGTAGTTTTTAACCTAAGAGTCCATCGAAATTGTGTGTGTAAAGGATCTCAAAAAGGATGCCCGTTCTGTGGTCCCATACATCCTTTCTTAAAACAAACTTGATCATTATAGCTCTGTCTCTTATAGTCTCTGAGATCTAAGTGTTCATACGAACATACGGGCATAGCTAGATCTTCTTCATAATCTCTGCAAATTGGGATGTGATCAGCTAAAAATTGTCGAAGTTTTTTTTTTTTTTAGGCTTAGTTTGTTTTTATTGCATCTTTTCTTTATGAGTCTAACAATAAGGTTGCAAATCTTAAAATAATACAATATCTAACAGTTTGTTTTGAACTGAATAGAGACTACGTGGTCCTAATAATTAGCGCTGGATAGGAAGGTCGTTGCGGCGAAGACGAGAAATGCTGAGAATTTTTGATTGAGTTCGTTGCATTATATCCACACTGCTGTTACTGGCATTCCCCCACAACTGGGAGCCCTACATCCAGATTGGTTTCAAGACGGTGTTATATAGGAGTACCTTGTAGTCCAAGCTAAGGGGCGAGCGGCTATTGATAAGCCAGTGGAGGCTGTTGGCTTTGAGCTTTAAATGCGTTCTTTTGGATTCAATGTGGCTGCGCCAGGTAAGCCGTCTATCGAGGTGTACGCCAAGATATGTTACTACATTTGCTATCGGAACCACTGTGTTGTTAAGAATAAGTGGAGGGCAGTCTTGCCTGTTAAAAGTGAACGTTACGTGTTTGCATTTTTGTTCGTTAACTTTGATTCGCCAGTCGAATAGCCATTTCTCCACTGCCACCAGGTGTATAGCAAGTTGCGCCGTTGCTTGCTTGGGGCATCTCGAGCGGCTTAGGATCGCTGTGTCATCTGCAAAAGTGGATAAGGTAAAGTAGATAAGGTAAAGTGTTGGTCCAAGCACGCTGCCTTGAGGAACTCCGGCTCTAATGATGTAGTCATCGGACATGGCTGAATTACATCTTACTGAGAATTTCCTGTTGTATAGGTATGACTTCAGAAGTTTGTGAGTGTTGGTTGGGAGCATTTCTGTAATTTTGTGCATTAGACCTTCTAACCATACTCTGTCGAAAGCTTGTGATACGTCCAGAAGTATCGCAGTGCAGTACTCCCTTTGCTCGAATGTATTTCGGATTTCTGAGGTTATGCAGTTGACTTGCTCAATGGTTCCGTGTTTTTCTCGAAAACCGAATTGATGAATCGGGATTTTGTTGTGTGTTCTGAGATATGGGGTAATGTGTGCCAAGAAACATTTTTCAAAGAGTTTTGATAGACACGTTAGTAAACTAATTGGTCTATATGATGAAGCGATTGTGCGGTCTTTGCCAGGTTTTGGTATCATTATAATGATCGACTTTTTCCATCTCTCTGGAAAGTGTCCGTGTCTCGTTATTGCATTGAAGAGCTGGCACATAGCTCGAACAGCACAGAAAGGAAGTTCAATGATCATTTTTGGTGATATTAGGTCGCATCCTGGAGATTTTTTTGGGTTGAGTTGTTCGTTTATGATTTTGAGTAACTCATGTGGCCTAAATACAATAGGTTCATACGTTGATGTGTCTATATCTGATGTTGCTGGCAGTGAGATCCCGTTTGATGATGTGTTGGGCTGAAATACATTTTGAAGATGCTCTGCAAATCTGACGGCTCTTTCTTCGTCGCTTCGAACCCAGTTGCCTGTGGATGTCCTTATTGGCATTGCAGATTCGATTGGTGCGCAGAGAGATGAGTGTGCTCTCCAAAGTGGGAACTTGGAGCTCATTGGGGATAACTTCTATGTAATGTTTTTGGGACCTTTTTTCTTCAAGACGAAGTGCAACTGAGAGCCTCCGTGTAGCGTCTTTTAACCTTTGTTTTGTGGATGGTGATCTGTTGGATTGCCATTCTTGTCGTGAGCGTCGCTTTGCTAGAACGAGCTGCTCTATTTCAACGTTCGTGTATCTGTTATTGTTCGATGTTTTTTGCGTTTGTGGAGTTGATACGCGAGCTGCTGCGACCAAGACGGATTCAAGAGTGTTTGTGGATAAGTTGATATCAGCTTCGTCATTCAAACGTGGATTCAACTCAATGTGCGAACTTATATATTTTTTGTACTTAAGCCAATTGGATTTATTCGTTGTTAGTCTGAATGGTTTATCTACCGCAACTGGATGTAGATTTAGATGAAGAAGTACAGGCGAGTGATCAGACGATAGATCTGATAAGGAGTTGGCACTTATCAGGTTGCGAGGAATGTTTTTTGTGACTGCAAAATCTATCAAGTCTGGCAGTTTTCTAGGATCTGTTGGCCAATATGTAGGTGTCCCTGGTGACACACAGTCTAGCTTCTTGCAACAACTGCTTGTTACTTGTTACAACTGCCTTCCCTTAGGAGTCACAAGTCGAGATCCCCAGTGCGTATGCTTGGCATTAAAGTCTCCTGCTGCTATAAATTGTTCGCTCAGAGAGTTGAAATATTCCATGAATTGGGATTCTGATATTGTAAACCGAGGAGGACAGTATACGGCGGCAAGCTTTAAAGATCGGGAATCCATTTGCACATCTATTGATGTAGCTTGCATAAAGTTAGTGGCGAAGCTATTGTGGAAGCAGTGCTTGATGCGATTTCTAATCAGAATCCCAGTGCCTCCATGTGCTTTCCCGTCTGGGTGATTCGTGTTGTAGAATAGGTAGCCTCGAATTTGAAAATTATATTTATTTGTAAAATGAGTTTCTGCGAGTAGCATTACATCGATATGGTTATTATTAATGAATTGAGTTAGCTCGAGTTTGCGCTGTGAGACGCCGTTGGCGTTCCACAGTGATATTCGGAGTGGAGCCATTGGTTATTTAGTCTGTTTTTGAGCAAGAAGTAGCTCAATCAAAACGTTCTGGTTTCGCATAAGATCTTGCATAGTTGTCTGCATGAATGACATGAACTCCATCATACTATGTTGAAGATTACATATCATTGTTTCAAGTTTGTTCGTAGACTGTTCTTCTGGTGGATGAGGGGAAACTGATGATCTTGGATTGGTGGGAGCGGTACTTTTAAGACCCAATTTTAGAGCAGTTGCAAAGCTTGCGGATTTGTCGGTGAACTCATTATTGGCTAAAGATTTAACAGCTGTAGGGGGGAAGACATTACGTGTAGATTTCATAGGTGGTGTATGTGAGTGAGCAGTGGTCACTCTTAGGTGTGTACGACTTTTCAGTTCCTTGTAGACTGGACAGCCCCTGTAGTTAGCCGTATGGTTGCCTCCACAGTTTCCACACTTTTTGCTGCTGGGATCCTCTTTATTTTTTGGGCATTTGTGAGATTCATGAAGGTCTCCACAAGCAACGCATACTGGACGAAGCGTGCAATAAGACCTTGTGTGGCCATATTCCTGACAATTATTACACTGCACCGGTCCATTTCTTTTATGCGGTTCCTCTACCGTAATTCTGCGGTGTAGTAGGAACTGGAGAGTAAAGATTGGAAGCATTTTATTTTGTTCAGAGGCTTGGATTTGGTTTCGGGTTCAAGTTCTACCTTGAAAAGAGGTTGAGGCTTTCTTTCTCTATTCAAAATGTTAATAACATTTTTTACATTAAAACCTTTCTCCATCAGTGCTCTTGTAACTTCAGCTGGTGTTACGTCCGGCTCAATACCCTTTAGAACTACTTGCTGGCCCTTACTGCTTTTTAATTAGTACGTGTAGAAGTTTTTATTATTGTCGTTTAAATACTTCGAAAAAATTCTGTAGTTTTCTTCCGTATTAGTCTGAACTTTTGTTTCGTGAATATTTCCCTTTGTTAATGGAATTATGTGGAAATTGTCTGATCCTATTAGATTCAGTATCGAGTTTCGAACTTTTCTCTCGAATGTAAATCGGCGGCGGCTTAGGCTTTTTGTTGTCCCCTACGATGTCTTCAGGAGGTATATTATCGGATTTATCTGCCAAAATAGCAAATCTGTTTGCTTCTATGGGCTTCTCTATTGTAGATTGTTTTGAGGTGCCTCGAGTTATTTTAGCAGAGTTACCAAGTCTAGAGTTCTGCGGGCTAAGCTTACGTTTTATTTGTATGTAGCGATCCATACCAGTCTGTACGGCCGAACGTTGTTTTGAAGAGAGCACGCTGGTGTAAGGTGCTGCATTATTTGCTTGCACAGCAGTTTCCGTTATTACAGTAGATGGTATTGCGCGAGCAGTCGATACCATTGTAGTTGTTGCCGTTACAGTTGCTAATGACGTCACCGTACTGGTGACCGTGGCTAAGCAGGTAGGCATGAGGGAAGGGTATGGGGTTTTATCCAACGAGAGCGCAGGAGAGCAAGAACGCACCCTGCCTTGCGATGTTGGATTGAGTTCATTACTCGGGCTTGGGGTTATTGATCGCGGTTGGTTATTTTTTGTTGGGTTTGCGGTCGCGTTGTCTTGCGTTGACACGAATGAGTGGTATGCGTTGTTACGTTGCAAAGAGAGTCGACGCTCGTCTTGCTGACGTTGGAGCACCGTATTTCTTATTTTTATTTACACAAAAAGTACGAAGTTCATCGCACTAAGCGTCTTTTCGCCCACTGTGTATTTTTGTTTAGAGCTTGCACTGCACTATGCTTTGTTTTTATTTAATTTTCGTTGCACGATAAGAAGACAAAAAGAAAGCTCGTCTGCACTCGCCGACGTTCGCGACTATTGATGTGATCAGCTAAAAATTGTCGAAGTTATTAAATAAATACTTTTGAATGGACGAAAACGACCACTTACTAGGGGTCTTAGTTGCTTTGGCTGACAATCTGGTATATTTTGCACTCTATAGTATACATTGATATACCATATATATACAAGTTAGTATATTTTTGGTATTTTGTACTATATTCTTTTAGTATATTTTGAAAAAATACCGCAATATTTTGCTTTTATTTAAAATGGGTAGCGGATATCTCACAGTCGAGCACACTCAACTGTAGCTTTCTTACTTGTTATAAATTAATCTGTTTAATATATTTACTTAAATGCTAAAAAGGAAAAGTGGTTGAAAAGCAAATTAAAATACGAAAGGCAATTTTTCGCGCTGCCTACTTCTGATCAAAACAGAAGTCAGCTGTTTTAGTACTAAGGAATGAAACTTTTGATGCCACATGATTGCAGGTGTGACCACTCAAACTAGCTGACACTCTAATACTTTTAGTGCTTTTTCCTTATGATATGTTTACACTGTTCTGTGCGCATGACAAGTTTATTTTCAATTGCGATTATATATCCGTTTGGTCATATGTGTATGTGCTTTTTAGTGTCACTTTTGTCGTTCCGCGTTTCTTTGTCACTAACACACCACATGCAAACTCTTAGTTTTATTTTATTCTAAGTAATAACGAAGCTTACACTTTTATTCATAAACGTAAAAGACACTACATATAAACACTATATACATCCACTACATATATATACTACACACGTTGCTGTTTGTGTTGTATTTAACATCCTTTATGTTCCTCCAACCAATATCTATATATTTCCGTCTGCTTTCCGTCGGCCCTGTTCGCTATCCTGTGGCGTAGGCCTCTTGCAACATGCGCTAATGCGCTAACAATGAAGGCAGAGAGGCCATGGACGCCAAGTAGTATCTGAAGAGGCAAATTACCCAAGTATCCGGGTCAGTCAGGAGTGACGCATCCACGCCTCCAGTGTATTACTTTGGCTGCCGGCTCCCTCCAGTTGACACTGAAGTTTTCCATAGGGATTACTTGCGCTGCCCGACCTTTTGTGATCTTTTCACTGCCATCTATGTCAACAATTCGAGTTTGACTCCCGTTGAGAAGCTCTTTCACCTTAACTCAAAGACAGCAGAGGAGGTCAGTTAAATCATTGTAAAGTTTCCTCTCACAAACGATGGTTTCGCGTCGGCTTGGAGTACTCTCTGTGAACACTTTGAAAACAAGCTTTTACTGATAACGAGCCAACTCAAGATCCTCTTCAACCTGTCCATGGTTTCACAAGAGTCAGGGGCAGCGATTGAGGAGCTGCAGAGCATTATTCAGCGGAGCTTGACCGCTCTTGAGCACTCCGATATTTTCGTCTCCAGTCCATTCGCAGAATGCATCCTGGTGTTTTTATGCTCGTCAAAGCTCCTCAAACTCACACCTCTCGCTATGGGAGCAATCTTTGGTGGACAAGTCGAAGATTCCCGCATAGCAGGAATTGACCACGTTCCTCAAGAACAGTTATTGACCCCTCGAGGCTATTGAGGACGTGAAGACGACTTCAAGCTCCCAGAACTCAACCGCTGTGTCATCTTCTCCACAATAAAGTTTAAAGCGTGTTAACTCGATTCCTCCGAATGTCGGTCAATGATCGGATGACCTGGTGGCGCCTCTTGTTCTTCCACTTCAGCCACACTTTTCAATATACACTCCACTCTGAACCAATCGGCAACAAATGTGCAAAATTACTTTGCTATTAACACTAAGAACATCATTCTCGGCACAGTGACCAAAGTGGCTTTAATATTTGAGCGTTTATTCCAACGCATAAAGTTGCCATTCCATTCCGTTCAAGCCCAAGTATCGAGTCTGAATAACGCAGTTGCGACCAAGCGCATAAGTTATGTCACTTCAGCATTGGTTCTCTAACAAAGCCGAGGCTCCATATCGAGACCTCAGCTTTCGCCAGTTGGCATGCAAGCTGCCTATTCCATGTGCCGCAAGGTTTACTAAGGTGATCGAACTGGGAGATCCCTACATCTACAAGAGTGCTCAGTTTGACATGAGCGGATATCCTTCCGTCAGATATACTGAGTGGTCTCGGCTAAACATTTGTGGCTCACTCCTTGGGCAAGAAACCCTGTTTGGCTAGATTCCCACCATCGGCTTCATCTCTGCCCGAGAGGGGCATTTCCAACGTCGCTCACATCCTTGACGCAGCTAACATCCTAATCGACACAGGATGTAAAACGTTCGAGATGCGAGCGCTGATCGACCCGTGTACTGCAACCAGCCGTATCAACGCATCTTTGGCAGCAGCCTACCGGCTATCCGTCCCCCTGTTGGTATAGAGGGCGTCTGCACGGCGATCATCCGCTTGCGGACATCCGACTTCCGTCGAAAGGTGCTGCTGCAAATTGATCCGACGAACGATGGTTCAAGCCATCGATATTGTCCCTGGTGCTTGGCACTGATGTGTATCTTCACATCACCCAACCTGGCATCCTGCCGAGCACCAACGGTTTGCCAATGGCCCAGAATTCCACATTAGGTTGGAAAAAAACAAACCAGCGCTGACGTGTGGGAGCGATCGATTGTTATCGATAGCAATTAAGTTGGAATATTGTTCGTATAACCTTGTGACACGCACAGCCAGACTGATCTAGCTTTTTTCCTCGAGCTGGTCATTGCTATTTTTAGTGGTTTTTCCATATCATATGTTTCTACTGTTCTGTGCGCGTGACAAGTGTATTTTCAAGTGCGGAAAATAAAGCAAATTTAAAAGAGAAATTTCTACAAAAACCCCCACAAACAGAAAAGATAGCAAAATTTTGACCATAAAGTTAAAAATACCAGAGCACCTCAAATCGAATACGTACGTTTTGGTCGCAAAACAAAAATAAAAAGTGAAAACCGGAGCAAGCCTGAAATATGATATATGTACTTACGTCTATTTCGTGAAACAGACCGTTAAAATGTAGTTTGAATTTCTGAATGTTAAATTAGCATAATTAGATTAGTAATGTATATGTTAAGAACATTGTTATTGTTAAGAAACTCTTAAATAAAAATAAAAAGAGATTGATGGCTGATTGGTGAAGCGAGGTCCCAGCGGGACAGCTATACAGGCTGAGCGTGGCGCGATTGTTCTGGAAGCGTCAGCAAAGAAGAAGACGAGAAAGGAGACATTGGCGACTCGCTACGCTTTTACCAAAGTTTACAAATCAAAATGGAAAACAATGATATTAAAGAGTTCTCTACATATACATATGTACAAAATAAGATCAATTGTTGAATTATGAAACAAGCCATAAACTTATTTTTTTTTGGTGTCGTATAATCAATCTAATGTTATAGACAGTAAAGAATTAAAGGAAATTTATATATTATATTTTAGAGAAGACCATAACTCCCGAAAGCTTTTATCAACAATAAATTAAAAAAGCAAATTACCTAAAATATTAAAAATAAATAAAATGACGATCACTGTATCTTTTTAAATAGTTTTTTAAATGCACAAGAGCTTATTTACTAACTTGGAGTAACCCGGTACCCGAATGGTTGGAGAATATTATAAATTTAAGCCTTACAGGAATTGTACGTCAGTCAATGGTATGTAAGGCACATTGCATGGAGACGTCTCCAACCTTATAAAACACATACAAGTTAACTAAAAACTGTAAAAAAAAAGTGCTAATTAATAAAAATATCTTGTCAGCATTTGACGGCAATTGCTCTACGCTGCAATCGGAGAGCTTTGTTATGTATCATCCGCTTTCGTCTGCTTGCCGACCATGATTATTGTTTACATCATTTTATGATCCCCAACATTGTCACTCTGACAATTAGCTAAAACATTTGAACATTTTGTATTTAATTTTAAATTGATCAAGCGACTGAGCACATTGCTAAGGTACAGCCTAGCTGAACATCACCACAATAATAAAATATCAAATTATACTAATTGGCGCCCAACTAGTCGTAATTTCGTTTACCCACGCGTTCGCAAAATATTTGACTTTAAAGTCGCAGTCACATCAATAAACTGCGAAGTGAAATGCTTTCACTAAGAAATGAAGTGAAGTGAAGAACACAATAAACTGCGCAGTAAAATGATTTCACCGAACAATAAAGTGATGCGTTAAGTGTGATTCAATAAATGCGAAAGCCGACCTTGCTCAATATAGCAGCGTCACTTTCTTGCCGGCAAGAAATTCAAATTCAAAAATTTGTAAGTAGATTCCTTGTTATTAATGAAATCAAATCGAATCAATTTTTTGACATTATGTCGATGATGTGATCATTTTCTCAGAAAACAAGGAATCTCATATCAGATATGTAGGGTCCTGAAGAGTAGAAAAACAAGTAAGAAAGCTACAGTCGAGTGTGCTCGACTGTGAGATACCCGCTACCCATTTAGAATAAAAACAAAATATTTCGGTATTATTTTCAAAATATACCAAAAATACTGCAAATTATACCAAGTGGTATATTTGGTATATCGATATAATACCACATTCAAAATATACCATAGACGACATAATATACCAGATTGTCGTCCAAAGCAACTGAGGCCCCTAGTAAGTAAGCGTTTTTGCCCATATAAAAGTATTTCTTCAATAACTTCCACAATTTTTAACTGAACGCAACCAAATTTTCAGGAATCATAAATACTATTGTTATGATTATATGTGCCAAAACTTGCAGCTCTAGCTTTAAAATTACACTTGTAATTCGATTTTTTTGATTTTCGGGGGCGGAAGTGGGCGTGGCAAAAATTTGAAACAAACTTGATCTGCGTGCAAACATAACAAATGCTGTCGAAAAAAAATTATAGCTCTATCTCTTATAGTCTCTGAGATCCAGTGTTTCATACAGACAGACGGACAGACACACAGACAGACAGACGGACATGGCTAGATCGTCTTGGCTGTTGACGCTGATCAAGAATATATATACTTTATAGGGTCGGAGATGCCTCCTTCTACCTGTTACATACATTTCCTGCCGGCAACAAGTTATAATACCCTTCTACCCTATGGGTAGCGGGTATAATCACGTTTTTTAAGAAAAGCGTGAACTTCCTTGGGTTGGTTGTCACTTGTAACGGTTCAACGATAGACCCTGAAAAAGTAAATGCTATACAATTAAGCCGAAAACAGTATTCGAAGTTAGGTTATTATTGGCTCTCGCAATCTATTACAGATGTTTTATCAAAGACTTCGCAGCAATAGTAAGACCTATTTCGGACATTCTCAAAGGGGAAAATGGCTCAGTCAGTAAGAAGTACAGTTTAGCGAAACGTTTTACAAACTACGCAACTTCTTAGAATCAAAAGATGCCATGCTCAGATACCCTGATTACAAGAAGCCATTCGATCTATTTTGGCATTGGCCAAGCTGCGACATTATTTAAAGACAGCAATATCTTTACCGACCATCAGCATCTAACTTTTGCGGTATCGGAATCAAATACAAATGCGATGATTAAGAGGTAAAAAGCGCGCATTGGCGAATCTAATGCTCAAATTTTTAACAAGCCTGGCAAAGAGAACCTCGTTGCAGACACCCTCTCCAGGCAACAGAATAACCCTGTACAACAACAGGAGATCGACTATTCCTTGCTAGATGAGCTTGAGGACACAATTACATCCAACGGAGTTAACGCCATCCATTGTGATTTGCACACGCTTGCATTAATACAGGATGAAGTGGTCCAAAGATTCCCAACTGTAAGGTTTTGGCATTGTAAAACTAGTGTAGTTGACATATTGGGGGTTGGGGAAGGATAGGAAATACCCGTCACAGAACATAATAGAGCTCATAGATCAGCTCAAGAGAATGTGAAGCAGGTATTATCCGAATATTATTTCCCCGAAACACAAAATTAGCCAACGAAAGTGTACAAAATTGCTAGACATGTGCTAGGGCTAAATTTGACAGAAATCCTACAAAATAGGGGATGTTGCACATAGACATCTTTTCTACCAATAAAAAATATTTCTTAATTTGTATCGACTAGTTTTCGAAATTCGCTGTTGTTAAGCCTGTCCCTAGAGCACTTGAAACCAGCTGTGCTTCAGCTAATGAATTTTTTTCCGAAAGCGAAAACGATATGCTGTGACAATGAACCAGCATTGAACTCTCAGACAATCGTAACAATGCTGGACAATTTTCAACAATTTTCGAGTCAGCATTACAAATGCTCCACCCCTACACAGTGTCTCCAACGGACAGATGCACAATGGGCGATTTGGTCTCGCTAGCGGCATTTAATTCAAATTTTAAAAAAAGCGTTGATATTTTTTTAGAAGTCGACAACAGATGCTATGTTTAGATTTATCAAAGCGTTTTATAAGATCTACAATCGACTGATCATTAGCTGTGAACGGACAAACACACCGTATGATTTTGCAAAGAGCTCTACAAAATTATTTCTTTTTGCGCGCATTGATTTCGAGTTCTTCGGAAATTTACAATTTTTAGTGACTTTATTAAAAGTTTGGATTTTTATTATCTTCAAGGTATGCATTACAAAAAAAATCAATGTTTTTGACCGGTTTATAAATGTGTAGCTGTGTATTAACAACGAGCCCGATTATGGTGCACCTGTTTTTCCTTGAGTCGAACTTACAGGATTAAAGTGGATTCAGTCTAATTCTTTTATTAGCCAATAGTGTGAATCAGTGGCGTCCAAAATATGTAATATGAACTGCTATTACCTGCTAGCCTTCAAACTATGGTACTTTTTATGCTGCTGACAGCAAAAGGGGATCCTTTTTTAGTATGTCACTCAGAAGTCATCCTATTTTTTCCCCATCATCCCATCACTTTTTGGATAAAGTTTATATATGAAATTTGTTAATTGAAATTAAAAAAGTTAAAAGTAAAACAAAATATTATATTTAAGAAATTTTTTTTCAAATTAAAAAAAATTTTTTTTTTGTTTTACTTAAAAAATCTATGATTTTTCTCTGATCAGTGAGAAAAACCCGACTGAAGACATCTATTTTAGTTTAGAAGTAATTAATTAAATGCCGCTTGCTAGACCAAATCGCCCACTGTGAGATGGAGCGCTTTGATAGCACTCGCCAGATGTGTCAAAGTCGCTACCCATTTTAAATAAAAGCAAAATATTGCTGAATTTTTTTCAAAATATACTAACTTAATATACCATAAAAATTCTGAAAATATACTGAATCGATAACTTTGATCTGATCGCAACCAAATTTTCAGAGATCTTGAAGACTGGCATTATTGTAAATTCGCAACTCTACCTTTAAAATTACACTTATTAGATTTTTTCAATTTGCGGAGGCGGAAGTGGGCGTGACAAAAATTTGAAATAAACTTGATCTGCGTACAAACATAAGAAATGCTGTCGAAAAAAATATGACTCTATCTCTTATAGTCTCTGAGATCTAGGTGTTCATACATACGGGCGGACGGGCATGGCTAGATCGTCTCGGCTGTTGGCCGAGTTGATCAAGAATATTTACACTTTAAAGGGTCGGAGATGCCTCCTTCTACCTGTTACTTACTTTTCTTGCCGGCACAAAGTTATAATAATACCCTATGGGTAGAGGGTATAGAAATTAGTGACACGGTGGAAATTATATTGCTGGCAGCATCTGAGTATAACAAGTAAAGTCAAGCCACTCCGTTATCAACAGGAAACCAGTTGACGTTGTTCAAGCGCACCCGGATGAGCCCCAAGAGGCCACAGAAGACAAAATCAGAAATGCTCAGGTCGCGGTCAGAAAATGCTTCACGGCCAAACAGGGTGTTCAATGTTGGTAAAAATAGTTTTAGTCAAATCCAACCGAAGGAAACTCACGCCATTGTGCAAAGAAAGAGTAATATAAGCGGACTTGGGTGGTCCACAAAGACAATCTCAAATAGCATCATCATTAATCGCCCCTAGGCAAATTACTGTAAGGTAATTTTTATCTTCCTTCATTTTTTCTAGCCACTTGGCTATACTTATTTTAAGTTTACGTTTGGTGGTACATCCCCTTCGTGGATGGTAAGATCTTATTGTCGAAAGAATGAGCCTACGTCAGGCACTCAGCAAACCTTTCGGAGTACATGCGCGTAGTAGAGGACACAGTCGATTTAGCAAACTCCAATGATATGTTTCGCAGTCGCGCTCATCTCCAGGATCTATTGGAAGCCTTAGGTGTACACCATAGGGTCGCCAGAAGTTTAGATTTCTTAGGATTTATGTTAAAGGTTGTGGCGGATCAAGTTCACGGAAATGCAGTTAGTATATTTAAACAATAAACAAATCAAAATAAACACCAATATATTGCACCAAATTAACCTATTAACATCTACTGTCAATCGAATTCTTGATGAAGCTAAAAAATCACAAGTCGACACAGGTCGCTTGTATGAAATATTATTGGTCAAAAATATAATGCTGATGGAGTTACAGAATTTAATGCTTTCCATAATCCAAGCAAGGGCTAACATTGTAAGCCCGAATATTTTAGATAACGCAGATTTGAAATCCATTTGGTTAGAGTAACATACCAACATTCCCATAGGGGACTGACCTTGTCCGTCAAAGTCCTCCAATCCCTTAACTCCCTACACTTTATTATTATATTCCCAGTAATTAAGTTTGCCTGCAAGAAAATAACCATCTTTCCCATTATCCGAAAGAACTTCATACTACGACTAGACAATAACATTATAGCCGAATGCGATGAGAAAACTTACACAGTCGAGGGTTGCAGCGCCACATTTGGAGGCACCTTTTGTCGACTAGCACCAGGAAAGAGGAAAGAGCTCCATGCGGGAGACATTGCACATTGCGAAATCCAACCAAGCAACCTTGATGCATTCACCCTAGTGGACAGCGGCATCATAATCATCAACAACGGATGGGCAAAGGTGCAGGTAAACAACGTTGCCGAAACCTGGATACACGGTACCCATCTCATCCTCTTCAGCGATCGCGTCAACCACAACAACGCTCCGAATAGAGTTCCCGGGATTGCCAACTCCCCCTTACTGAGGAAATCGAGAAGTTTAAGGAAGAAGTCGGTGATATTCATCGCTGTATCTATCTGTGTTGGACTCGCCTGCCGACGATCTATCATGGCAAAGAAGTCTGCCAAGCAACTAAGAGAGGTGGTCGCAGAAATAGGGTAGGGGGAGTAGTTAACTAAGTACTGTAAACAAAGTGCGGACGAATAAAAATGTTTGTTTTGTTATGTAGCACCCGCTGTCGCACATAAATATGCTTTGCCTACTTTTGTTTACATAATTTCATGATCCCCAACATTGTCACTCTGACAATTAGATACAAAACTTTTCTTGAACGTTTTGTATTTAGTTTTAAATTGATCAAGCGACTGAGCACATCAGCTCAGCTCCGTTAATAAAGATTACATTTTAACTCAAAGATTGTTTGATTATTAAGGCACCGTCTAGCTAAATATCAACACAAAAATAATATATCAAAATACTAATACTAATTTATATACATTCTGGATTTGCATCAACCACAGCATTCATTCCTTCAATTATACAAAAAATTTACAAATTGTTTAAAATTAATAGTAGATGGTATAGCAAATTTGATACTTTAGGAATATTAAAGCACTTTTTTGATTTATTTAAAATATGTAGTACGTATCTCACAGTCGACTATGCCCAACTGCGGTTTTCTTACTTGCTTATTTTGTTAAAAACTTTTAACAAATTGTTAAAACTGCCTAATAGTCTAAACAAAAAAAAACGAAGATTCAAATAATCTCTTTAAGAATAGATTTATATGTGAACTTTTAGAACGAGCCAGTATGTATGTAGAAATATCTAATTTCGTTTTGCAGGAACCTTAATTTACAAATTTGTATTATTGGGAAGGTTGCGGATTTTTATCAACTTTTATTGCGTGAAAACGTCAGGCATAAACCTCTAATCATACCATCTCATCCGCACAATAAATAAAATAACATTTCATAGTTAAATATGTCGCCATATTATTTTTGCATATATTTTTTTTTAATATTTTAGTAAAGTTTGTAGCTTTTGTCCAATAAAAACTGCATAAAAAACGTCTGGCAATGATTAAGAAAACATTAAATTTTTTGGATACACTTATATCTGATGGGATGTTATCTATGTAAGAAACGTACTACAAATAATATGTACAAATTTAAGATTTGCAAATCTCAACAAGATGCAAGCTTCTGCAGTTTCCTTACGACTCAATCCCGAGTAATCATATAATTCAATTGCACAAATAGTGAAGAAGAATTAATTGGTGATTATATATACTATAGTTAGAGCAAGAATTTCGATATATTGCACTATAATGTTATGGAAACTTGCTGGTGTCATATTGTTTCGCAAATGAATATATGTACATATACAGATGTAGCATGTTTTCAGATATTTAAGAAAAACAAAGAAAATATGTTTAAATAGTATATTATACCATCGAACAGATTTCAAAATAATAAATGTTAGTGCTAAGTATAGTTATTAACAAGTTTGTGTAATCGTACGTTAGCTTGGTTTCGAAATCGCTCTTTTTTTACTTCATGTTTAGTATAACCCATGGATTGAGCATAAAATGGAGGAGCTGACTTTTTTCGTAACACTATTTTATTTCCTAAAGTGAATTGCATAAAATCAATTATGCGGTCGTTATCTGCATTCTTAGGATCCAAGAGAGGACTGGCTTTTATTTCTTTATATCCATTTCTTGCCATTTGACTTTCAACAATATGTAAATGTGATTCATTTGCAATATCCTGGTACGTTTTTTGGCGCATAAGTCCTATAAAGAATGCTTTTACAATATGTTGGAGATTGGTTGAACCTTCAATTTTTGCATGTATATCTTTTATACCTATTGCCTTGCATATAGTTTGTAGAGCGCGATGACATACCAACCCATATCCATCAGGTTTTTTTGAAGCAATTATTTTTGTTTTTCCAAACGCGGTATAAAAGTCGTGATTTATGGTTCTGTTTTCATAAAGGTTAATGCTTATCAACTTTTGTCCAGCCCGATTTTTAGACTTTCGAAGAGCGGTTCGAACTTCGGGACCTTTAGCTAAAGCAAAACCAGCCAAGCCATTTTTATTTCCAGTCACCGACAATACCGAGTATCTTCGTTTTCTTCCCATGTTGCCTTTCATTATAAAAACTATTTTATTTTCAAGCACAAATGTATCGAATGAAGTGAATTCCTCCTCCCCCACAGTGTCGGGAGGCCCAATACTACGACCCGGCATTTTTGTTCCAGACCATCCCCGATCTATTGGATTTATTTTCATTTGTTTGAAATTACCCATAGAGTCACGAATTTTTTGTATGTTTTTTTCTATATCATTGTTTTCAGACTGTTTTTGTTGATGTATAAGTTCGTTGCCTCTAATGATTGGAGCGTTTAAGCCCGGCCAAATACACGACTTCCTTCCAATGCCGATAGCTTGCCCTTTATTAAGGTCCTTTGCTATTTTTTTTCCTGTGCCTTTTCCGCGTCCTCTCTTTTTACCAGCATTACTAACAGCTGTTACCCCGCGCCATATATCTTCAGCAGGCACTATAATGCAGAAAAGAAATCAGTACAGTATGTAGAATAAAAATATTTATAAAATTAGAAAAATAAAAACAAATGGTTGTGAAACAATAAACTCGTTTAAATTCTCTATATGTCGTGGGTAAAAATTAAAGGCAGAAACTTTACTTCAGCTTTTCCACAACTTCGCTTGCTTTGAATTTTGAAATTTCATGTGTTTCTCGAACATTTTTTTACATCAGTCAGAAATCCGAAGTTAATTCATAAATCAGTTGACAAAGGCAACATGAATTTTATATTCCTACCAACTAGTGCAAACATTTCTCGCAAAATTTTTTTTTACATTTGTCAACGAATCAACATGTCAGAGGTCACCAAGACAGTACTTAATCGATTTTAGATTGCCAAAGCGCTGGCGCATTTTGCAGGCAAAGAATAAATTCTTGCAAAAATTTCTTCGACATTTAAAGATTGATTCATTCTATTCCTCTTATATAAAAATAGTGACTGCTCGCTGTTTCTGGATTCGCCGTTTACCCAATGTTATAATTTGATCTTTGCAGCAATAGCGTGAAACTTGGTTTAATTGTTAGTTTGTATATATGTACCCAATTGGTAATTGTTTCCTGGCTGGCTTAGAGTAAAGGGGAAAAATGTTTAATTTTTACAAAAAAAAAATAATAATTTAGTATGCTCAATCCACTCGAAAACGAAACCGGCAAAAATACCAAATCACACTTACATAATTTATTTAATACTCACATTTATTAAAAAAACTTGTACTTCGAGAAATTAATAAATTCGATGATAATTCTAAATTTGTAAAATTGTCCACACGAAGCGATGGCTTCCAACATAGTTTCTGAATGGATTTTAATAGCAATATGGCCATTTCTCGCACACTCGTTTTATTCAACTAATTTTGTAAATTAGGTATGGGATAATATCGGGTTATACCTATCGATAAGACGTTACTAAACATATATTTATAATTATTTTCGATAAAATGTATATTATTTTATTTTTTAAAACTACTTTTACATATAAAAAATAATTTTTTTTTTTTAAATAAATGTAAATTAAAAGTCAAACTGCAATTTTAAAATTTAGTTGTCAAAGGAATACTAAATATTGCTTCCACTGGCCGAATCATTCAACATAGAAAAGTGAACCCGCGTGTCTAATGTATCCATTAGCAACTGTGAGTCTATTTCTTATTTAAATAGTATGCTGCCACTTAACAATTTTGAAAGTATTTGCCTTTCCGTCAAGGTATGAAAATAAAGATTAATAATTGTATTAAATTAATAAATTTAACGATGCACTTCATTAAAAAGAAAGAGATGACGACACCTTCTTCACCTATTTCTTTGACTACAATACCCCAAGCATTTAATTACTTTTTTTTTTAATAGTTTACTGTTTCAAAAACTATGGGCAGCTCTGCCACCCAATATTTCTCAATATTTTTCTTTTCAATATTTTTTAATTATTCAAATTTTTGCGTCGGTAGATTACATTTTTTTTATTTGTGGAACAGCTGACTGCGATCCATGTATATTCCAGTATCGAAGTATCGACACCCTTTATTTATTTTGTCCTTGGACTGTATCAACGAAATTTCGCCGCGAAAAATGTTGCGCAGTTATATAGCGATTTACTTTATTTAAAAAAAAAACTTTAAAGCTAAAATGGAATTAAATGTTAATTTCCTTATGCCGAAATGCATTCATTTACATAATTTTAATAATAAATTTGATTAATTAGTGTTTATAATTTCGTTTACTGAATAAAATTTATGTCACAACGATTCTATGATGAGAGCGCTAACACCTAACACACATTATTCATAATAGCCTATTTCCACTGCACCCAAAAGCTCGGTTTTCTTTGGTTTTTCTCCGTTCAGGTCGAATGTTACGTTCGCCCAATTTAAAAGCCCATAAGACAAACAATCGGTTTTTCTACGTTCGCGAGCTACGTAGAAATGGTGAAAACACTTTTTCGGTAATTACGCGATATCTTATCGATGTGACAACGAAAAGGAGCTCACCACTTAATAGCCTATTTCCACTGCACCCAAAACCTCGGTTTTTTCGGTTTTCTTCCGTTCAGGTCGAATGTTACGTTCGCCCCATGTAAAATTCCATAAGAAAAAGTCGGTTTTTCTACGTTCGCGAGCTATGTAGAAATAGCGAACGCACTTTTTAGGTAATTACGCGATATTTTATCGATGTGACAACGAAAAAGAGCTCACCACTAAACAAACAGCTAACGCTTAAGTGCGCCAAGGCATGAAAATAGAAAAATAAAAATTTTATTTTGCTTAGTAGAGCATATTTTTTATAATTTAGATTAGCCAAAAAACTCGCAAGCCGTCAATATCGTGGAGTGCCATCCACGAGGCTATGTTGTTTGAGGTATGGGAGGAGAAATGTAGTACCATTTTTGGCCAATCCACAAAAGCGCTCCACAAGGATGCCTTATTATTAAAAAAAATTATCTTCCAAAAAAGATTTGCTGTTTCCAGGAATATTGCGCTCCCAAAAACACCCATGCCGTTGCTAAAAAGTAAATGTATTTATTTATATATTACATTGCTGTCTGCAATTCTACTTATGTACATAGGCATAAACTGGTGGCAATTTCTTTACTGTTGGCAATGGCCTATACTCGATACTCCGTTAATTTTTCTTCCACTTCGTTAAAATCCTCATCAAAATCTTGCAATTTAAAACAGCTGACATTAATAACCTATTTCCACTGCTATAACAAACAGCTGACATTAATAGCCTATTTCCACTGCACTCAGTTTTTCTACGTTTTCAAAGTCCCGTTTTGGAATTTCCATTGGCACGAACCGAAAAATATGGGCAACGGTAAATTTCTCAATATGGCCGCTCTGAAATGTCAGCTGTTTAAATGTAAACACGAGTTGGCGAACAATTCAAAAAACAGCACGCGCATTTTAAAATGGGAGATTTTCTTAAATTGCAAGATTTTGATGAGAATTTTGACGAAGTA
Source organism: Drosophila niveifrons (assembly GCA_035046325.1). Taxonomy (NCBI): domain Eukaryota; kingdom Metazoa; phylum Arthropoda; class Insecta; order Diptera; family Drosophilidae; genus Drosophila; species Drosophila niveifrons. The sequence goes on along the minus strand of JAWNOC010000001.1, from coordinate 142,245 downwards.
GAAGAAAAATTAACAGAGTATAGAGTATAGGCCACTGCCAATAGTAAAGAAATTGCCACCAATTTATGCCTATGTACATAAGTAGAATTGCAGACAGCAATGTAATATTTAAATAAATACATTTACTTTTTAGCAACGGCATGGGTGTTTCTGAGAGCGCAATATTCCTGGAAACAGCAAATCTTTTTTGGAAGATAATTTTTTAATTAATAGGGCATCCTTGTGGAGCGCTTTTGTGGATTAGACAAATTCTTCTCCCATAACTCGAACAACATAGCCTCGTGGATGGCACTCCACGATATTGATGGCTTGCGAGTTTTTTGGCTAATCTAAATTATAAAAAATATGCTTTACTAAGCAAAATAAAATTTTTATTTTTCTATTTTCATACCTTGGCGAACTTAAGCGTTAGCTGTTTGTTTAGTGGTGAGCTCTTTTTCGTTGTCACATCGAAAAAATATCGCGTAATTACCTAAAAAGTGCGTTCGCTATTTCTACGTAGCTCGCGAACGTAGAAAAACCGACTTTTTTTCTTATGGAATTTTACATGGGGCGAACGTAACATTCGACCTGAACGGAAGAAAACCGAAAAAACCGAGGTTTTGGGTGCAGGGGAAATAGGCTATTAAGTCCGCCAGGTATCAAAATAGAAAAATAAAAATTTTATTTTGTTTACTAAAATTTTTTAAATTTTTGGTTGAGCAAAATAACTCGCAAGCCGTCAATATCGTGAAGTGCCATCCACGAGGCGATGTTTTTCGAGTTGTGGGAGAAGAATTTGACAGTATCGAGGTATGCCCAAAAAAACATACACATATACAAACTCCCGAAAAATTGCGCGAGTTGTTCTTCAAAAGTGTCGACTCATCTAATAATTGTCGTAGCCTACTTCGCTCAAAAATTATTGAGTCATGGTAGCGACCTGAGCCTCCGACGTTTATATAAAGAAATCTGTATCTAAAATTACATTTAACATGAACATACAAATGCAAAAATTAGTATTACACAATTGCATATTTATTTAGCATCAACCATTGCAAACAATATAGTTGAGTACCAGCCTTTGTAATTAAAATATTCAGCTCCATCAGTTGCACATGGAAGAATTTCAATATGACAGCCATCTAAAAAAATCTTTCTTTAATAAATTCTGTTAATTTTCCCTCCATTTCATCAAAATCCTCATAAATATCTTGCAATTTAAGAAAAGTTTCCATATTTAAATGCGCGAGCTGCTTTTTGAATTGTTCGCCAACTCGTGTTTACATTTGAACAGCTGACATTTCAGAGCGGTCATATTGAGAAGTTTACTTTACTTTACTTTACTTTGAAAAACGCAGAACAACTGAGTGCAGTGGAAATAGGCTATTAACGACAATATATCGTATTAGTAGATTGGTTGTTGTGGTGATTTATCGATATAAAATCTGTCATATCTAAATCAATAAAAACAATAACAAAGGATAAACTGAACGATTGATTCATTAATTAATATTTACATTTGTTACAATGTCTTGGTTTAATCTATGGGATGGATTGAAAACGAAGACGTGCAGATACCTCTTACAAAGATATTTGGGACAGTTTTTCGAAAATAATCTGAATTTGGAACAGTTGAAAGTGGATCTTTACAATGGAAAAGCTGTTGTTGAAAATATTTCACTAAAAGTAAATGTAAGTTCTGCTTGAAAATTGATTATTTATATGCTAAGCTATTTATAGCTCAAAGAAGTTTAATACGAACAGTCTCTTGAACTTAAACAAATATATATATATGTAAGTATGTATGTATGTATGTGCATACAAATTTATTTACTGCGCCTTACCTATTAACTGCAAGTGATGAATAATGGAATGATACATTGCATTGTTGATAATTTAGTAAACTACGACCGAAAAAAAAAATCTGCACATTCATCGTATTTTTTTGTATAATGTCATAAAGAAATATCCAAATTTTCATAATACAATGGATCCATATCATATCTTAGTTGTTTTTATAAAAAAAACTTGATTGAAAACTGCAAAACAGGCATGCTCCTGATATCACTGTTGGTTTTCGTTTTGGGACCCAAACCGAGATTTTCGTTTTTAGGTGCTGCGGTCTTCACAAGTTTTTGGTCATCGTTTTGCTATCGGAACGTTTCATTTATTATTGCTAAAATAGCTGACTTTTGTTTTGGTCAAAAATAATAATGCGAAAAAATTTCTTTCGTATGCCCAATTTTCTGCGTGGATAGAAGTCACATAAGGATAATTTTATCATGCATGGATGATTTATGGTTCCCCTGACTGAAATATATCTGCCTTTTGTCTTTTTTTCAAACAAAGATTTCAAACTTTCCTAAACAAAATCAGTGGAGCGTCAAACAGCTGTTTCCCCCAACAAAAGGTGATACCACCTTTTTAATCGGTTTCATTTCGGTGATTTCAAAATTTTTTTCTATACAATTTTAGCACTTAAGTAATTAAATTAAATTAATTAATTAAAAAAAAACATATTTTACCTAACTTCAGCAAATTAAGTGCCATCCCTTTCATTATACAAGTATTTTTAACTTGCTTTTTCATTACACCAAAAGTATGACAGCTTAGGCGATAACTCATGGTGTCGGTCGGTCACCAAAACGAAAATTGTTGTTGCCGGCGGCAAATTTTTATTTGAAAATTTGAGGTTGGGTCAGAAATTAGTTATTTTAAAATTGAACTTCTGGCGGTCTTGATACAAAGACATTAAACCAATGAGTGAACTATTTTTTTCCTTTTGCAAATAAGATCCGATTTAATATAGAAAAAGGCATTTACTTTTCATTTCGGCAAGACAAAATTTCTCGTTTTGCAATTCAAAAGAATCTTGGGAAAGTGGAAACGGGAGCACCAATTTTTTTGTTATCGTTTTCAAAACAAAAACCAAAAGTGAAAACCGGAGCATGCCCGAAAATTTAATTTTTTCACTTTTCGCTTCTCTTATATGTAGAGAAAAATGCAAAGAGAGCGCAAAACATCGTGTCCGCATTAAGTGCAGGTGGATGAAACTAGTGGATAGTGCTGGATTAGCGGAATGTGAAGAGTTGTCTTTCATGAACCGATTTGATAGTAACAAAACTGGAGAGTTTTTGAATGGCTTGGCAATGGGAATCTTGTTTAATTCAATTTTAAACTGAATGGACTTATGGATTGAATTGGAGGGTCTGTCAAGGACTCTTCATTCTGCAACATGGGCACCTTCTGTGGCGATTGTCGCTTTACAATAATTGGGACCTATGTAGGTAGGTCCTGATGAAATCCATTACTTATTCTTATTGTTTACTAATCTCCGTGGCTCTTTTGGTAAATCGGATTGATCATCGTCACATCACCAAAGTTAGATGGTGTTGTTGTGGGTTGGTCTGTATGCATGGACAGTTCCCATCCATCTCCTTCGTCGCGTTGGCCAGGCGCAGTGTGGCAGCGGTCATGCCCTTTAGACCATAATCTACTTTAACCTCCCCTGACCTCAGCGGGTTTACTGTACTTGTTCGTCGGATGACAATTTTTAAGTCGAAGGTACACGCTCCCTAAGCCATCGTATTGTTGCGCTTGTAAAGCAAATCGGCTTCCTTGTTGGGTTGCCATTTATTCATCTCGCACCTTCAAGGTTGGGCATTGGACTGTCCGGGGTATTTTCCATCCTGAAAAACAGTTCGTTGATTTTATGGGTTAACTGCCACCCTTAGGGTCCCCTCGGTCAATGAGAGAAACGGCAAGATGCCGCCTGGAAATTTCAGCCGTTTATGCGTTGTTGGGGGAACTAGGTGCTCGATGCCTCTAGCTGACAGGAGCCCCTTGCTTGGGACTTCCAGCAGACTGTTTGCGCTTACTTTTAAATGCAAAAGTTTTTGTTACCGCTAACCATATGTTCAGGAAATGTATGTAACAGGCAGAAGGAGAATCCATAAAGTATTCATATTCTTGCCCATCGTAAATAATAATAAAATAATTATGTATGGGCAAAACGAATAGTCTATTTACCAAGAGGGAAAACAATACAAAGATAAGGAATCGATAAGCGCAGCTATTAAACGTGCTTAGAGCGATATTTACTTGAGCTATATAGATGAAGATAGATTAAGTTATTTTATTACTGATTTTTTTTTATTTCTTATAATCAAAGATTACCACCAAATACAAATTTAATTTCGAAAAAAGAAAATATTTATTAAAAATTAAAACGCCTAAATGCGTTTATTTTAGTGATCATGAAAAATTCACTATTTGGTGAAACTTTTAAGAATATTTTAAACACCAATATGCTTTTAATGTAATTAAATTATTTTGCTTTTTACTTTTATTTAGGCTATAAATGAATTATTTGAAGAGCAGGGTTGGGCTTTTGAAGTTATTTCTGGACACATTGGATGTTTGACCGTAATGGTTCCATGGAATGCTTTGATGACAAATGACAGCTCTCTAAACATCTCAGATATGACTATAACTGTGAGGCCAGTAACCCGGTCTCAAAGTGCCACAACTATGTTAGAATCGATGTGGTCATCTGTAAGCAGCTCTATGCAAATGGCAGAAGAATGTATGAAGCAAATTGATGAAGACATACCGTTTTTAAACCACAGCAACACACTAATTGGACTAGAAAAATTTGCTGAAACAATTGATAATGGTGGGTATACAGGTTAAATTCAGAAAATGTTAGTGCATATTTTGGATTAGTTATTTAAGATGCTGTAGAACCCGAAATTTTTAAAAGTTATTTTTAACAATTTTACGAACAATCAACGATTTTGGACGATAAAATCTAGGATGGACAGGGCTTTATCGCCTCTGCTATTGACGCTGATCAAGAATATATATATATTGGGTGGGAGATGCCCCTTTCTACCAACATGTGAGCGAAATTTCATGTCGAAATATACAACTGATGTTATATATTTCCGCTTTTATTTAACAAATGACCAACATTTTCGATTTTTGTGGAAACGTTTAGTATGATGGTATCATGTCGGTATCATGTCGCTAAAGTGTTTATAAGTGGAATAAAGCTTTCAAGGAAGGTCGTGAACGTGATGATGACTTGGACCGCTTCGGACGACTATCCACGTCAATAATGGAATTAGTGCTCAAAAATCCTTGGTTGACTGTAAAAGATCCTTCAGATATGATAAGATTATCAGAAAATATGTGCAAACCATTTTGAAAGACCATTTGCCCTATGAAACCGTAAACCTCGTGTTCTTCTGATTTGGCTCCGCGTGACTTCTGACTATTAACAAAACTAGAGAAAGCTGAACCGGGGAAGGCACTGATGGCTATACCGGAAAAGCACAATTTGGAATGTTTCGAGGTTTTTAAAAAAACGTTGCCATAAGTCTATTTTATCTGATTTCTTAAAAGGGAAAGAAAAAATTCTTATTTTTTTTCCCAATGATAGTAACACCTAGAAGAAGGCAACTCCGTTCCCATAAAGTGTATATATTCTTGATCAGCGTCAACAGCCGTCTGTTCGTATGAACCACTGGATCTCAGAGACTCGTTAGTTAGTTACGATTTTTTTTGACAGCACTTGTTACTTTCGCTCGCAGATCAAGTTTGGTTTAAATATTTGACACGTCCACTTCTAACTCCAAAAATTAAAAAAATCGAATAGAAAGAGTCATTTTTGTTGCGATCACAGAAATTTGGTCGCGTCTTAGTTGCTTTGCCTGATCGTCTGGTACTATATATTTTTAGAATATAGTTTTATTAAAAAGTGGTAGCGGGTACCTCACAATCGAGTACACTCGATTTTTGCTTTCTTTGTAGTCTATTTTTGCTGCGCTTTATTTTGGAATAGTTGCTTAATTTAGAATTGTATGTGATAAATTAATTGTATTTGATAAAATTTGAGAACATACTTGATCTAAAACAGATGTGCTATCGAAAAACTTTTTGCTCCATCTCGTATAGTCTCTGCAATCCAGTGTTTCGTTTTAAGAATAAGCTTGCACTGTATTACCACTTCACATAACCTAATTATTTAATTTTTATGTATAGTTCTTAATCGCATACACGCCAAATTAACCAATACAACGCTGAATATTGAGTATAAGCTGCCGCAATCTTCCAAAACACTTGTCGTAGTGCTTAAAGCAAATCATGTGGAGTATAAAAACCAAACTGGTTATGAAAAGAATACAGCCCCATGTAAAGAACCAGGCACAATGAATAAAACTGATGAGGAACAACCTCCCTTTCTTAATACATTACCAATGATTGCCAAACATCACTTAGTAACAACTGAATTAACAATATGGACTACTGAAATAAATAACAGAGAAATACAACCAATTGAAATTGGACGACTGTGTAAAATTGTGGAATTTATAGGAGACCAAAACTTTAAAATTAGCATTAAACAAACTGAAAATATAGTTGGGCCGAAAGTGAACTTGGAAATAGTAATTGACCATATTTATTCGATGCTTACGCCACGACAAATCAAACTCCTTACTCGTATTTCAAAGGCATTTAATAAAGAAAATCCACAAGATAAAAATAAAATATTAAAACCGTATGAAGACATTAAACCGGAAAATTGTAATATATCCTATCCCATGAAAGCTGCTAGCATTATTGATAAAGATGTTGGTTGGGACCATGCACAAAAGTCAAAACTACTAAACGTTTTTGAAAGAACTAAAAATTGTGAATCGATTATATCAACAACATCCACAAATAGTATGGCAACCACGTTTAGTAATACTCAAATAAACGACGGAAGTAACGAAATTTCAGGAGAAATTTTGAAATTCCAAATTCAAATATTCAAAATTGTTGGAATAATTTTACATAATGAAATTCTATTAGAAAATTCTGCATGCCATATTGTTCCGAATTACATTTTTACAGATGAAAGTGTAATAAAATATTCGAAAATGGCTGATAATTTTTTTCCGAGTACACGTAAAACAGATAACTTGATAAATAGTTCAATTCCAATATCAAACAACAACTATATTTTTTGTATGATATCCTCATTATTGGTCAATGGAGAGCAGCAAAGATTTTGTCAAGAGTTAATATTGAAGACAACATTATCAGCTACAATGGTGGACTTCAGTGAAATTGTTGGCGATGTAGAGTATCCACTCATTTTATTCGATAGAAAAAAGGTTAGTGCTAAATATATTCTTAATATTACTTTTTTGACTTATTCATTGTCTACCTTTAACGGGCCGTTACAATATAAAAAGCTAGCAGGCACATGCAAGCCAATCTTTTCCAGCTTGCTATTATATTACCCGTAAATCAAATATTTTTGGAAGATATGTAAAATATGACTGCATAATTATTTTAGCACATTATGCCAATGTACATTTTGTTTTGTCGCTTGTAACAATTGATATAATTGCCGCGTTGCTCAAATTGCACAATTTTTTTCTAATTTTTTTTTATACCCGCTACCCATAGGGTAGAAGGGTATTATAACTTTGTGCCGGCAGGAAATGTATGTAACAGTTCGAAGGAGGCATCTCCGACCCTATAAAGTATATATATTCTTGATCAGCGTCAACAGCCGAGACGATCTAGCCATGTCCGTCTGTCCGTATGAAACACTGGATCTCAGAGACTATAAGAGATAGAGCAATAATTTTTTTTCGACAGCATTTGTTATGTTTCAAATTTTTGCCACGCCCACTTCCGCCCCCGCAAATCAAAAAAATCGAATAACAAGCGTAATTTTAAAGGTAGTGCTGCGAATTTTAGTGTGTATAATAATAATAGTATTTATGATTTCTGAAAATTTAGATGCGATCAGATAAAAATTGTGGAAGTTATTAATGAAATACTTTTGTATGGGCTAAAACGCCTACTTACTAGGGGTCACAGTTGCTTTGGCCGACAATCTGGTATATTATGCCGCCTACGGTATATTTTGAAAGTAGTATTATACTAAATACTAAAAATATACTGAAATTGTATATTTGTAAATACTAAAAATATACTGAAATTGTATATTTGGTATATTTTTAGTATTTTGCAGTATTTTTGGTATATTTTGAAAATAATACCGCAATATTTTGCTTTTATTCAAAATGGGTAGCGGGTATCTCGCAGTCGAGCACACTCGACTGTAGCTTTCTTACTTGTTTTTTACCTTTAATTGAAAAAGGGAGATCCAAAATGAGTCAAAAGTATTTCATTTTGTGCATTACTCTTTGAGCTATCATTTCTCATACTTTATTTTTACTATTTTTGTTTTCCTATTCTAATACGAGCGATGAAACAAAAATGTGAGGTGTCGCATAATTTTCTTATGCTTGCTTAATTCTTAATTTCTGATTCATAATACTTACCAACCGTGTATACAACTTACGATTAAAACGTCCTTTTTTTCGATAAAAAAAAAAATTGCGGCTCCAAACAGTATTTTCTGTTTTTTTTTTTTTTTTTTTTTTATAATATTTTCAGTCAATCAATGTGTCACAACATTTAAGGCTGAGTGCTCACCACCTCAGACTTGTCTCACGACTATTAGTATTTAAATTTATGTGTCATTGTTCTTCTAGCATTGAGAATACAATAAAAGTGAGAATGTGAAAGAACACGAATAAAAAATATATATGTCTGTTTGTGGAAAACAACATAAAATGTATTAAAATAAATAAGAATTATGCTAATTATTTACGTGACTACTTCACACTACTTGTCACGTCTATAATTAGCCTTATTTTAGTATTAAACAATAGATAAAATGTATATAATTAAGAGCATAGAACTCTTAGAGGGTAAGGTGTAGCAGATACGGTAAAGTTTAGTCGTGACAGTAGATTATAATCACTATATCTATCTCCATAATACAATTAAAGAGAAAACCAAAAACAGAATTTTTTTTTTGTTTAATTCTATTTGGTTTTGGTGCAGAGAATATTGTGGAGACCGTGTGTATTATTATTGTAAAATCAAACAAACAGGATATATATGAATTATTAATTTCTATTGAACATTTTTATTATTAACCCATATTATTGGGTTTATAGGTTTAAGTAGCATGACATCCAGATCAACACGTTAAGATGAAAGCTACAAGCTAAGTAAGAAAGCTACAGTCGAGTGTGTTCGACTGTGAGATACCCGCTACCCATTTTTAATAAAAGCAAAATATTGCGGTATTATTTTCAAAATATACCAAAATACTGCAAAATACTAAAATTATACCAAATGGTATATTTGGTATATTGATATAGTACCACATTCAACATATATCATAGAAGGCACAATATTGTATATTTTGAAACCCGATTGTCGACCAAAGAAACTTAGACCCCTAGTAAGTAGGCGTTTTAGCCTACAAAAACTATTTCTTTAATAACTTCCACAATTTTTATCTGATCGCAACCAAATTTTCAGGAATCATAAATACTATTGTTATTATTATCTATACCAAAACTTGCAGCTCTAGCTTTAAAATTACACATGTAATTCGATTTTTTTGATTTGCGGGGGCGGAAGTGGGCGTGGCAAAAATTTGAAACAAACATGATCTGCGTGCAAACATAACAAATGCTGTCGAGAAAAAATTATAGCTCTATCTCTTATAGTCTCTGAGATCCAGTGTTTAGAGGCTGACGGACAGACACACAGACGGACATGGCTAGATCGTCTCGGCTGTTGACGCTGATCAAGAATATATATACTTTATAGGGTCGGAGATGCCTCCTTCTACCTGTTACATACATTTCCTGCCGGCACAAAGTTATAATACCCTTCTACCCTATGGGTAGCGGGTATAAAAAGTAATTAAGCTTAAATATGAGTTAAAATATTGTGATTATATAGTAAAATCAATTTAGATGTCGTAAGTTTGTGAGTTATTAAGAGAAGTTACGAATATTACTTCGACTATGTTTCATATGTAGGTGCTGCTAAAACTATAGATTCGCGTTATCGAGTTTGACACAATTCTAAGTATGGGGAATTAATTTTTTCTTAAAATTAAATATATATATTACGGCCATTATTTGCAAATTTAATTGATTTCCCTAACTCCAATGAACTGAAACCTCACTTGGGATAAGATGAGATGCTCTCAACCACACTTCCACCCTATGGGTAGCGGGTATTAAAACTGTTGTGTGGTGAAAACGCCTAATATAGTTTTAAAATGAGTACATTTTTATTAAGCTACGTTGAAAAAGTGAAGGTGTCAAAAAAGCACCTCAGCGTTCTACTACCCTATGCGTCTCGAACGAAGTCGGACATATTTGAGAAGTATCAGTCCTAAATACTAATTTAAGGAGTGTTACTAATTTCTCATATAATTTCTGTTTATTAAGAGATCCTCTCTTCACCCAAGTGCTTTTTAGATGCTGCTGTAAATCCTCAGGCGTCTGGTTAGCGTTTGATGTGGTGTTAGCGATATTGAAAATTTTCCAATTACTTCATGCGGGATGATAAAGTGAAGATTACCCTCTGCACTATCTAAACTTTTGTATTCAGTGGAGTCTTAGTCGCTTTGACTGACAATGTGGTATACTTTGCACTTTATGGTATCTTCTGAATCTATATACCTAAAATATCCTTTGGTTTATTTTTAGTATATTAATTTGGTAGCGGGTAGTTTTCTTACTTGTTTTGTAAATATATTTGAATGAGTTATTTGTCTTAACGCTATGGTTTAATACAACATACTTATAATACCAAGAGTAAGGATGATGTCCGACATTTGGTAATATTCTTATTGGACTATTATAATCTTTATCTTTATTTAATATTTAACTTTATTTTTAGAACTGTCTCGAAGGATACCACACTCGGCCTGAATTCGTTTTATCCCATACATCCTCATGTTTTTTTAAACAGAATTCAAACAGAAGTAGCAATAAGATTGAATGTGTTCTTGATGAGTGTACTATAGATATGGATATAACTATTTATGATCGATTGAGTGCTCTGCTTGGATTGTCTCCATTCGACAAAGAGAGTGATACTAACAAACCATTACAAGATGACTTAATCCCAATGGATATTCACTTAAAGTGTAATTCATTCAAGTTACAGATTAGGTAAGTGATTTTACTGTTATTATATATTATTTGTACTACTGTGGGCAAAAAATAGTAAGATTTTTAATTTAAATTGCGCGCGGAAATCCATTCGTCGAAATATTTTTTTTTCTACGTTGGCAAGACTGTCAGTAACATCTATGTCAAATATCACATCAAAATAATCATTAGTGTTTAGTATATTCTTGTCTTCCTGAAGTGCGACTAGACCATTCGGCGATTTTTACAATAAGTGAAATTATTCAACAAAGAAGTTGCATTAAATTGTGGGTGCGGTATCAAATTTCGGGTGCCGAAACGTTCTGAATGTTGGAAAAGGCCTTCGGTGATTGAATGTCACAAAAAAATGTTAAGAAGTGGTTCCAAAACTTCAACGAGGGTCGAAAAAGAGGAGTAAGTCGTTGAAAAATCATGGTGTGGTGCACTATTAATTCCTTCCATCCAGCCAAACTGTTTATAAGGAATATTATTTGTATTTTTTCTGGGCACTTTTAATTGTTTTGACTCTTAGCAAATAAATTTAACATCAGCAATAACATCACTCTATTTTCATCAAAAACCAGTAGGAAGGATACAGTCGATTGTATATACAGTGGGGAGCAAAAGTGATTCCAGGATCAACATTTTCACGTTTGAGCGCGCATAAAAGATAAACGAATGAAGTAAATGGCAATAACTTTTATTTTATTTGAAGCAATTACGCGTAAATTGCATATTAGTAACAGAGGCAATGGCATAGTTATAATTAAAAAAAAAAAACAAAAAAAAAAACGACCCCATCCGTGTGTGCGAAATTTTTGCTGTTATATGTATTTTTGTTTTCATAATTTGTTGTCATAATTCAGAGAAACATACTCCTCTTTGTAGTCAATTTATTGAATTTGGAAATAGGTCTGTAAATGAAGAAGCAGTTTCTAGATAAAGAAAATAGAATTGTTTCCCTGACTAAGAGTTGCTGTTCGACACGCACTATTGCTTCGAAAGTCAAGGTGCAGAAAAGAACAAATGTTTGTGTTAAAAACATGTTGAATGGTAGCCGCCGCCTGCTAACAGACTCTGCCTCTCCACTAAGATGTCCAAAATGAGGAAAAATAAGATTTTAACGTCAACAGAAACTTCCATGGAAATAAAAAAAAAAGTAAGTCGATGGACTCCTAGAAGAGCGCTGGATAGGATTGATTACGTCGCAGCTGTAAAAAAACAAACCACCTTTATCCGAGAAATCCAAGTTGAACCGTTTTTATTCTGATGGAAAACAGAACTGTTGGCGTAGATCGATGACAAGCTTCAAAGGCTACACGTAAAGCTAACAGTAAAACATGGAGGGGGCAGCATAGTGGTTTTGGGGTGTTTCACAATTTGGAACGTTAGACCGTTGCTCAAAATTGATGGGGTTAAACATAAAAGGAAAGGTTTGTTATCTGTCTGTCCGACCGTTCGTATGAACACCTAGATATCAGAGACTATAAGAGATAGAGCTATACTTTATGTTTGCACGCATATTAAGTTTGTTTCAAGTTTTGGTCACGCCCACTTCCGCCCCCGTAAATAAAAAAATCGAATAACAAGCGTAAATTTAAAGCTATGGTCGCGAATTTCGGTATATGCAATAATGACTATAGTCTTCATGATCTTTGATTGCGATCAGATGAAAATTGTCGAAGTTATTAAAGAAATACTTTTGCTTAGGGAAAATCGCATACCTACTAGGCGTCTTAGGCACTCTATAGAATATAGAGTGTAGAGTCCCTTATCAATATACCGAATATATAATTCAGTATATTTTCGGTAATTTATGGTATATTAATTTAGTATATTTTTAAGAAAAATACCGCAATATTTTGCTTTTATTCAAAATGGGTAGCGCGTCTGTCACAGTCAAGCACACTTGAATAGCTTTCTTACTTGTTTTTAAGATATTTTGTGATTATACTCAACTTGACTTTTGAAGCTGATCAAGAAAATATATACTCAAATGCTTCATTCCCAATGTTACACACTGGTAAAGTGATTCTCGCACTTCACAAAAAATATTTTGCCCTTTGTGCTAAAAATGGTGAAATGGCTTGGTATGCTTCTTCGAAAAGTATGACCTTTTCAATTAGGATGGTTGCGCATTATTACATCGTCTTAAAAACTTGATTTACATTATTATTTAAAGATAAATCCCGTTTAATATATACACAACTGACCTTCACACCAACCCAATTTACAACATTGCAATTTTTAGTTTAAAAAAGATACAATTAAAATCCATAGGGAAACTAAATTTTTATTTTTTTGTGGAATTTCTGATTTGACACGGTATTTTAATTTTATATATGTTTACCATCGTCGTCTAACATGCGTTTTGCATATTCCCACATAAAAGCTGTCAAAAACTGGCTGCCCATAATATAATTTTCGACGCTGATTCGCTCATTAGTTGGTGAACCGCCATTATCGTTTTTGGCTATGGGTAAAATAACAACATTTTTTTTCAAATTACGTTGAAAAAGAGAAGGTGTCAAAAGTGCACCACCGTCTCGAACGAAGTTCGGACTTATTTGATAGGTATCAGTCATAGCTTGGAATGCAGCATGGTATTCTGGGGTGTCATAAACACCGTTCCAAGGCGGTATTACTAATTTCTCATGTAATTTCATTTTATTAGGAGATCCTCTTTTCACCCAAGTACTTCCTAGATGCTGTTGTAAATCCTCAGTCGTCTGCTCAGCGTTTTGATGTGGTGCTAGAGATATTGAAAATTTTCCAATTACTTTATGCGGAACGATAAAACGAAGATTACCCTCTGTATAGTCGCCATCTATACCATGTATAGATATATGTGGCATGGTCCAATTTTCAGCTAGGGCTGCTTGTTTCTGAGCCTTATGTGGAAGATCTCGGACATCTACACTTTGCCCAAATTCGTTATAATTGAATTCTGTAATACGAAATACATTTCGATCGATTTGGTAAGTATCAAGCGATCCCTTAAATATTGTGTGCATTTGGCAATTAACCAGTGAACAAAGCAAATAAATCAAATCTGGAAATGCTTCATATAAAGTTCCGCTATGCTCGCAACTACTAAGAGACTGATTAGCACACTGAACTTCCAGATGATAGTAAACTAAACCTCTTAAGCCATATATAATGCATGGCGTAGTATTGCTTTGCCATCGTCTTCCTGCAATGGCAACACAAGAGACTTCTCGAAAGAAACTTATACGTTGTTGTAGTACCGTTTCCAATCCTAAGCTTCCGCAATGCGCCATGCTTTCAATAAGGAAAACAATGTTTATTGGAAGTCGTAACCCAGCATCACGGTATGCCTGTACTGCATTAAGCCAGCACATAAGAGGTCCCTTGTCAAGTGCCACACCTCGGCCATACAAATAATTGCCCTGCTCACTCATTACAAATGGATCAGTTACCCAACCGTCTTCAAATAATGCATCCTCTACATCAAGATTTCCATATACTAAAATCGTTGGCTTATCAGCACAATATTGTAAGAGTCCAATAATGACTTTGGGCATACGAATAATTTGAAACGAATCTGGCATAATTTGCATACCTAAGTGTTCACTAAAGGCCACTACATCCAAAGCTACCAATCGTTTTAATAGCCAATCTATTGCGCGCTGAAATTTACTGCGACTATTAAGGCGCGTTGATACGGTCTCATGACCCACAATCTCCCACAAATCATTAACATAGCATTCACGCTTGATTAATACCATTTCAAATAATCTTTTTAGTGGACTGCTTGTATTTCGAGTATTTGAAAAACTCTTTCCGCTAGAATATTCCGATACAATTTTAACGGAATGATAGTCCATAGCGGCAAGATAATTATTGAAATAAGAAATTTACGTATCAATTTTGGTTTCAGACGCAAATTTTATATAAATATTTTTTCCTTCTAAATGTCACATAAATCTCTGATAAATTTTTTTTTCGATCTGTCAACTGTCTAATCTGACCACTTGGAATTCTGTGGAATTGGAAATTTTTCAGTGGTTTGAAGTTTGGTGATTTCCCAAATCCCTAGTCATTTCTCTCTCACACCTGTATATTTTGAATTTTCGTGTATTTTAAATACAAAGCAAAATACACAGGCGTGTTCCATTATTCGTTTTGGGACCAAAACCGAAATTTTCGTTCTAAATGTTTCGGTTTTCACAAGTTTTTATACGCGCTAACCATAGCGTAGAAGGGTATTATAACTTTGTGTCGGCAGGAAATGTATGTAACAGGTAGAAGGAGGCATCTCCGACCCTATAAAGAATATATATGTATTCTTGATCAGCGTCAACAGTCGAGACGATCTAGCCATGTCCGTCTGTGTGTCTGTGTTTCTGTCCATCCGACCGTATGAACTCCTAGATCTCAGAGACTAAAAGAGAGCTATAATTTTTTTTCGACAGCATTTTCTATGTCTGCACGCAGATCAAGTTTGAAAAACTCGAATAACAAGTGTAATTTAAAAGCTACAGTCGCGAGTTTCGGTATATACAATATGACTAAATGTCTAAATTTGGAAGCGATAAGATAAAAATTGTGGAAGTTTTTAAAGAAATATTTTTGTATGGGCAAAGACGCCTACTTACTAGGGGTTTAATTTTTAACCTGGCAATCTATATCTATATTGCCTGCTAAAGCATATTTTCGGTGTTTTTGGTATTTTATCTTTTTAAAAAAAATACCGCAATATTTTTCTTTTTTTCTTTTTTCAAAATGGATATTTCACAGTCGAGCACACTCGACTGCAGCTTTCTTACTTGTTGGTCATCGTATTGCTATCGGAACGTTATATTTCTTACTGCAAGTAAACGGAAGTAAAAAATGCAAAAAAATTGCCTCTCTTTTTAATCTCCTGCGTTGATAGATCTCATATAAGAATAATTTCATCCTGCATAGATTTTGCTTCCATCTGAAAGCAAAATATTTGCATTTCCTCTTTTTCATTAATAAAGGTTTGTAATATTCATTTTTAAAATACAGTAGAATGGTAATCAGCTATTTTCCACGAAAAAGGGGATGTCACCTTATTAACCGATTTCATTTCGGTGATTTACACTACTCTTTTGTTAAGCCCTTTAAGATTTAATAATTGAATTAAACAGATTAAAATTAGGACAGGTTAGACGATAACTCAAGGTGGCGGGCTTATCGATCGCTCACCAAAACGGAAATTGTTGTTGCCGACGGTAAAATTTGATTTCCAAATTTTAAGTGTGGTCAGAAATAAGTTGTTTTAAAAATAATTACATGCCCAATTGGACTTCTGACGGTCGTAAAAGAATGTCAATTAAGTAATGATTCGAATTTTTTCCCTTTGCAAATACGATCCGATTTAATGTAAAAAAGGCATTTACTTTTCTACGAGACAAACTTGCTTGTTTTGTTAATAGAAAAAATCTTGTGAAAGTGAATATGAAAACCAGAGCCCCGCCGAGAAAAGCCCAGCAGGAAATCACAACAGATTAAACCACTGAAAATTGTCCCCATGCCACAGAATTTCGAGTGGTGTGAGTTGTAAGGCTTCGACATTACATATCGTTTTTGTTTTATTTTTATTAAATTTTAATAATGAATGGTTACAAAATACGGATAACACTGCAATCCAAAAAAAATAAAAAATTAAAAATTATATTACAGTTAACATAAAATTTTACTTTTTTAAGGATAAAAATTTTGATTTTTTTTTTCTACGAAACAATCAACAAACTTCTTACGATAGTATTTAAATCATACTAAATAAATAAATAATATTTTAATTGAAAATGGCTATTGCGCAAAGGCAATTGAAGAGTCTTTACAAAAAAAAAAATGAAACTGTGATAGGAAAATAAAATACCGTTTTATTTGCAAAATTTTCGAAACGAAATGGTTTTATCAATTTCCTTGGAGCTACCTTAAAATTATTCCAAATTTAAATTTCTTTAATAATAATTACGACTTCATTTTAACATTTCCATATGCAAAACTGAAAGTTATGAAAAACCAATGTGCAAGTAATTTTTACTTCTGTCAGTAAGATAGAGAAGGAATGAAAAAATGTAAAATCATTTAAAAAAAAAAAAAAAAAAAAAAAAAAAACGGGAATCTGTGCGATTGAGTGTGTGAAATCATCCGACGAGGCTCTGGGGTTCAATCGCAGGGCTTGGCTCTTTTGGGGTCGCAATAATGCTGATGTGAATGATACGTTTTGCTTCAAGAGTTAAAGCATCAATGTATTATATGAGTAGTGATATAATCATGAAGTTTTTTAAATTCTCACAACAATTAGTGAGATTTTACTATACATTCGCACATAAACACACACACACACACACAATGCGGCCGGAAATCTTCGCAGAGATATTTAACAAGTGTCTACCGGAGGCGGTGTTTCCCAACATTTAGAAAACACAGAGACTGGTTCTGCTCCCTAAGCCAGGTAAGACTTCGGGGGAATCCGCTGCATATAGTCCCATCTGCTCATCGGCAATGCGGGGCAATGATTTGCGTCGCGATTGGAGCGAACTATCGCAGCAGGAGGGGATCTATCGCCAAGCCAGATCGTCAATTGACGCAGTTTCTAGAGGAAAATCGGAAATCGCTTCACAGGCCGTAGCGGGCAGTAGGTGGAGAGGCGGGGCCAGTGAGTATTGCTTGATGATAACGCTTTACGTCAAGAATGCCTTTAACTCCGCTCGCTGGAACTGCATTCTCACTGCCTAACAGCGTCGACATATTTGCTGGAAATTGTGCGTAGCTTCCTGACCTGCAGCCAGCTACTGCATGACACAAGCGCTGGTACTGAGGAGTAGTCTGTAACGGCAGGAGTTCTTGTTGTTAGGAAAGAGCTAAAGCAGGCTGAGAGGGTTTGCAACTAGGCGATTGTGACCATCCAGCACTGGCTTGATTCAGTCGGACTGGCACTTGCGCCGCATAAAATCAGCGAATCAGTGGAGATTATGGTAGGATGCACCTCTATTGCGTCTAAGAGAGCGCTGGAGTACCACCGTTCGAGAAATTGACCAGAGAGCGTGCCGCTACATATCGGCAACTGCGCTCCCGTTACCACAGTATCATAGAGACGCGAATCGTCCGCAACGCAGGACGACAGGAATGCCAAGCGAGGTGGTAGCGTCGATGGAATCCAAAAGGTTGTAGCGTTGTTGATACTGAATCCTTCAATAGTTGTCTGATTCTGCACTTTTGCGCACAAATGGCGCAATTTGCATTTTACTCAGAGAACCTTAAGTTTTCCAAAACCGAGTTTTCCTTTATAGGGAATAACTGTTATGTTTTTTATCCGATCAACACAAAATTTGCAGGGCACATGCGGACATCCAAGGACGATCATGTTATCAAAGCGCTCCATTCTATTATGCTGGTTAACGAAGTACAACGACAAAACACTGTAAAAAGTGGTTTCGAGTGAGTTCAAGATTCGCTTAGAGCCGGGTACTTTCGGACGTTCGGGGCATCTGTGCTGGACGGCGGCGCAGGAAATTTTTGTTGCTAAACCAATTCTGCAACAAGTGTACATAATTCAAGAAGTGCACGATCAGCTGGACACTCAACAGCTCTTCAGCCAGAATGGGCGCTCAGGCGTACATACTTTTAGGAGTTGCAGTAAGCTTGAAGGGTGAGCTTTTCTTGGATCCTATGAGAAACGGATTGTTGTTGCATACTTATATAAGTTGCTTTTAAATTTAATTTAAACGGACTTCTTAAGAGGCTAAGAATAGCGTTTGTTGAAGCTCTGCGATGCAGCGCACACTACCGGCTAGGCCTAAGTCACCATGCGACAACGCAAATGCGGTGAGGCTCAAACAAGTGGGCACCAGCAACATGCCATTAAACTCAGTGCGGCGACAGAGGCGGACCATTGTATCGTGTCTCCTACTGGCAGTGGCAATGATAAGAGGCCGCTCAATGACACATTAATGAAAAAATGAGGAGTAAGCTCATGAGACTGCAGAAACTGCAACGAGCCGTCTCAAGCCAAGTGGAATTCATGCCACAATCAACAAAGGTTCATTGGCAAAGGCAGCCCCAACGCCCAAACGGCAAAAAGATTGCGAGGCGAGTGGACTACTGTGGAGTCGAGGAGCACCGAGATAAAGAGGACTACTAAAGGACGTCCGGACGCACTAGTGGTCAGTGCGAAAGGAGAGTTGAGCTACAGCGACATGCTCTCGGTGGTTACGAGACGGCAGGATGGCAAACTAAAAAAGGTCGTGCAGAATAGCCAAGGGAGATCTTTTATTGGAACTCGGTGGTTTTGGGCTGGACAGTACATCAAAGCTCAAGGATGAAATGGAGACTGTACT
The DNA here is from genome assembly GCA_035046325.1 of Drosophila niveifrons. NCBI lineage: Eukaryota > Metazoa > Arthropoda > Insecta > Diptera > Drosophilidae > Drosophila > Drosophila niveifrons. The sequence goes on along the minus strand of JAWNOC010000001.1, from coordinate 122,891 downwards.
GGGAGATTGCGCAGAAGTGCGCAGTATAACGTAATCCGCGATTTAGACGAGCTTACTCGACAGGATGAGATGTTGGCACTGCATGCACAAGCAGGCATACCCAGCAACTTGTGCCAAATAAAGAACCTCAGAGCGGCATATGCAGGCACACATGTGGCAATTAAAATCCTCGAGCTCGGAAAGCTGAAGATTGGTTGGTCTCGTTGCAGAATTATCGAGCAGGACTAGATATTTTAAGTGCCTAGAGATTGGCCATATAGCCAGTAGATGCAAAAAGCCAGTTGACAGGAGCAACTGCTGCATAAAATGTGGCGTACTAGGCCACAAAGTGGCCTAGAATTATTACCTCTGCAGCGCGAATGGAGACAAAGAGTTAAACCATCAAGCAGGTAGTCGCAACTGGCCATTGCCAGCAAAGAGCACTACATTTTTTTTTTTTTTTTTTAAGCTTAGTTTGTTTTTATTGGATCTCTTTATGAGTCTAACAATAAGGTTGCAAGTCTTAAAATAATACAATATTTAACAGTTTGTTTTGAACTGAATAGAGACTACGTGGTCCTAATAATTAGCGCTGGATAGGAAGGTCGTTGCGGCGAAGACGAGAACTGCTGGAAACTCGCGTGAGGACTCTCGCGAGATAATTTGGATGTACTGATAGCCTGTTGTAGTACTTTGTTTTGATTTGTGCTATCTCTTCTCTGACGAGTGGTATGTGAAGGTCCCTGTGAATGTTTTCATTCCGAACGTACCACGGTGCCCCGGTGATGGTTCTGAGAATTTTTGCATTATATCCACATTGCTGTTACTGGCATTCCCCCACAACTGGGAGCCCTACATCCAGATTGGTTTCAAGACGGTGTTATATAGGAGTACCTTGTAGTCCAAGCTAAGGGGCGAGCGGCTATTGATAAGCCAGTGGAGGCTGTTGGCTTTGAGCTTTAAATGCGTTCTTTTGGCTTCAATGTGGCTGCGCCAGGTAAGCCGTCTATCGAGGTGTACGCCAAGATATGTTACTACATTTGCTATCGGAACCACTGTGTTGTTAAGAATAAGTGGAGGGCAGTCTTGCCTGTTAAAAGTGAACGTTACGTGTTTGCGTTTTTGTTCGTTAACTTTGATTCGCTAGTCGGATAGCCATTTCTCCACTGCCACCAGGTGTGTAGCAAGTTGCGCCGTTGCTTGCTTGGGGCATCTCGAGCGGCTTAGGATCGCTGTATCATCTGCAAAAGTGGATGTGGTTAGATTCCTGCTCGTTGGGATGTCCGCAGTGTAGATAAGGTAAAGTGTTGGTCCAAGCACGCTGCCTTGAGGAACTCCGGCTCTAATGATGTAGTCATCGGACATGGCTGAATTACATCTTACTGAGAATTTCCTGTTGTATAGGTATGACTTCAGAAGTTTGTGAGTGTTGGTTGGGAGCATTTCTGTAATTTTGTGCATTAGACCTTCTAACCATACTCTGTCGAAAGCTTGTGATACGTCCAGAAATATCGCAGTGCAGTACTCCCTTTGCTCGAATGTATTTCGGATTTCTGAGGTTATGCGGTTGACTTGCTCAATGGTTCCGTGTTTTTCTCGAAAACTGAATTGATGAATCGCGATTTTGTTGTGTGTTCTGAGATATGGGGTAATGTGTGCCAAGAAACATTTTTCAAAGAGTTTTGATAGACACGTTAGTAAACTAATTGGTCTATATGATGAAGCGATTGTGCGGTCTTTGCCAGGTTTTGGTATCATTCCATCTCTCTGGAAAGTGTCCGTGTCTCGTTATTGCATTGAAGAGCTGGCAAATAGCTCGAACAGCACAGAAAGGAAGTTCAATGATCATTTTTGGTGATATTAGGTCGCATCCTGGAGATTTTTTTGCGTTGAGTTGTTCGTTTATGATTTTGAGTAACTCATGTGGCCTAAATACAATAGGTTCATACGTTGATGTGTCGATATCTGATGTTGCTGGCAGTGAGATCTCGTTTGATGATGTGTTGGGCTGAAATACATTTTGAAGATGCTCTGCAAATCTGACGGCTCTTTCTTCGTCGCTTCGAACCCAGTTGCCTGTGGATGTCCTTATTGGCATTGCAGATTCGATTGGTGCGCAGAGAGATGAGTGTGCTCTCCAAAGTGGGAACTTGGAGCTCATTGGGGATAACTGTTCTATGTAATGTTTTTGGGACCTTTCTTCTTCAAGACGAAGTGCAACTGAGAGCCTCCGTGTAGCGTCTTTAAACCTTTGTTTTGCGGATGGTGATCTGTTGGATTGCCATTGAGCGTCGCTTTGCTAGAACGAGCTGCTTTATTTCAACGTTCGTGTATCTGTTATTGTTCGATGTTTTTTGCGTTTGTGGAGTTGATACGCGAGCTGCTGCGACCAAGACGCATTCAAGAGTGTTTGTGGATAAGTTGATATCAGCTTCGTCATTCAAACGTGGATTCAACTCAATGTGCGAACTTATATATTTTTTGTACTTAAGTCTGGCAGTTTTCTAGGATCTGTTGGCCAATATGTAGGTGTCCCTGGTGACACACAGTCTAGCTTGTTGCTTGCTTTTATTATTGCATTGTACAACTGCCTTCCCTTAGGAGTCACAAGTCGAGATCCCCAGTGCGTATGCTTGGCATTAAAGTCTCCTCCTGCTATAAATTGTTCGCTCAGAGACTTGAAATAGTCCATGAATTGGGATTCGGATATTGTAAACCGAAGAATACAGTATACGGCGGCAAGCTTTAAAGATCGGGAATCCATTTGCACATCTATTGATGTAGCTTGCATGAAGTTTGTGGCGAAGCTATTGTGGAAGCAGTGCTTGATGCGATTTCTAATCAGAATCCCAGTGCCTCCATGTGCTTTCCCGTCTGTGTGATTCGTGTTGTAGAATAGGTAGCCTCGAATTTGAAAAATAAATTTATTTGTGAGATGAGTTTCTGCGAGTCGCATTACATCGATATGGTTATTATTAAGGAATTGAGTTAGCTCGAGTTTGCGCTGCGAGACGCCGTTGGCGTTCCACAGTGATATACGGAGTGGAGCCATTGATTATTTAGTCTGTTTTTGAGCAACAAGCAGCTCAATCAAAACGTTCTGGTCACTCCATCATACTATGTTGAAGATTACATATCATTGTTTCAAGTTTGTTCGTAGACTGTTCTTCTGGTTGATGAGGGGGAAACTGATGATCTTGGATTGGTGGGAGCGGTACTTTTAAGACCCAATTTTAGAGCAGTTGCAAAGCTTGCGGATTTGTCGGTGAACTCATTATTGGCTAAAGATTTAACAGCTGTAGGGGGAAGAGAGCACTACATAATCATGTTAATGCAATTAGTCCAGCTGACTAATCACTGTGCAGCTGCGCACGATCTTCTTCATTAAGGAGTAAGAGAAGTATGATGGAGATCTACTAAGCGAACCCTACAGTGCGGTAATTGGCTCCGTTCGGGCAGAGCATAATTCCGGCAAGGCAGCATTCTGGGCTTGCGGGAAATCAACGTTGCAGTTCGGACCTGGACACGCTGCATGTGGATTCGTGCGAGCTCAAATAGGCGACATATGGGTATACAGCCCCCAGCGTTTCTCTAGATGAGTATGGACTTACATTGGACCTTGTAGCTGATGCTATGGGCCGCTCTCCACTATTTGTCGGTGGCGTCTTCAACGCCAAGTCAACTTTTACCTGACGCAGATCCTAAGCATCAACGGATGCTTCACGAGCTATCTACACCGCTTTGGTCAAGAGGCGTCTGGTGGTTGCTCGGCGTGTGGAGGTCAACAAGACGCGGAGCACATTATTTTTGACTGTAAGCGGTATGACTTGAACAATGCGCTTGGAGTACTGATCACAGTGGGGAATTTGGTCTCTCTAATGCTTCAATCCGAAGCTAACTTGTCTCTGATAAGCGAGTTCGCGACATCCGTGTTCCACGCTCAAAGAAGGATGGAGACAGCCAACAGCAGCAGTGATGGAACTGGCTGCGCTATTGCTCTTGTGAAGCGTTGTTTCACACAAAAAATAAAAAAACACACACACTGTGTTTTTCCCGTGAATATATTGTTAGTTGCCTTCCCTTGTGTCCACTGCATTGTTGCAATCGCGTTAACTAATCGATAACCCTATCGCATCCAAGATAAGCAGAGACACGAACCAAGGCACTATAGGCACTAACCATACAATACATACAAGATACACCAAGCCATACAAAAAATCCTATCCTTAAAAATTGAATTATGGCGACCCCAGTCGGGTCGAGCGATGCGATTCGAACACTAGAGCGTCTTCGGCTCATTTCGGAATTCGAAGTTCTAGCGCAGCGCGCAGCGTCCGTCACACACCCAGTTCAGTCGCAGATCAAATGCAGAACGATGAGCACGAGCGTATTTCGTTGCGCTGTGCTTTCGTTTCTATGTATGCGTGTGTGTATCTACATGCACGCCTATATTGGTATGTGTAAGCATGTGAAGTTTTGCAACGTGCAGTTGCCTCGCTGACAAGCAGCTAGCGCACGACAATTTTGTTTTGCCGCGACGAAAGTCCCTAAGACGAAGACAACAACAATTGCTCGTGTTGGTGGTTTGCAGGCTCAACATATTGTGGTGTCCGGGATCAAATCCCGATCGAAAATACAAAAATTTTTAGTTATAGTTATATAGCAAAAAATTTAATCAAAAGTTTTAATAAAAAAAAATATAAAGAATAATAAATATATTTGTTACACTATGTTTATAATTTAAAAGAAAATATTCTATAGGAAATTAAATTACAAAAAAGTATTTTTTTTTTAAAAAAAGATTGCTAGTTTTTTTTGCCATCACTATTTAAAAAGTTTGAACTTTAAAATTTTGTTTTTTACATTTTTCATATAACAATAACATCTTAGAAAAGTAATAAAAATAAGTTCAATCTTTTTTAATTAAATAATTTTTTCAATTACAAAAATATATTAAATTCATAATTATAATAAAATATTAAATATATTTGTTACACAATGTTTTTAATATTTCAAAGAAAATATTCAATAGGAAACTAAATTACAAAAATGCATTTTTTGATAGCTTTTAATAATAATAATAGTATTATTTTTATTGGCAGGCATGTAGATACACACACGCATACATAGAAACGAAAGCACAGCGCAACGAAATACGCTCGTGCTCATCGTTCTGCATTTGATCTGCGACTGAATCGAGTGTGTGACGGACGCTGCGCGCTGCGCTAGAACTTCGAATTACGAAATGAGCCGAAGACGCTCTGGTGTTCGAATCGCAGCGCTCGACCCGACTGGGGTCGCAATAATTCAGTTTTTAAAGATAGGATTTTTTGTATGAGACGAAGCATCTATGTATTGTATGGAGAGTGATATAGGGCATTTCACCACTTTTTTTTTTTTGGAATTTAGGCGTTTTTCAAAACTGCCCCAATTAGAAAAATTTTATGTTCAATGCATTAACAAAACATCAAACTGTTATAGCTCATACTCAAAATATTAAAACTTAACAGTCCTTTTGAGCATAACAGCTGCAAAGCGATCTGTAACTTTGGAAAGCACGTGCATATTTAAGTGCAATTTTTTTTCATTTAACTTTGTTATTCATTTATTAATGTTGAAAACCATTATTAAAACAAGTAAGAAAGCTACAGTCGAGTGTGCTCGACTGTGAGATACCTGCTACCCATTTTGAATAGAAGCAAAATTTTGAGGTATTATTTTCAAAATATACCGAAAATACTACAAAATATTAAAAATATACCAAATGGTATATTTGGTATATCGATATGGTACCACATTCAAAATATACCATAGACAGCACAATATACCAGATTGTCGGCCAAAGCAACCGAGACCCCTAGTAGGTAGGCATTTTAGCCCATACAAAAGTATTTCTTTGATCTAGGAGTTCATACGGTCGGACGGACAGAAACACAGATCGTCTCTACTGTTTATGCTGATCAAGAATATATATACTTTATAGGGTCGGAGATGCTTCCTTCAGCCTGTTACATACATTTCCTGCCGGCACAAAGTTAGAATACCCATCTACCATATAAAAAGAAGCCATTAATAATAATTTCGCAGGTTTATATTGTTTGTTAATTATATACATATATGCGCATTTGTCATTTTATAAAGGCTTCTGAAGCATCATTTTGAGCAACAATTTTAATCTTTGGTAAGAATTTTGATAATGAGTTTAGCATAATTTAGCAGTAAGTCAAAGTGTATGATGTAGCGTTGTTAATTCATCCATCAATAGTTGTCTGACTTTTGCGCACAATTGGCGAAATTTGCATTTTACTTAGAGAACCTTAAGATTTCCAACACCGTTTTTTGCTTTGTAGGGAATAGAGGAACAATGTTTTATTAATAACTGCCATGTTTCTCATCCAATCAATTTGCGGAGCACATACGGAATAGGATTTATCATGTCTGAAAAATCACAAGCGATCAAAGACAAATGGACCTAATAATTTTTATACCCTATGGGTAAGAAGGGTATTATAACTTTGTGCCGGCAGGAAATGTATGTAACAGGTAGAAGGAGCAATCTCCGACCCTATAAAGTATAAATATATTCTTGATCAGCGTCAACAGCCGAGACGATCTAGCCATGTCCGTCTGTCCGTATGAAACACTGGATCTCAGAGACTATAAGTGATAGAGCTATAATTTTTTTTTCGACAGCATTTGTTATGTTTGCACGCAGATCAAGTTTGTTTCAATATTTTTGGCACGCCTACTTCCGCCCCCGCAAATCAAAACAAGTAAGAAAGCTACAGTCGAGTGAGCTCGACTGTGAGATACCCGCTACCCTTTTCCTTGTCGCCGCTCGAATCAGCTCCTGCTTCAATAAATTACATTTTATTTATTAAAGCAAGACCCAGGGAGCACCTCGAGGAGGCCATTAAATATTATGCGATCCTTTCCGAAATCTAATTTCGGCAAAAAAACCAAATTGACCTGAATTATTGTATATAGCGTTAAAACTAAAAAAAAAAATAATAAAAAATGTATGAGTCCCGACCGAGATTCGAACCGGCGCACTACACACGAATATAGGCCAGCATGTTACCAATTAATAAATTAAAAAAAAAACAAAAAAAAATTTTTTGCCCCGAGCGGGGCTTGAACCCGAGAACCTCAACATGCTCGGCTTGAACTCTACCACCAGAGCTATCGCACTATCCAACTCTCTTTGCATACAGAAACTAATATAGGCAAACATGTTAGACATACATAAATTTAAAAAAAAAAATTTTGATCGGCTTTGACAGAGCTATCGCACTGCTTATGAACTCTCTATGCATACTCTCTATGTATATAGCGTTAAAAAAAAAAAAAAAATCAAAAACATACAAAATAAAAAAAAAAATGTATGAGTCCCGACCGAGATTCGAACCGGCGCACTACACACGAATATAGGCAAGCATGTTACCAATTAATAAATTCAAAAAAAAAAAAAAATTTTTTTACCCCGACCGGGGCTTGAACCCGAGAACCACAACATGCTCGGCTTGGACTCTACCACCAGAGCTATCGCACTATCGAAGTCTGTATGCAGGCAGACACTAATGTAGGCAAGCATGTTAGACGCACACTTAAATACAAACGAAAGCATAGAAGGCGTTTTTGCCCATACAAAACTATTTCTTTAATAACTTCCACAATTTTTATCTGATCGCAACCAAATTTTCAGGAGTCACAAAGACTATGGTTCCTAATGTATATCCCAAAACTCGCGACTCCAGCTTTATTATTACGCTTGTTATTCGATTTTTTCTGATTTGCGGGGCCGGAAGTGGGCGTGGCAAAAATTCAAAACAAACTTGATCTGCGTGCAAACATAACAAATGCTGTCGAAAAAAAATTATAGCTCTATCTCTTATAGTCTCTGAGATCTAGGTGTTCATACGGACAGACGGACAGACGGACATGGCTATATCGCCTCGGCTGTTGACGCTGATCAAGAATATATATACTTTATAGGGTCGGAGATGCCTCCTTCTACCTGTTACATACATTTCCTGCCGGCACAAAGTTATAATACCCTTCTACCCTATGGGTAGCGGGTATAAAAATCGAATTGCAAGCGTAACTTTAAAGCCAAAGCTGCTTTTGGTGTATATCATATACATATATATATATATATATATTATTTATGATTCCTGAAAATTTGGCTGCGATCAGATACAAATTGTGGAAGTTATTAAAGAAATACTTTTGTATGGGCTATAACGCCTACTTACTAGGGGTCTCATATGCTTTGGCCGACAATCTGGTATATTATGCCGTCTATGGTATATGTTGAATGTTAGTACCACATCTTTATACCAAATAAACCATTTGGTGTATTTTTAGTATTTTGCAGTATTTTTGGTATATTTCGAAAATAATACCTCAATATTTTGCTTTTATTCAAAATGGGTAGCGGGTATCTTACAGTCGAGCACACTCGACTGTAGCTTTCTTGTTTGTTTTACAATCGAGTACGTAAAACGAGAAATGACGACGCGCTGTAGCTTCTGCTTTTCAACTGATTTTATCCACAATGTTAAGCTTATTCTAAGCCCAACTTAACTAAAGTGGCGAATCGATGCGAATTCTATCAGAGAGCATCACGAAAGCTTTATTGCGCTCACTCATATCCCTAATTCTTACAGCATCAATTTAACTCTCTTAAATTAAATGAACTGGGCTAAGAATGGTGCCTAAAATTGCCCAAAATATTAAAAAAAATTTTTAATTTTGATGGCAGAGGGAACGGGACAAAATTGTAAGGGGCGTGGCGAATTCTGAAAGGTAATATTCAAGTCTTTCAGAAATTTGTGGGCGGTAGAGGTGCTGCCACGGCCACTTTTCTATGTTAGATTCCATGGGCATATAATACCATAATACTGAAAATCGCAGTAAAAAATCTCTTATGGTTTACTCGGAATTTTTAAATGCTAGATGGAAATTGGTTTTAGGAGTTTCAAAAAAAAGTACTGCATAGGTTTTACTCAATTTGAAGCGCCTGCCATAGTAAAATCGTAAGGTCGTGGATCTGACTAATTACCTATGCCTGCCCTGTAACGGTGCTCAAAAAAAAGCGGCCCTGGTACCGAGTCGGGGCTTTATAACCTCCTCCGACACTTGATAAAGCGCTAAAACATTGGTTAGTAACCCCACACTGTTCGCCATGAGCAATAATGAGACGGGCGATGTGGAAGCGGAGTTACTTGCAAAGTTCCTGAGCTAGCGGCAACACCCAAAAGAACCAGAGAGGATCGAAGTCCTGGTGCCTCTTTAAAGCGGTGCCAAAGAAGATTAAAATACAGAGAAGCCTTCAAGAGGCGGTAGAAGAGCTGGGCGAGTTGAACTACCAGAGAAGTGCGAGAAGTACGTCACCCAGATGAATAAAAATACGTTTGCGCGCATTAAGTCAGTGCACATTGCGGATTGCATCTAGTATCAAGCTGTTGGCTGTAAAGACAGGGCCTCAGTCAACCGCAGAGATACTGGCAGATGTTCCGAATTGCGTACGAAGTCCGTCAATGCAAACCGTAATGCGGTGACTACGGTAGAAGGCAAGCACACATGTGATTCTTCCAAAAAGAAAGCAAAGTAGAGAAGTGAGTGTCAGGATATAGATGAGGGCACCATCACAAAGAAGACCCAGAAGACCGGACGCTATTATTATGCAACCCACGGGCGGGATCTCACAATGTGATGTGCTCAAATTGGCGACGCGCTGCGACGATAGCAAGTTGCAGAGAGTTGGAGAGCAAGTAAGACAGGTGAGAAAAACTGAGTATGAAAGAGGACTTAAGCGGAGCGCTCGGCTTGTAAGCCAAAGATAGAGCACTAGCTCAGGAAACCACTATGGAGATCAGAGATATATGTAGACTGTCTGGATTCCAAAGAAGACGTGCCTGTGCAAAACTCTGTCAAGCTAACCTAGAGCTAAGTGCCATCAAAGCACTATGGACTTGTTTGACAGTATGCAGCCAAAGTATCAGCCAAACTCACATCAGCGGTTCTGCCTCAATAATGTACACACCGTTTGAAAGATTGTTTATATGCCATTACCGCCATACAACAAAGCTCAACCAACGATCCTGATCGGTACCGACAACTGTCGTCCACCTAAAATACGTTAAGGTAGTCCTGGCTGGGTTGGGCTCTCCAAGAAACAGACGCAAAGACAAACTTCTTCGCAATGCATAATTTCGAGTGCAAGAAGTATAAAAGAAATAAATGACGCCGCGACTTTTGTTCAGCTGCAAAATTAAACACAAAAAAATAATCGCACATGGTGTCTGCCGATATTTGATGCAACCAATCCCAGCAAACCAAGTAAAATAGGTCACCTATGGAATGCAGCGGGAAAGTCTAAAGTAGTGTCCTTAAACGATTTCATGCTAACTGGGCCGGATTTTTTTAATCCATTGATCGATGTTCTACTCCCATTTAGAGTGGTTAAAGTAGCCGAATATGGCGATATCGCGGAGATATTCCACGACGGGAGGATATGCGTGCTTAACCAGATCATCATGTTATGTAAGCTCACAATGTATGCGACAAGAATTCAAAGTCAAATAAATAGCGATATCCTCGAGCATATGAAGCCAACAAAAAAGCTCACTATGTTGACGATTATATTGACATTGTCAATAGTGAAGTGAAGGCGTTTGAGTTATCAACTTAAGTGCGATTGATTCAGTCTAAGTTTTATGGCATCTGATCAAACACAACACCACTTCGTGGAGTAAGCTGTAATTATTGATGTACGATTGCCTAAAAGAGTATGCAGTACCAAGTGGACTAAGATTCTATGACGATACTTTCTGGTTGGATTCTAAAAACGTTCTGCAATGCTAAAAGGGAACTCATGAAAATTTCAACAATTCGTTATGCCTCTAGTCATAGAAATTTTAGAAAGTTCGATTATTGGATTTGCTTCGAGTTTAATTTTCCGGAGCTAGATACATCCGAATTGCGGCAAGTTTTTGTACAATTCAGTACGGGAAGCTTGTCGAAAATGCAAGAACTTTAAGAACTTCCTGATTCTCCTGGCTTCAATACCAGTAGCAAGATTGGCTAGCTACTCCAACCCGTTCACATATAAAGGAGTGGTTCATTTTGGTTCGATACTAGTGAACGTTGGTATGCATAAAGAAAAAATATGGGGTGTCCTATTTACTGGCATGACGCTTAGAGCTGTGCATATCGAGATTAAATTCAGCCTGGACACAAGCTCCTGCATCATGCATCGGAAACTTTATGGCTTGTCATGGGACGCCAGCAGAAAATTATTCAGATAAAGTCGTACGAGAAGAACAAATTAAGGTAGACTATGGTAAGATCGTTATCAAATATGACCTATAAAATGGCGTTTTAATCCACCTTAAGCGCCTCATATGGGTGGTTCGTGTCTTGTTCGAAGTGCTAAATGAGTATTAACAAGTAAGAAAACTACAGTCGAGTGTGCTCGACTGTGAGATACCCGCTACCCCTTTTGAATAAAAGCAAAATATTGCGGTATTATTTTCAAAATATACCAAAAAATACTGCAAAATACTAAAAATATACCAAATGGTATATTTGGTATAACGATGTGATACTAACATTTAAAATATACCATAGACGGCACAATACACCAGATTGTCGGCCAAAGCATTTGAGACCCCCCATAAGTGGGCGTTTTGGCCCATACAAAAGTATTTCTTTAATAACTTCCACAATTTTTATCTGATCGCAAGCAAATTTTCAGGAATCATAAACACTATTGTTATTATTATATATACCAAAATTCGCAGCTTTAACTTTAAAATTACGCTTGTTATTCGATTTTTTTGATTTGCGGGGGCGGAAGTGGGCGTGGCAAAAATTTGAAACAAACTTGATCTGCGTGCAAACATAACAAATGCTGTCGAAAAAAAATTATAGCTCCATCTCTTATAGTCTCTGAGATCCAGTGTTTCATACGGACAGACGGACAGACGGACAGACAGACAGACAGACAGACAGACGGACAGACGGACATGGCTAGATCGTCTCGGCTGTTGACGCTGATCAAGAATATATATACTTTATAGGGTCGGAGATGCCTCCTTCTACCTGTTACATACATTTCCTGCCGGCACAAAGTTATAATACCCTTCTACCCTATGGGTAGCGGGTATAAAAAGTACTCCTTTAATGGTGAGAGTCTTCGCAGTGCGTTGTTGGAAACTAAACATTGGTAGGCCTAAGATCCAAAGATGATGACACACTTTCTTTATTTTATGTTAACCAACACTATGAACTTTATCGAAATATCGATTGAATATTAATATTTAAGTTCTCGCTCTCGCACTCTCTAGCTTTCGTTTTCAAATATATAATTAAATAAGTAGTAAAGCTACATTCGAGTGTGCTCGACTGTGAAATGTCCGATATCCATTGAAAAAAAAATCTAAATAGTGCGGTATTAATTTTAAAAAGTACCAAATTAAATAATTAACCCATCTCCGACTCTATAAAGTATATATATTCTTGATCAACGTCACCAGCCGAGACGATATAGCCATGGTTGCCCGATTTGGCTCTTTTGAGCCAAAACTTGCTCCTTTTTCTCGTTGGCTCTTTGGCCCATTTTTATTGAATTTGGATCTATTTTTGCTTATAGCGATACACAATATTTTAAATTTGAAAAAAAAATGAATTCATTTTTTTATTAATGCATTTTTTTACTATTCTAAAAGTGATTAATGTCTGAAATCAAAAAGTGCCAGATCAAAACTAAATTGTTTCGCTGGTATGGTAGCTCTAAACAAGTGTATTTCACGTGGTATTGTTGTGTCTCAAAGTGTGCGAAAATAAATTGTGCGAAATGGACAAGTAAAGAAATCATATAGATTTGTGTATTCAACAACAAGCAGTTTTGTTTTAACTTAAAGAAATTTAAATAAAACTGCCCATGCCGCAAACGCATACCGAGACAAGCGATTCACATCCCGCAAACCAAAAGTAAGTGTAAAAGTGTTATTTTTCTAACGAACTACCTAACATTTCTTCGTCGTAGAATTTCTGTTTCGGAAAATAGCAAAGTGCGCAAAGTGGTCTCGCTAGCGGCATTTAATTAATAACTTCTAAACTAAAATAGATGTCTTCAGTCGGTTTTTTTCTCACTGATCAGAGAAAAATAATAAATTTTTTAAGTTCAAAAAAATCTTTTTAAAAAATTTTTTTTTTATTAATTTTTTTAATTAAAAAAAAATGTAGATTTACTTTAATTTTTTTTTAACTTTAATTAACAAATTTCATATATAAACTTTATTTAAAAAATGATGGGAAGACAAAGTGCATAAAAACTACCATAGTTTTAAGGCTAGCAGGTAATAGCAGTTCATATTACATATTTCGGACGCCACTGAATCACACTTCTGTCTGAAAAAAGAATTAGACTGAAACCACTTGAATCCGGTCAGTTCGACTTCACGAAAAACTGGTGTACCCTAATCCGGGCTCGTTGTTAATACGCTGAATTACCACTACTTTTTATGAGCTACACATTTATAGACCGGTCACAAACATTGTTTTTTTTTTTGTAATGCATACCCTGAAGATAATAAAAAACCTAACTTTTAATAAATTCACTAAAAATTGTAAATTTTCGGGGAACTCGAAATCAATGCTCGCAAAAAGAAATAATTTTGTAGAGCTCTTTGCAATATCATACGGTGTATTTTTCCGTTCACAGCTAATGATCAGTTGATCGTAGAGCTTTATAAATCTAATCATTGTAAAAAAAAGACCAACGCTTTTTAAATTTTAAAATTTGAACTAAATGCCGTTAGCGAGACCAAATCGCCCACTGTGGTGCGTGCTGAATGGGTGAAGAACGATGACGGGCGTGTATTCCCTGTGGTATAGTTTTTCGCAATCACCTGACCCACATCCAAAGACATTCTACTTAAGCTTCACATATACGTTGCATAAAAATAAAACAAAAACCAACTGAAAATACAGACATTTACAAAGGAACGTTGTGACAATAATTATAAGCAGGTGCGAGATGCCGAGTACGCACTTGTTATGTTTTTGGTAATGAATAACCTCAATTTTTTGCTGATGGACTACTTGCCGGATTTGCTGCGGGTCTGTTGCCCCGATTCAATAATTGCAAAGGGTGTAAAATGTGGTCGGACCAAGGCAACTGACATTTCGAAGAAACTTGCTAAAAAGGCAAAGCAGCGGATAGTGAAATCAAATGTTCTTTAATTCTTGATGAAACTACAGACGTTACCAACAAAAAAGCCCTAGTATTGGTGGCACGTTACTTTCACAACATTTCTGGCAGTATTAAGGACTAATTTTTAGCTCTTATTGAGGTGAAAAAATGTGATGCTCGATCGATTTATAACTCCAGCTTCAAAATTACGCTTGCTATTCGGTTTTATTTGATTCGCGGGGGCGGAAGTGGGCGTGGCAAAAATTTGAAACAAACTTGATCTGCGTGCAAACATAACAAATGCTGTCGAAAAAAAATTATAGCTCAATCTCTTATAGTCTCTGAGATCCAGTGTTTCATACGGACAGACGGACAGACAGACAGACAGACAGACGGACAGACGGACATGGCTAGATCGTCTCGGCTGTTGATGCTGATTAAGAATATATATACTTTATAGGGTCGGAGATGCCTCCTTCTACATGTTACATACATTTCCTGCCGGCACAAAGTTATAATACCCTTCTACCCTATGGGTAGCGGGTATAAAAACCTATCGACATATAAGCAATGCGATGATGTTTATTCAATGTGCAAGTATAAAGAAATTTTCTGAAAGAATTGGTTACATATATAAAAGATAAGTTTCTCCCTAGTTCCATACGTTGGGTACATTTTGGAATAAGAAGAAACCTTTTAAAATCGTTATAAGGTTTATTCAAACTTAGTGTTGACAAGAGTTAATTGTTACTACCGACGTGAATTAATTGTTGACAATTCGGGGTTATTAGCCAAGTGAGCGAAGAGTCCGCTATTCTAGAAGTGGCCAGTAGTTTCTGCTCTGGAATGCAGCATAAGTGCTGAGTCGGCATTAGCACGGTTGTTCACCATGAGCATTCGCTCGTGACAAGGCATTGTATTTTTGAAAGCATTAAAAGTATTGAACGTAACGGTTGTGGTATTTCCCCGGCGTTTATAATTCATTAATTACTAGAAGTTTAAATACTTATTTAGACTTCTATCTAAATCTGATATAATGAGCTAATCTATTGGGATTAGTTGTAAAGTGTAGCCCATGTGCGAGTGCTTTTACTTATAGTTCAACCTGTTTTTGCTAAATATCAGTTCTAAATGCCGTTATACGCAAAGAGCATATGCCTCTGGCAAGTTTCTTGGGTTGCGTGCAACGAGAAATTTAGTATAGTTACGTTTACGCCTTGAATGAAAACATTTAGAGCTCTGTCTTTCTGTGGAAGTCCGTATTAATCCTTCATAGTCTTTGGTCTAGCGCTGGAAAGCGGCTTAAGCGCCACTACCATCCGCTTCCGTACCGGAATATCAGCAGCGCCGCTGACGCTTGCAGTTTAAGTGCGGCTGCACTTGGTGAAGTTGATGTTTAGCAAACAGCTCTTGTGCGGAGAAGGAGAGCAGTAGCAGGTCGTTAACTTTAAATAAGTTGAAATCTTTACCGTAGTTTCTTCTGCTTTCATGCTGCATTAGATTCAGGGAAAATTGTACTAATACGAGGGTGGGCATATAAAAAGTCTGCCTAACAAAGAAAAATTTGTATTAAAAATTATTTGATTAGTATTTTCTATCAGCTGATTACTGTGAAAGTTTCATGCGGTTTTATCAACACTGGTAATTTTTAAGGTACTTTTACCGCATTCACATTTGCATTGTCGTCAACATGAATAAAATCGAATATCGTGCTGTCCTAAGATTTCTGTTTTTAAAAGAGAAATCCAACGACGATATTAAAAAGGAGTTAGAAAAAGTTTATAACGTTTCAGATCCATCGTTTTCAACAATAAAATATTGGACTGCTGAATTTTAACGCTGGCAGACAAGCATTTTTGACTATGATCGTCCGGGTCGTCCCAGAGAGGTGACAACACCAGAAATTGTGGATAAAGACCATGGAACGATATTGGATGATTGCCGAATCAAGCTGCGAATGCTCTAAACATTTCTCGGGAACGCGTTGGAAACATTTTACACGAATTTTTACACATGAGTAAGCTTTCGTCAAGATGGGTGCCGCTATTGCTCACAATGGAAAATAAACGTAACCGCTTGCACATTGCGAAGGAGAGTTTGGCATTACTTAACGCAAAAAAAAAAAACGGATTTTTTCGTACTTTTGTGACTGTTGACGAAACCTGGATTCATCACCATACACTAGAGAGTAAGGAACAGTCAAAGCAATGGATTTCAACTGGAAAAAGGCAAAGGTCGGTTTGTCGGCCAACAAGGTGATGGCAACGGTTTTCTGGGATGCCCGAGGTGTAATTGATGTGGATTATCTGGAAAAAGCCAGAACAATTACGGGAGAATACTATTCCAATCTCTTGGGACGATTTGATTCGGGGCTGAAAAAAAAAGGACGAAGACAAATGTTTTGTTTCACCAGGACAATGCTCCCACTCACAAGAGCGTTGTCGCCATGTCGAAACTGTGTGAATTGCACAACAAAATTCTACCCCATCCACCCTATTCTCCAGATTTAGCACAATGTAAATTTCTAAACTTAAAAAAATGGCTTAGGGGTAAGAAATTTCAGTCAAATGAACAGGTAATCTGTGAAACAAACGCCTATTTTAAGGACCTGGACAAATCCTACAAAGATTTTGGGAAACTGTAGGATCGGTGGTCCAAGTACATACGTCTAAAAGGAGATTATATTGACTTTTTATCAGCCTACCCTCGTATTGTTAAAATTAGAGACAAATCTCATTTGCCAAAATGTTATTCTTTTTTTTTTTGTTTTATTTTTTTTGTGTTGATTGACTACATTGTGTGAGTGTCTTGGGTATATAAAGATCTTATCTTTTAGTGGGTTTAATGATCTATAAATAATATAAAATTAAGGTAAATATTAAATTGTTATTATTAATTAAAATTAATATAAAATTATTGTTTTAAAAACGTTTAAAGTTAAAAAAAATGTGAAATCAAAAATAAATGGAGAGTTTAAAATATTTTTATTTCGTGCATATATTTGTAAACTTAAATAAATAAATAAAACGTTTAAAGCATATTACTTAATAATATTGTAGTAGGACGAGTGTCTACCTCCTCTATTAATTTTTGTTACATTCTGTACTTGCATATACATAATTTTGTGCGAAATTGTCATTCTTCATCGAGAAGCGCAGTAAAATAGACGCTCAAACTACGAAGAGACATTTCACAACACGTGTCGGTTTTAAAATTATTCGGCTTCCACTATACAAATTAAGAAAACCAAATTAAATTAAAAAAGTTAGAAGGCCACAGTCGGTTCTGCTCGACTGTAAGATACCCGCTACCCATTTTCAATAACACCAGATTCTACGACTATGCCAAAAATATATCACAAAAATATTTAAATACAGCAAAGGCTACAATTGGTATAATAATATAGTCCTACAGATTGCCAGTTGTTGCAACTAAGACCCGAAGTAAGCAAGCGTTTAAAAAATAACTTCAACGATATCAATCTGAGCGCAATCAAATAATATAGTTAAAATAGTATGTGCCAAAAATCTCTGCTCTAGCAATAATATTTCCAATTTTTTTTTAAAAATCTTTTTAATTTTGAAAAAAATATGTAGGTTTACCTTTAAAAAAAATCCAATGAGAGCAAGTTAATGAAAAACCTCAGCAATACAAATTAAGAGTTAAATAAAAAAATTTTGATTTTTGCAAGCGCGCACTCTCATCTAAAGCGGGGTTATGTTTAGCTTATTTGCTTTTATTTAAAAATGGTAACTATTTGACTTTATAATTTTAGATTTCCAATCGTTGATGGCAGATTTCTTTTGGATCCAAAGAAAGTATCGGGTCAAGAGAAAAATATACGAAACGATTATATCTTAATTGATTTTCGAAATATTTTGGTTGAGTGGAAATCCTTTATCAGTATCATTGTTGATGAAGTTAATGGATTTTACTGTGTAAGTATTTATACATATTGTTTCAATATTATATGATTTATTAAAGACTACCCAACTTGTACACAAAAAAGAAAAGTGATTAGTTATTACCGCCGTGGTGAAATACATTAATAAAGATATTCAGCCTATTACAAACTTATATTAAATATGCCCTATTCTTCATTGAATTCAAAAACCTTCTGGAGTTGTATTGTTTTTTTTTTTTAATTTTATCATTATATGTACACTCATAAGATCAGACATAAGGCTTAATTCCCAATCAAATTTAATTAAAAATATATTTTTATAACGAAGGTTGAACTATATTAGCATACAAAATTTCATAATTGCCCTGGAGCGCAGAAAAAAGATAATTAAAAAACAGAGTAAATAGAAGAGGATGAAATAGCCACCCAGATGTAACGTAAAAAGATTTAGACACAAAGCTGTTGGAATTTATATATTCGATATATATGCGATTCCCGTTCGAGAATACATATTTGTATTTTTAAAAATGCGATTTATATTTTTATATCCGCTACCCATAAGGTAGAAGGGTATTAAAACTTTGTGGCAATAGACGATCTGGCCGTCTGTCCATCTGTCTCAGAGACCAAATCAAAAGACTATAGTTATTATGGTATATACCAAAATTTGCGACTCTCGACTTTGTCGATTTGCGGGCGGAGGTAAGCAAAAATTTTGAACAATCTTGATCTACGCGAAAACGAAGTGAATGTGAAGTGTGATTGAAAAAAAAATGTTTTTATTTATATCTGAGATCTAGATGTTCATGCTGTCAATGGCTACGCTGATCAAGAATATACCTTACATTCTGCCTGTTATATTGTATATTTCCTGGAGGCACAAAGTTATAATACCCCTCTACTCTATATGTAGCAGGTATAAAAAAATAACATTTTATTTTGTAAGAACTACTGTACGTCTGTTTTATATATTTCTAAAATTAGAAGTAAAGATTCTTCAAGTTTATGAAAACGGATCATGAAGTCAAAGATTGAAATGCAATTGTGTTTATGTTTATAATTGCGTTTCGATTTGGTAAGCCATACATTAACAGTGTTTATGATTAAGCTATAGCATAATTGAACTGATTGAACTGAAATAAATAAAATTGGGGTATAATTTGTATGTTAATAAACCTTCCAGTCCTAATATAAAACTTAAATGTATAACTTCGCTTAGGTTAGCTGTCCTGGCTTGTTTTTACAATGTATGAAATTAGGTGAAATTATAATCATTACAATGCTTTTGGGTATTTACTCTTGAGCACAGTCATTGTCAATAAGCATTTCCGTGGAAAAACTGAAGTTTTCCAGCTATTTTGTGAGCAAAAAAAATTAATTTTTTGTAGTATTTTTCAATTAAGTTTAGATCAATTATAATATAAAATAATATATATTTATAATCTTATCCGTTAGATGAAACCGTGAGGTACCGTTTAATAGGAAAATATGGGTAAATAAAATACTTAATTTGTGTTATAGCTAAGGAACGTTAGTTTTGCAAAAGTTTTGTGTAATTATAACATGGAGTCATTGTCTATAGATTGAGTTCTTATTGACATATACCGTGATGGAGCTGGGTTATTGGACTATTGCTTATAAAATTTCTTGGAGGACTGACTGATAACTTGCACAAAACTACAACAAACCAATTCCTACAATTTGTACATTACTTTACAATAATTATATCTTAATGCACAACGGACCAAGCTTGCAGCAACTTTTTTGATATAAGGAAAGTCAAACTTAAATGTTGCTTTCCTACTTAATTTATTAATTATTGTCAAGCCACGTATTAATAAATCACATTTTAATTAAATTATTTAAGTTTTAACTAACTATTCTGTTTGTTTTCCACTAGGGTGAAGCGTTTGAAAACAATATTCACGTTATGAAATGTTCGAGTCCCAGTATTGACGAGAATATAACTCCAGAGAATGAAAAGTAAGCAATCCATATATATATATATATATATTTATAACATATCAAGGATCTAACTGAAATTAGACTGTGACAGAGGCTATTTGGCTATTTCACCCTTAATATAATTTAAATTCTTCTGATATTTTGATAATAAAAATATATTTGATATATAAAATACGGTTCCGATTTGAACAATTCTTTATTGATATAAAATCAGATACTAAAAACAAATTCTGAAGCTAGCCCTATATAAAGTTGTGAATTTCAGCAACAGCGTTAACGGTGCTGCTTCAGGTTGGCGGACTGGGTGCAGTTCTCGATGTTCTTGGAATAGCTTGCACCGGCATGTGGCGGATGTGTTTGGCAACTTGGTTTTGGTCTTCTTGGAATCTTGCAGGTGCACTCTGTATTTTGTAGTCCGTAATGGTTTGACTTTCGTAAGTGTTAACTCTTCCCTCTCTAATTCGTGCTTGTCATTTAGCCATCTTTTTTTTTCAAAAGTTTGGGATGTTGTTGAATTACGGTAGTTGGGTTTTCTATAAATCCTCATGCTTGCGGATTGATGACTCCAATGTTTCTGATGGAGTTGGTGTTTGTTCAAGTTGAAGAGTAATGGTGTCCTTCTTCCGGCTGCAAGCGTGAAATCCTAACGCCGTTATCAAAATGATGTCGAAGAGCGTTAATAGTGTAATGCTGTTGACTGTTTAGTGCGTTTGTATGTATTCCAGCTTGTTGGAGTTATTGAGATGGAGCGCGTCCAGTGCCTCTAGGGATAGAATTCTTAGACATTTAGTCTCTTCGGCTGTTAGTTGTGACTGGCTCCATACTGTTGGCCCTTCTAGATGGTTTCCGGTTCCATTCCTGACCAAATTGCCGTATAAGTTATTGAGGAGAATTAGGCCGTTGTCGATTTCCTTCATTTCCGGGATGTGATCCTATGCTATGTCGTCATATACTATATCATTATACAAAAATAGTTGACCTTTTTATAAGTGTACAATTTATTTATTTATTTGTATTTTTGACTATTGGTTTATTGGTTTTATCAAAATATCTTAATATTCCATTTCTTCTGGATTAGGAATTTTGACAATATACAAAAGTGTAGTTTTGATATATCGGAGAATTCCATTATCTCTTCGATTGACAATGATGGCATGTTGCATTTTCTAAATATATCTCCAACTTCTGTTAGTTCTTTATCGTTTAGTAAAAGAGTATTTGCTTGTTTAATTTGGCATGTTTAATATGGCCCAATGAGTGGCATACTTGATGTTTACTATTTCTTCCTTCAAAAATCGGATTCCATTGTGAAGACTCGTTACTGAGCTTTACTATGTTGCTTATTATACCCGCTACCCATAGGGTAGAAGGGTATTATAACTTTGTGCCGGCAGGAAATGTATGTAACAGGTAGAAGGAGGCATCTCCGACCCTATAAAGTATATATATTCTTGATCAGCGTCAACAGCCGAGACGATCTAGCCATGTCCGTCTGTCTGTCTGTCTGTATGAAACACTGGATCTCAGAGACTATAAAAGATAGAGCTATAATTTTCGATAGCATTTGTTATGTTTGCACGCAGATCAAGTTTGTTTCAAATTTTTGCCACGCCCACTTCCGCCCCTGCAAATCAAAAAAATCGAATTACAAGCGTAATTTTAAAGCTAAAGCTGCGAATTTTGGTGTGTATAATAATAACAATACTATTTATGATTCCTAAAAATTTGGTTGCGATCAGATAAGAATTGTGGAAGATATTGAAATACTTTTGTATGGGCTAAAACGCCTACTTACTAGGGGTCTCATTTGTTTTGGCCGACAATTTGGTATATTATGCGGTCTATAGTATATTTTGAATGTGGTACTATATCGATATACCAAATATACCACTTGGTATATTTTGCACTATTTTCGGTATATTTTGAAAATTAAACCGCAATATTTTGCCTTTATTCAAAATGGGTAGCGGGTATCTAACAGTCGAGCACACTCGACTGTAGCTTTCTTACTTGTTCATTAGTTGCATAGTTTTCTTCTGCTTTCGAAAGTGTTCTCGAGAGAAACGAAATTGGTTGGATGTTCTGCGATAGGTCTGTTCATATTCCATATGAAGTCCGTTGTCATGTGAATTTTTTTTTGTAAAATCTAGATCGTAATTTTTTAAAGGCCTTTAATGCTGTAGAGTCAAGTCATTTTTGTGGCACGTGTCCATCTTCCCCTTTTAAAAGAGACGTAAGGAGTTTTGCTAACCTAGCATAACTTTGAATAAAACTTAGGTAGTAGCCAGAGAGTCCAAGAAAAGATCTCAGCTCTTTTTTAGGGCAGGGATAGTTAGCTATCGCTGCGACTTTACTTGGATTTGTTTCGATGCCTTAATCGGAAATTACGAAACCTAGAAATTCGACTTTATTCTTTATGAACTCGCTTTAGTAATGAGATTCATCGTATACATATGATGTTATCATCTATACAAAGGAAACATATTTTACCGATATATTCATTAAGTATGTCTCCGAAGCTCACTGAAATATAGCGGTAGCGTTTTTGAGACCAAATGTAAACTTATACTTTCGTTATTAACAAAGAATGCGGTCTTCTCTATATCTAAGGTCTCAAAGGGTTTTAATGGAAACCACTGTTTGGCTGCGAAGTTTTTCTGAAGTATTAGCTTTTTTGGGTAAGATGCATACAGGAGAATTGTATGGGGACCGATACGATCGAATTATTCCATTTTCTAAAAGCTCTTTTATCTGTTTATTCACTTCATCTTTCAGTGTCATTGGATACTGATGGAACTTGGAATATACAGGGGTGTCAGTTGATGTTCTTATTGTTTTTTTTTTATACCCGCTACCCATAGGTTAGAAGAGTATTATAACTTTGTGCCGGCAGGAAATGTATGTAACATGCAGAAGAAGGCATCTCCAACCCTATAAAATATATATATTCTTGATCATCGTCAATAGCCGAGACGATCTAGCCATGTCCGTCTGTCCGTATGAAACCATTGCATCTCAGAGACTATAAAAGATAGAGCTATAATTTTTTCGACAGCATTTGTTATGTTTGCACGCAGATCAAGTTTGTTTTAAATTTTTGCCACGGCCACTTCCGCCCCCTCAAATCAATTTTAAAGCTAAAGCTGCGAATTGTGGTGTATATAATAAATTTGGAAATTTGGTTGCGATCAGATAAAAATTGTGGAAGTTATTAAAGAAATATTTTTGTATGGGCTTAAACGCCTACTTACTAGGGGTCTTTTTTGTTTTGGCCGACAATCTGGTATATTGTGCCGTCTATGGTATATTTTGAATGTTAGTACCACATCGTTATACTAAATATACCATTAGGTATATTTTTAGTATTTTGCAGTATTTTTTGGTATATTTTGAAAATAATACCGCAATACTTTGCTTTTATTCAAAATGGGTATCGGGTATCTAACAGTCGAGCACACTCGACTGTAGCTTTCTTACTTGTTTATTTAGAGCAGGGGTTTTTACAAATATAAGCTTGATGTAGTTTCTGTTGGATCCAGTGTCAATGTCCGTGATATTTGTTTTGTTTAAGATTAGGGACAAGTGTCTGTGGACATCTTTGTAAAAATTTTCCCCTGATTGATTCGGACTTTGTGCTAATGTAGTTCTTTCATATTCTAGGGTGGCTATGTCTCGTTTATCTGTCTTCTGGGTCAATAACATGATCTGGGAAACTTAGAAAATCTTATACGGGAATGGTATGTTGTCTTATTAAATTTAGCAATTGTTCGGCCAATAATTCGCTTATAGCGACTGTTAAAGCGGCTGTGTTATCTCCGTTCATGATGGGTCTGTTTTATTGATGTTCTAACTGCCTATTGTTTTGACTCTCGATTGATCGCTGTCTTTGTGCTTCGCTCACTTGTTCTATTTCTTCTCGATTTAGTATGAGGGTCGAATTTAGTTAAGTGATCAAATGTGATAAGAACGAATTTAAACCCTTTTTGTTTTTTTTTTTTTGTCGATTCTGTTATTAATGTATAGCCAGTGGATCGTTTTTTTCTTTTTCTCTTGGAAATCGCAAAGTTGGAATAAATATCACCGTTGTGATCTTTTTGTTTGATTTATCATTTTACACGGATTTATGTACTCTTTTACTGAAGTTATTTACTATATTCTATATATATTATATATTAATTTGCTTGTCTGGAAAATTTTCATATTTAAAATTTACATTAGCGATGATGTGACCACCTTTCCTGATGGGACGGGGTTGTTCCTTTTTGCAGCTGTTACTAGGGCTTTCTGGAGAGTATTCTGTGAACGGATCTTACAGAATTTGTGGTCCACCGATGCAATTCTCACAATCCTACCCTTTCCACTCGCTAACTTAATGGCTTTGGTATGGGTTTATATTGGCTAAATTAATTGCAGAGATTATTTGAACTGTTCCTTCAACTGATTAACTTAATAATCGTGAAGGTTTGACAAATTTATGTCCTTTGGCTTGGTTGCACTTGGTCAAATTAATGTCCTTTAGCTTGGTTGTTACTTCCCAGTGATCTTTTGATTATTTGGGATAATAACTTTGTTTGAATCGTGCATTTAGAAACTTTTTTGCTGTGTCGATACGCGATTTGACCGCAATGTTCTTTGACGCACTTAGAAATGATTTTACTCTATCTATATGTGAACTTTCTGGTTCCTGCTCGGGCGCAAGCTCATTATTTATTTTGAAATAAAAAAATATATTTGATTACGGTTCTGATTTTAAACCAATTAGAGAATAAAAACTAATTCTGAAGCTAGCCCTATATAAAGCTCAGAGAGGCTGGGTCAAACGATTTTAAAGCGATTGCTGAAAAAAATTTAAAAAAAATTTTTTTTTTAGAATTTTTGAAAAAAGAAAATTTTTATAATTTCAAAAAAATTATTCCTGGGCAAACATGACCAAACGATTTCAAGCAATGGGCACCAATTTTTTTTTTGATTATCTCAATTCACTGGACCCAGCTTCTCTGAGCTCCTATATAAAGCTGTGAGTTTCAGGAACGGCGCTGGCAGCCCTGCTTCTCGATGTGTTTGGCAACTTGGTTTTGGTCACCTTGAAATCTTTGAGGTGCATTCGGCGCGTGCAGGAAGTTGGGCAAATGCGGAGTCTGCATATTGGACTTGTGGAATTTGTAGTTCGTAATGATTTGAGATTTGTAATGTTGGAAGTGTTAACTTGTATAACAGTGGTCCCCGCAGAGCATTTTTTAAATGTTGGAGTCATATATTCATAATTTTTCCTATTAACAGACACACACTATATGTCCAAATCTCATCCTTATACCCGCTACCCATTAAGTAAAAATATATTATAAAGTGTGCCTGCAGAAAATGTATGTAACAGGCATCGCCGACCCTATTCAATGTATATATTCTTGATAACAGTGATATTCGCGATAACAGTCGAGAAGATAAAACCATGTCCGTTCGTATAAATAGGTAGATCTTAGTGACTATAAGAGATCGAGCTATATTTCTTTTCGGTAGCATTCGTTATGTTTGGACGCAAATCAAGTTTGTTTCAAATTGTTGTAGTATATTTCAGTATTTTTGGTATATTTTAGGAAGAATGCCGCACTGTTTTGCTTTTATTATAGCGGTATAGCGGGTATGTCACTGTCGAGAACACTCGATTGTAGCTTTTTTACTTGATTTACCTTCTTCTTTAGCTTTGTTTATTGAATTTTCTCTTCAAACTTTATAAATGATAGTCTACCAACCATATTTAAGATTGTGAAAATATTATTTCAAGTAATAATGAGAATAGTGATATCTGCATAACTATTGTGTCTACTGTAGCCAGATCCTTATTTGACCTCGAAATTCAACAATCCAAATGATTTAAGGCGTAATCAAAGTATTTTAGTGCAAGTGGTTGAATTTCAATCTAAATACTTAATAGCTTCTGTCGCATATCCAAGTGAATGATTGCATAGGTTTGTAAGTATTATATATTCTATGAAAATATTGAAGAACTTAAATAATTTTATTTCCTATCTATACGTTTATTTATTGTAATTGTATTTATATTTGCAGAATTTATATTAAAGTCCATATTCAAGACAAGCGAAGTGATTGTTCTGAGAAGAATAAAAATAAAAAATATAAATCCCCGTTTAGTTCAAAATGTTCGTATGGATATTCTTCAAATATTGATGGAATAAATGAAAGTACAGGTAAATTTAATTTTGTAGATTCTTGAATAATATGAAATTCAAAATGTTCATTAATGTGTGTACGTATAATTATGTTGCGGAAATAGCATGTCCTAAATTGAAAAATATCTTGTGAAATCTACCGTCTTGTTACAGTTTTCACTGAAAAGTGAATTCGTTAAAATTGATAAATACTGTATTCTAAGACGGTTAAAACCAACAAAATAGGCAACGTTAAATTTTAAGTGTAAAGCAAATCCTCAGAATTTAGTAAGCTTTAACCCCTAATGTATAAAATTGTGAGCGATCAATAAATTGAAGAGGAATAATTTATAAAAAACAGTAGTGTAATTTGCAAAGCTTATTATGCGTTGTTGTGAGCTCCTTTTAGATATTTGTTGTTAACGCGCGTACAAACAAAATACAATTTGAAAAAAAATAGCATGTTGGACAACTTATTACAAAAATAATAATAATAATATTAAAAAAAAAAATTATAATTAACGTTATAAGTTAAGGAATCAATTTACTAATGACAATTACGTTGCGGCGAATAATGTAATTCCCACACATGTTACAGAAAACGTTATGATAAAATTACTAGGGGACCTCACCGGATAAGTGAATCTACTTCGGCTTAAAAGCTCCGAAGAATCGACCAACCATTAATCAGACTCAACGGCCAGTAAGCAAAAGCAAGGTTTAGTGATAACAGTTCCAACTAAAACTATGAAGACCAAAAATCAAAAAAGAAAAACCGCACTGACTGAATTCTGCTTGGATAAATCCTATGCTCGGGATTTTAGACAAAAGACCAACGTTTTAGGCTTATCAAATTTATCACATGACATTCATCGTATAGAGCAAAATCAGGCATTATGTATCTGGAATGAACATTGAAAGTAAATTTTAAGCTTACATCTATAGCAATTAAAATTTAATTAAACAAAATTTACTTTGCACCAAGATATTAGACGGTTAAGATTCCTTTTCGACAGTGAGCCAGCATGAGAATCATTAAAGGTATAGCAAAACCTAACATTATTAGCGTAAAGAAGTATAGGCACATCATAAGAGCTCATCAGGTTTAACTGTAACAGATTTAAATACAAAGCCATTAAAATAAACATATATAATTTAATCAAAAAGAATTCCACGGAAGCTACAAAGAACCCTAAATTATATAGCAAGAATGATTCCCCGAGCCAAAGGCTTTATTAAAATCTGTGTAAAAAACATCAGTTTGTATCTTATTCTCGAATCCTTTAATTACAATAGAGGAAGCCAGCAAAAAGTTTGTTGAAGCAGGCAAATCCATGCTGGTAGAGTGAAATTATTGATTCAAATAAATGTTGCAGTTAAGTTTTTTTTTGTTTTTTTTTTTGTGGGTTTTGGACAATTTTTAAATGTTTTATTTATTGCAAGATATCAGTAAATTTAATAAATAAACTTTTAAAAGTGAAAAAGCATTTAATTCAACACAGTGACAGCATTGGACATTCTAAATGGTTGTAAATGCTGAAAAAACACTTCCCCTCGAATTTCCTTCAATTTCAGTTTAACTTTTTCACTTCACAAACACACTGACTATTTTGCCAGTGCTTATGCTAAAAACAGCAATGAAACTTCACTATGTAGAAATGTCATTGATTCATAAAGAGCGCCCAATTTGTGTTTAAATAATAATTTATTCTGTGAAGTAAATAATAAAAATTAACATTTTTGTAATTCGCTTGGGTCGCTAAGCACGCTGATTTTTATATTCCGGGATGCCACTTTTTTGTATTTGAATTCGGATCACAAGATTTTTAAAAAATCGTATTGAACGTAGTTAAAGATTATTAAAAATAAAAAAATTATTAAAGAAAAATAAAAAAGCTCTATAACTATAACTTTACAAAAGGGGACAGGGTTGCAGTAGCTGCAGCACTGACACTGCAGCTGAACTCAGCTGGTTTGAAGTTTGGTAACTTCTTAATATTTAAAAATATTAGGAAAGACTCAGCTTATAGAGCTGTAGAACTGTATGCCGTTCTACTTCTATTAGGAGAGGAGGAATTACGAGAGGAATTACGAAAAGGGCCAACTTGCAAAGAAACGTGATAGCTTAATGATTAGAAAACAATAATTAGAAATAAACCAAAAATATTGTTTATTTAATATATCAAGGAAATAAAATATTATGAAAGTTTAATTCACATGTAAGTTTTGCATATAGTAACAGACTCTTAGATCTTAAAGACTACAAGAGAAGATACAATTTATTGCATCACTTATTGCTACCCGCTGATACAGATTTTTTTCTTGCTCAAGCAAATTGAAAAAGGTGAAACATTTGCTCGCGATCAGATAAAAATTGTGGAAGTTATTAAAGAAATACTTTTGTATGGGCCAAAACGCCCACTTACGGGGGGTCTAAAATGCTTTGGCCGATAATCTGGTATATTATGCCGTTTATGGTATATTTTGAATGTTAGTATCACATTGTTATACCAAATATACGATTTGGTATATTTTTAGTATTTTGAAGTATTTTTTGGTATATTTTGAAAATAGTACCGTAATATTTTGCTTTTATTCAAAAGGGGTAGCGGGTATCTCACAGTCGAGCACACTCGACTGTAGTTTTCTTACTTGTTTCATTCTTGATCAGCGTCAACAGCCGAGACGATCTAGCCATGTCCGTCTGTCTGCTGTCCATCTGTCCGTATGAAACACTGGATCTCAAAGTCTATAAGAGATAGAGCTATCATTTTTTCGACAGCATTTGTTATGTTTGCACGCAGATCAAGTTTGTTTCAAATTTTTGCCACGCCCACTTCCGCCCCCGAAAAATAAAAAAAAATCCAATAGCGAGGGTTATTTTGAAGCTAAAGCTGCGATAATAATAATTTGGTGTATATAATAATAACAATAGTATTTATGATTCCTGAAAATTTGGTTGCGATCAGATAAAAATTGTGAAAGTTATTAATAAAATACTTTTGTATGGGCTAAAACGCCTACTGACTAGGGGTCTCAATTGCTTTGTGGTACTATATCGTTATACCAAATATACCATTTGGTATAATTTTAGTATTTTGCAGTATTTTGGTATATTTTGAAAATAATACCGCAATATTTTGCTTTTATTCAAAATGGGTAGAGGGTATCTTACAGTCGAGCACATTCTACCGCAGCATTCTTGCATGTTCAAATAAAACTTATAAAAAAAAACTTATTGAGAAAGAAAAGTTTAACATGGGTATTTTTTTGTGCTATTGATATGGTAAAAATAATAAATTAATTTTTGTTTAAATTTTTTTCAGATAAAAGAGAAATATTTTTGCCTGGAGATACTGAGGAAAT
This sequence comes from Drosophila niveifrons, assembly GCA_035046325.1. Classification (NCBI taxonomy): domain Eukaryota; kingdom Metazoa; phylum Arthropoda; class Insecta; order Diptera; family Drosophilidae; genus Drosophila; species Drosophila niveifrons. The sequence continues at coordinate 93,307 of JAWNOC010000001.1, read as the reverse complement.
AAATGACTTCCGCCAAAGCTCTAAATACTATTCCCACATGATAGTACATATTTATATTCCAAATATTAAAATTGTTTTAGAGTAAGTATGTAGTTAAATTATTATCCTTTTTGCCGCTACCCATAGGATAGAAGGATTTGAAAATTAATCGTAAACAGGAAATAGATCGCACAATGTAATCTGTAATGCGTTTATCAGTTTCAATAACGGACTTTAGTGTGCGATTTAATCGCAAGCTTAAAAAGCATATGGGGAAGCATAAACCATTTACAATAAGCAATTTTGTATCTAATTTTTAGCATTCTGTCAATCAGGACAAAAATAAATAAATAAACTTCATGGTTTTGCAAGACTCCTTTTGGGACTTAGTTATAATACCACACTTTGAGTGGAGGGCATAAACATATTTTTAAAATATATTTAATGCGGGACAGGGACTAATAATTATGAATTATTTCTAAATTTCTAATTTGTATTATAAAACATTCATTTAATTATATTATATAATTAATAACATTTTAACAATAAATAAAATCGTACACTTATTTTTCAATTTTTTTCTCAAAAAAGTATAACAGTAACAGTCTCATAAAGTTGGTTGTTGTCTACCAAATAAGATTTCTTCTTTTTACGTACTCCTCGATAGGTCTGAAATTTTAATCATATTCTATAATTCACATTTGGCCATGTATATTAAGTATTACAAAAAGAACTCTAGGGTTACTCGTGCTCGGCTTCTCTGAGGAAAGTCACTATACCCCGACCGATCCTAAAATCGATGATCGGAAAAACTGTATATAGATTTATTTAGTAATATGTATACATACATATATATATATTTCTTTTTCTTTTCAGATCTAAGGAGCTCTATGAAATAATTTATAATCGTCTCAATGGGGATCTATTCATGTGGGAACCTCGAGTTAATTTTCTTTCGAACCCTGAAGACGGTGACATCATTTACGACAATATTGCAAAAAAAAAAAGAGATATTCTACAATATTCTAAACAGGTTTATATAAATTTATCAGATGAAAAAGATTCTACCTCGACTGAGAGCTCTTTATTCGATAAACCAACATTAAAGGAAGTGAATAATATGTTTTCCTTTGAGTTATGTGTTAAAGAAGGAATATTTATAATGTACCCAGAAATTCCAGAATTGGAAAAAAGTGATCAAACAAGTACAAAAGGAAAACTCCAATTAAACTTAAAAGAGCTCACTTGCTTTTTTGTTACTGGATGTAATAATGATAAAAATCTTAGTTACTTATGTGTTCAAATAAATGAAACAGATATATTACATTGTGGTGAGTGTATTTCCATTTATATATTTTTACACAATATTTTTAAATTTTGGAATAGAAAAATTTGATTGGTTGAAATAAAATTGATTGGTATCCCTGGTATACTTTCTAAAAGAAAAATATGCGACAAATTTTACGAAAACGGATAACAAGATTAAAAATATACCAAAAATATAGGCAACTTTAAAAGTTTTGACAGCTCTTTATCGGAGAAATTTAATGATTCACATGTGAAAATGACCATTTCGTCAAAACTATAGGCATTTCAGATGAATAATGGTGTATTTTGATGAACATTATTTTTATATCAAAAGGCCGAGTCCAATATGACAGCAGACTGGCGACCTTGAATAAAGTACTGCTAAAGCTTGTCGAAACCATCTCTTAACTTTCAATAGCTTTAGACACATCTGCTTTAAAATTACTTACATAAGTTTTTACAATTTTCTGGTAAAATAAATCGAATCAACATCTTATAAACTGTAAGTTATCTCTACTCTGGCCCATAAGCTGCTCATGCTATGAACCCATATTGATTTGTGGGCATAGGCATACAAGGCATAGAGCTTTTAGTCCGATTTATAGAGCATGGCTGTCAAGAAAATTTATAACGCTTAAATCGATTGCTTTATTGAATATATTTGGTATATATATGGTACTACACACAATGTATACTATAAAGGGCAAAATATACTAGATTGTCAGCTAAAGCAACTAAGTCCCCTAGAAAGTAGGCGCTTTTGATCGTACAAAAGTATTTCTTTAATAACTTCCACAATTTTTATCTGATCGCAACCAAATTTACAGAGGTCACGAAGACTATAGTCATTATTGCGAGGGCGGAAATGGGCGTGGCAAACATTTGAAATAAACTTGATCTGCGTGCAAGTATAACAAATATTGTTAAAAAAATTAGAGCTCTATCTCTTATAGTCTCGGAGATCCAGTGTTTCATACAGACGGACGGACAGACACACGGACAGACAGACGGACATGGCTAGATCGTCTCGGCTGTTGACGCTGATCAAGAATATATATACTTTATAGGGTCGGAGATGCCTCCTTCTACCTGTTACATACATTTTTTTTCGACAGCATTTGTTATATTTGCACGCAGATCAAGTTTGTTTCAAATTTTTGCCACGCCCACTTCCGCCCCCGCAAATCAAAATCGAATAACAAGCGTAATTTTAAAACTAAAGCTGCGAATTTTGGTATATATAATAATAACATTAGTATTTATAATTCCTGAAAATTAGGTTGCGATCAGATAAAAATTGTGAAAGTTATTAAAGAAATACTTTTGTATGGGCCAAAACGCCCACTTACGGGGGGTCTAAAATGCTTTGGCCCATAATCTGGTATATTATGCCGTCTATGGTATATTTTGAATGTTAGTATCACATCGTTATACCGAATATACCATTTGGTATGTTTTTAGTATTTTGAAGTATTTTTTTTTTTGTATATTTTGAAAATAATACCGTAATATTTTGCTTTTATGCAAAAAGGGTAGCGAGCACACTCGACTGTAGTTTTCTTACTTGTTTTTTATTACTTCGCTGCACTTTGTCTGAAATAGCTGTCACTTCGTGTAAAAGTCTTTTGCCGAACTCATTTTCCTAAATTTCCTTCTCACTCTGTGGCTTAAGAGTAACCAAACATAAAATATCAGAAAAATCAACTCAAAAATATAATCTTTTTGCCAAAAAATATCACGATAATAATATGTTTTTAAGAGATAAAATAATATTTTGATATATTTCCGACAACCCAAATTTTAAGATCCTAGTGTAGTTATAGGCAATTTCCTCTTGTTATTTCAATAATGTTACAATAATAATACAGCAGGAAGAAAATAGATTATTTGTTATTATTCCAATTATTATTATTATTATCATACTATGCAACAAAATAAAATTGTATATATTTTTTACATTGGCGGATCACTTAACTGCTCTTACCTCCTAAGGAGGGATTGTGAGAAAGAAATTTTTTGAAATATGAAAATAATACATTTTTTTTTTATTATTTTAGGTCAAATAATTGAAGAATATACATCAGTTTGGAATGACGATCTTGACAAAAATCTGAAACGCATTATTTTTAAAAATTCCAGGGTCTGCAATAATATAAATAATCGTCACGAAATGATATCTATTGTCGCTGAATTGAAAAAACATCCGGTTAACCGTTTAAAGGTAATTTTTTAATTTTCATTTAATGAGTTTAATGTGCTATGTTTCTTATATAAACACAAGTACGAAAGTTACAGTCGAGTGTGCTCGAATGGCTTTTATAGGTATATTGAGATAGTACTACATTCATTGTCTCGGCTGTTGACGTTAATCAATAATATAATATAGGGCGGTGATGCCTCCTTCTTGTTAAATTCATTTCGTGCCGGCAGAAAGTTATAATAAAAAAAATTCGACTATATGTAAACAAATCAACTAAGACCCCATGGCCGTATTCAATTTATTGCATTATAAAAGTTTTTCATAAACAAATTCTATAATTTATAACTGACAGTAACTAGCTTAAAAATTTAGCATAATTGATTTTCTTTCGATCTGATATGCGTGCAAAAATAACAAGTGGTCTTTACAAAATTATATCTATCTCTTATATTCTCTGAGAATTAGTTCATACCGACGGGCGGACAGACTAACCGTTATGACGCTGATTAATAATATATGTATATACTTAATATGATAGGCCTTGAATGTAGTTCTGTATCAATATACCAAATATAATCCTTTAAATATTTTTAGTATTTTATGGTATATTAATTTGGTATATTTTAAAATTAATACCGCACTCTTTTGCTTTGGTATTTCACAGTCGAGCACACTCGACTGTAGATTTCGTACTTATTAAAGTTAAGAATTTAAAAAAAAAATTTTAGATGGCGTAGATAAAAGTGCGATAAGAGGGTTAATTTTGAAAATCAAAGTTAGTGATCTATTTCGTTAATTTATGCTGCGGTCTCATATCATTTATTATTTCAAATAATCTGAGATAGTTTATTCAAGTTATCAGTGATCAGTGATTTTAATAAAAGAAAAATTAAATTGACTTTATCATTGACGTTGAAATAAAAGCCAAAATATTTATTTTTTTGTACAATAAATAAGAAAATAAATCAAATTTGTTATAAAATTCCATTAAATATGAGTACGAGGAAAATATTCACAAAAATATTAAAGCAAATATTTGAAATCCATAAAACCGGCAGTTCCCGCCAGAATCTTTGTATTTTAAAACTTCATTCCATCGCATCAATCTGTTTGAATATATTGAAATTGCTTTGCAACCTGACATCTGGATTTTTATGCTTATACTTTTCTGTTGGCATTTGTTTCAGTTAAGTTATTGAAGTAAAGAAAATATCGATTCTTTGCCGATACAAATCAGTACAGCCGAGTGTTCTTAACTGTGAAATATGCCCGGTACAAACAAAACAAAGTACATAAAATATATATTCTGTATATAGGTATTCTAATACTTTCAAATATACCATTGAGTACAAAATATCCCAGTTTGTCAACCAAAGCAGCTCAGTCCAGACTGAAAAGCCGATTTTTTTCTAAATAACTTCTAGAAAATTTGACAGATCGTAGCAATATTTTCAGGAATCATAAAAATTTTAGTTTGGATCGTGGCTGTAGCTTCTAAATTATTCTTGCTTCTCATTTTTTTTCGATTTGTGAGGTGGTAAGTTGGTATGGCAAAAATAATAAAAAAAAATTGAGCTCCGAGCAAAAATTAAAAGTGCTGTTAAATAAAATGTGAGATACAGTCATTCATACTAACGTGCGGACAGACGGTCATCGCATTATCGACCAGGCTGTTGGCGCTGATCAATAATGCTTAATGGGGTCGGAGATGACCCTTTCAGCCTGTAACTGGAGGCACTAGGTCGTAGTACCTTTCTACCGTACGGAAATATAAATCCAAATCTGAAAGGAAAAATGTCGAAATAACCCCACTAGTTGGGACGGGCAATTTTGGGAATTGTTTCATGTATGCGTAATAATAATTTGCCTTTTTTATTCAACAGCGAACTAAGCTAGCATTTGGTATAAATGGAGCTATATTATTGCATTTGCCCGCAAAAGCTGCTTTCAATTGGATTTATCAATTAATAGATTTTTTTAATATAGAAGTAAGTATCTTTGTTCATATAGTCATACATCTATATATATACATATATATAATTTGTTATTCCGATAAAAATACTTTGCACAAATTTGTTAACATTTGATCAAGCTATAAAAATGAATTTGCACAGTACTATTTTAGACTATAAGTAATTCATCTTAAAGTAAGAGAACCAGCTAAATTAAATAAATAAATGCTATTTATTTTTTCAACATCCACAACATTTAGTGAGATGGTTTTACCAACGGTTGCAAGACTAAAAGTGAAGTGAAAGAGATTAAAAACAAGAATTTAGAAATATGCAGTCGAGAGGGTTTGATTATAAGATACCCAAGTTGCTACCCAAAAAAGTCAGACAGTGAAATTAAATTGTACGAAATACACATATAAATAATATACTGAAAATATTCTATAATATACTGAAATCTACATTTAGTATACATATGAATCAATGTACCACATCTATATATCATTTTCAAGAATCATAAAAATTTGAACGTCTCTTTTGAAATTTTGTTTGCAATTTCGTCTAACGGGGATGAATTGGGCGAGGCAAATATCTTATTATTATTGTATGTACCGAAAATCACGTTTCTACCTATGTATGAAAAGATTCTTGCTATTATTATTTGATATGAATTTGAACAATTACAAGTGTTGTGTCTAAAAAATATAGTCAATCAATCAATAGATCCAATATATTTGTTCATACTGATAGTGTAAAATTACGAAATTCGATAAAGTTTATTGTTGGTAGGAGAAAAAAAAGAACACCTCGAAGGCTGCTGCTGCGTCAATTAAACACGGTTATTTCGACACTAGTAGTTACATGAAAACAAAGATGAGCGAAACCTTATGACTAAACTGTAACAATAAGCGAAAGATAAACAAAAGATTGAGACTAAACTGTAACTGCTGCTCAGTTAGTCTGAGCAGGCTTACAGTGGGACAAGGCGCTTGAGTTAACACTGGCCACCTTGGAATACCCGACGTGGGATTTCAAAATACTGGCAACCGTGCTAATTTGTGGATTGGGCGCTTAAATGTCCCAGTGCCCGTTCTAATTTCAGCCACCCGAATTTGGCCGTCTGTTCCTCGGGTTACGCCTGTGACCCTTCCAGTTATACACCGCTGAGGTGGCGTAATGTCCTCGTGAACCAGGACGTGGCATCCGACCTCCAACCCGGGCTGTGGTGACTTCCATTTGGTGCGGATTTGGAGGTTGTGGATGTAGTCCTTCGACCACTCGAACCAAACCCGCTGTCTGAGCTTGGATAACATTTGCCACCTTTGCAAATAAGTCAGCTCGTTGTAGGGCCTGTCTGCGTTAGAGCGTTAGAGCCTCGCCATTATTGGGATCGGAGCTGAGTGGGGTGGGAGGTCGCGAGTTGAGAATGGCCTCGACATCTGCCAGATGAGCTCTGACCTCGCTTTCCGCCAGTGACGCGTTGGCCATTGCCGGACGAGGAGGTGCTTTACCGTTTTCACTGCGGCCTCCCACAGCCCTCTGAAATGTGGGGCTCGAGCGGGGATGAAGTGCCATTCCATTCCTAGCTCCGACGCAAACAAGTGCAGTTTCTCCTGCTGCTTCGAGAACTCCATCTGCAGCTCCCTGAGTAGGTTGTTTGTCCCGACGAGGTTGGTGGAGTTGTCCGAATACATCCGAGTGGATCGCCACGTTTTGCGATGAAGCTTTTTAGGGTTAATAAAAAACAGTTAGTGGACAAGTCAGCAATCAGTTCTGAATGAACAGCCTCTGATTTTTAAAAGAGGCCGTCATCGAATTCGCAAGGAAACATTTATGGGTACGCTAAAAATCAACGCCACAAATGTAAAATGGACATGTAGCAATCAAGCGGTCAGTTGGTAACTGGCCATTACTTTTCATTAGTTTTGGCTTGTACCGAAGACAAAGAATGCGACCACGAACTATTTGTGTGCATTCTCTTCGAGCATTAATCAGCCAAATTCTTTGCCTCAAGAGCGAAATCAAAGTTTTAACACCAGCTTGACAGTTAGTCTCTTAAATACATTCTGACCAAGGGCGAATTCTTTGACATCAGGATCGAGAATTTGGCATCGTAGTCAATCGGTGTATTTAATAGTCTGCCACCTACGCGGATCAACAAAAGAGATTTTCTTAATAAAGGGGCGAGAGATTGGACATTTGGTTGAACTAATTGAATGATTTTTAGTTTTTTAAATTCCAAGTTGAATTCAGACCGCTGAACTAATTCAAATAATTTTAACGAGGCGAAATACAACCCCTGTTTACTAAGTGCTGAAGAACATTTTTTTGTTTTTGGCCAGCAAAAGAATTTATACACATAGGCAATCACTCGAACCAACCTTTTGTATGAAGAAAAGTTAGCCAGTATAGATGACAGAAATTCAGGTTCGGTAGTTAAACAAACCTGAGCCGATTTTTTTGTTTCACTATTTTTTAAATCGGTTGACAATAAAAAACGAGGGTTCTTAGGCCACTCACACTGCTCTTCCATTAAAAATAGTGGGCCTTCTTACCAAATCGAGTCAACTAATTCATTGATGTCACAACCACGAGAACAAATATCGGCAGGGTTTGACGCAGAAGGCTCCATGTAACATCTTGTGTGAGGTCTTGTAAACTGGATACATGATTTGCTACGAATGTTGCCAGCAAAGAAGGCGACATTCCAATCCAATGCAGTGTGATTTCTGAGTCTGTCCAAAAATGCACACTCTCAATTCTACATTTGCCAAGCATTGACTTGACGTATGACCACAACTGCGTCAGTAAATACGCTGCACAAAACTCAAGTCTTGAGATCGACTTGGTTTTTAATGGCGCAACTTTTGCTTTTGATGTAAGCAATTTACATTTCACTTTTCAATTTTGATTAGCTCGTATATATAAACAGCAGTCATAAGCGTGGCTGGAAGCGTCTGCAAATCCATAAATTTGGATATTGGCTGTGCTGGAATTGGTGTATCGTGGAATCGATACCTTGTCAAAGTTTAGTAGATTTTCTTCATAGGGATGGTCTCGTCCCATGCCAGATGATTTTGCCAGAGCTCTTGCAGTAAGATTCTGGCTTTTATACTGATGAGGCTTAGCAAGCCAAGTGGGTCAAACATACGAGCTGTCACAGACAAAACGTTGCGTTTTGTTGGGCTAAGATCGGTGAAGCTGGAGTCCAAATAATATAGAAATATATCAGATTTTGGCGTCATCGACGTAGAAGTTATTGCAGACGACTTTAGCTCCAAGAGGATGTGTTTCCTTGTGGCGAACACCACGTTCGTGAAGGCTTCGTATGGCCAGAAAAGGAGCAGACGCAGTGCCATAAGTAACTGTATTCAGTTGATAAATTTGAAGCTTTTCTGACGGATTTTCATGTCAGACAAAAAGTTGAAACATTCGATCCTTTGGACACATGCTTACTTGTCTATACATTTTAGTAATATCTGCCGTGAGGACTAACTGACTAAGTCGAAAGCGAATTAGCGACGAGAAGAATTCCCTCTGTATAGTTGGCCCCACCCCATTAGAATATCATTCAATGAATAATTAGACGTCGTTTTGCACGAAGCGTCGAAAACAACTCGAAGTTTGGTGGTGGCACTATCAGGCCTCAGGACGCACTGATGTGGTATAAAATAGTGTGGTTCTGGTGTAAAATCGAAGGGAGACATATGACCAAGTTCTATATATTCTTTCATGAAACTGACATACATTTCCCTTAACGTTGCATTTCTTTTGTAACAGAGGGCCACTGTCGTTCAATTTAATTTGGCCTGTGCACAAAAGGTAGAAAAAGGAATTGGCTCATAATAGCAAGTCGATTCTCTGCGGCCAGTTCCACGTTAGCCGGAATTTTTAACAGCCTAACTGGAATAAAGCTGTCTGGCTGCTAGTTCGAAATTGATTTCAGCACCCAAAAATCGGCGTCAAACTGATGCTGACACTTTATGTCGGGCTACCAAATTTGACGTTCCTATGGCCGTAACTGTCAGACACTTATTGGCTAGCGACAGCCTTAGAGCTTGGGCAAATTCTTCAGTCATGAAATTGACCTGAGACCCAGAGTCCAACAAAGCCCTCGCCAACTGGAATTGACCAAATCTATCACGAATTTTCACAACAACGGTAGCCATAATGACTTCAACTTCTGCTGTTGACTTATCCACGTGCGCAGGATGTGATGCTCGGCCGGTCGAGCTACCAGGCTGTTAATGTTGACGTTGGCTCATACTGGTGGTGTGAGCCTGAGCTGATGCATCGAATCTATGCAGCTAAGTATTGTGCGGTCTAGAGCACACTTTGCATTTTGAAGATGTTCAGGTGGATATTCTATGCCCAGACTGCAAGCAGTTTATACAAAAGTTCTGGGTCTTGGCGAAACTGAATCGTTCCGTAACCGGCAGTGCACTAAAGCCTTGGCAACTGCTTATAAAATGATTTGCGTTACAGAACTGACAACTAGGGTTGCTGGACTTAGATGCCGAATACGAGGCTTTGGTAGTCCGTTTGGGACTCGATTCTGGCTTACGGCTCGTTCTATATTTCGAGCTTTCCTCAGCTGAAATATTCTGGTAGCGCCTATTCAAAGCATCTACACAATCAGACCATTGGGGAAGCCTGTTATAATCGAGCTTGTCAGCCTTTGACAACACAACAATGTGAATGAGAATCGCGTTGGTGATATCCCGTTCATCTCCTAGTGACAACAAATTTTCAAAAATTGACGATGATGGTCCTCAACCCCGATGCCGAAGGTTTATTCATAGGAGAGATATGAAATAGTTGTGTGATAGTTTCGAAGAATATAAGACATTTGTTGTTGTATACACGCCTCAAGTTTTCTAAAGCCTTTGGGAAATTTACACCGGAATCTTGGAACGCCTTTATTGTTCCTAATGCCCCATCAGACAGACATGAGATCAAGTGATTGAACTTTTCAATATTTGATAATGACCGGACAGAATCCACAAGACTTTCGAAAAGGCTTATGAACTGCTTGTATTCGGAGTGCTTACCATAAAACTTTAAGTTTATTTTGGGCAAGTGAGATCTATACGATGCTGACTGAACCATTCGGTCCTAGACGGCCTACTTCAAACTGGTAAGATACAACGACCTTGTCTTAATGCATACTTCTTCTAAGGAAGCACGGCTAAAATTACCCGTGTCAATGCAATCGACTTCAGATTGCAACTCCATAACATCTGCTATGTATTTGTCCAGTATATCCAAACGACATTGGATCTCGATTTTGTTAATGGAACCTATTCATTTAACACTGTTAATCTAAGCCTCTCAATACTTTCTTCTAGCTTTGAAAATCTAGAAAATAACAGCGTCTATTTTGTACTATGGCAATTCTCAATCGCGGTTTCATTTGATTCAATTTTCTTTTTCTCTTTAGACATTGCGACTTATGTTGCAGGGTTATGCAAGTTAAGCAAATGAGAAAACACACTCTAAGGGAAACACCAATCCAAGAAATCAAGAGAACGTTTCTAATGTCAAGCACAACAGTGAGCGTAGCGAAAACGATCGAACAAATCGAGAGCGAAACTTATTCAAGAAGCAAGAGCGAAAATTATCAAACAAAGAGAGAGCGAAAAATAACCGAAATTTGCGCGGGTGTTATTACTGTAACTCACTGTAATGTAAAGAACCTGAAAGCATAATCATAAGGTTGCGAGGGGGGGTTTCAAGGTTATTGGCACTTGGATTCCACGTATATGTGTTGCATTAATTGTTCACTACAAATTCAATAATAAGTGTCAGGCAACTGGATTCTTGTTTAATATAAGATATAACGGTGTGAACTGGGAGTAATCACAATGAATGTCACCAGTACCAAAGTTATTAACCAAGTTTTCCAATTGTTGACACTGTTACCTGGTCATCAGAAGAGCTGTTGACTTCTGATTGATCCATAAATCCAAAGGCCTGCAACGAAGCAAAGCAAACGTATGTGTATATAATAAATCGACAAAATTTTTTTTGTAGCGCCATTTAAAATTTTGAAATTCGAAAAAGTTTATTGTTCGTGGGAGCAAAAAACCAAAGAACACCTTGAAGGCTGCTGCTGCGTAAATTAAACACATCTGTTTCGTTCTTTGGTTACAAAAGAAGAGAGGGACAATTTATTGTTTGCCGGTTATTCCGACACTAGTAGTTACATGAAAACAAAGATGAGCGAAGGATTGAGACTAAACTGTAACTGCTCAGTTAGGCTGAGCAGGCTTACAGTAGGACAAGGCACTTGATTTAATAGATAAATAACAGCTGAGTCGATATAACTATACCGTCTGTCTATTTATGAGTTGTATGGTACAAAAAATAATAAATTGTTTAGGCTATTAAAAAGTAATACCAAAACCGGCTGCTGGAACTGGGACTTATATGTGTTAAATTGACTATCTGGTGTTTATACCCACTACCCATAGGGTAGAAGGGTATTATAACTTTGTGCCGGCAGGAAATGTATGTAACAGGTAGAAGGAGGCATCTCCGACCCTATAAAGTATATATATTCTTGATCAGCGTCAACAGCCGAGACGATATAGCCATGTCCGTCTGTCCGTATGAACACCTAGATCTCAGAGACTATAAGAGATAGAGCTATAATTTTTTTTCGACAGCATTTTTTATGTTTGCACGCAGATCAAGCTTGTTTTAAATTTTTGCCACGCCCATTTTCGCCCCCGCAAATCAGAAAAAATCGAATAACAAGCGTAATAATAAAGCTGGAGTCGCGAGTTTTGGGATATATGTACATTAGGAACTTTAGTCTTTGTGACTCCTGAAAATTTGGTTGCGATCAGATAAAAATTGTGGAAGTTATTAAAGAAATAGTTTTGTATGGGCAAAAACGCCTTCTATGCTTTCGTTTGTATTTATGTGTGCGTCTAACATGTTCGCCTATATTAGTGTATGTCTGCATAGAGAGTTCGATAGTGCGATAGCTCTGGTGGTAGAGTCCAAGCCGAGCATGTTGTGGTTCTCGGGTTCAAGCACGCTCGTGGTACAACGATTTTTTTTTTAATTTATGAATGTCTAACATTTTTGCCTATATTGGTGTGTAGTGTGCAAGCCCAACATTTGGTGGTACGCCGGTTCAAATCTCGCTATATACAATAATTCAGGTCAATTTGGTTTTTTTTGCCGAAATTAGATTTCGGAAAAGACCCCATTAAATTTAATAGCCTCCTCGAGGTGTTCCCTGGGTCTTGCTTTAATAAATAAAATGTATTTTATTGATGCAGGAGCTGATTCGAGCGGCGACAAGGGAAAGGGTAGCGGGTATCTCACAGTCGAGCTCACTCGACTGTAGCTTTCTAACTTGTTTTTTACTCACAATATAATATTTTCAATGTAGTACATTTTAGTACTATATACTAAATATGGCTTTTGCTATATTTTTGTTTTTTTTTTTTGCATTATTAATTGGGTATACTTAAACAATAATATATTGTATTGATTTTCTGACAATGGCATACACTTGACAATAGCTTTCATACTTGTCTTGTATTTGTTCGCAAAAATTATAAAAAATCAATGTGGGTGTGTGACTAAATTCTGTTGGTTTTCTAATGCTTATTTTACAATACGATTATTTCATACAATAATTTTTATGAACGAACCTGCTTATGTATGCTTAAAATGTGTGACACAATTAAAATCATTTTCTTTTCTAGGACTATCCCATCGAAGAGTATCAACCATATGCAGTCGTTTCAGAAATACAAGGGCATATATGGAATTTTACAATTGACTATAGGTGAGACTTTTTTGTCATTGTCACTCGCTTATCACAAAATGTTGAAAGAGAAAATGGTATAATATCTTGTATGTTTGTCCAATCTCTAACTTAGTCTCTAAGTCATTATACCCGCTACCCATAGGGTAGAAGGGTATTATAACTTTGTGCCGGCAGGAGATGTATGTAACAGGTAGAAGGAGGCATCTCCGACCCTATAAAGTAAATATATTTTTGATCAGCGTCAACAGCCGAGACGATATAGCCATGTCCGTCTGGCCGTATGAAACACTGGATCTCAGAGACTATAAGTGATAGAGCTATAATTTTTTTTCGACAGCATTTGTTATGAAAATTTTTTGTTATGAAATTTTGTTAAAAATTTTCAATGAATTTGCTCTGGACAATATGCGACGAGATCAAAAAATATTCATGAACTCAAACAACATTGGTAATTTATAGAGTTTGTTTGGATGTTGATGTACATAGTATGGACGTCCAAATTTAAGCGACACCAAACAAATGCGTGTTACGCAATTGACAAACAATACCGAGATCATCAACGACAGAAAATATACATCTGTAAACGAGATTGTTTTAAAACTTTCGGGAATGGTTATCTAAGTCTAAAGCTTAACTAAAATCTTAATATCCCTGCAAGGATCAGTAATATCAATTAGGTTCAATTAGGCTCAATGAATGTTCAATTGTTAACCAGCATTACCAGCTTAATTGGAGTTGTTGGCTGAACAGCTGATGGTTTACTTTTGTTATTAGCTCAGAAAACTTCTTCAAGAAGTGTAAAGAAGTTTTGTTCTGTAAAGTTCATTAAATTCTTTAGACAAACGTTTAATTAACCTCAGTAGGCCAAAGAAACGATTAGCTATGGTATAGACGAGATATACAAGACAAAATTGAGGCTTGGATCTAAAAGAATACCTAAATCATACCTACCTTACTCAAAATGTTCAAGAGGTTATGCATAAAAAAAGTTTATGAAGTAAAAGAGTGATCAAGAGAATAAAAAGCTTTGCTGAAATATTTTGCTGTTCTAAATTTTTTAAAATGTTTCTGATCTAGACAGAATTACGTAATCTGGTTAACAATCAAAGCACAACTGAAATTGATGCCGCAGAGAATTTTTTATATGGTTGGCCTAATCCAATGACATTTTAAGTAAACCATTAATAAAGTCATGAATAATCGAAGAAAAGATGAAAGAAATGTTTTCACTTGGGGACCAACTTCATTTTTTCAAACCTATTTTTACTGCAGATCTAATTTACTTGAAACTTCTCATTATTAATGCAGTGAAAATGCTCACGTTTTTAGGGCGTCTCATTGCCATTCTCAGATGTAAACCTTAAGTCTAAGAGAATATCAAATGCTTTAAGATTAAAGGCAAATTGATGAGACGATTACTATGAAGGGTTTAATGTCATAATTTTATTTAATATATGTTTAATTATTTTGTCAATTGCAATTTCACGGTCAATATCTACACCGACTACACTGTTTGCAAAACATCTTTTCCATTATAAGTGCATACCCAAGGCCGAGCCGACCCCTGGCAGCGCCTATGTGCGGAACCTAGGAAGCGGCACTTTTTTACAAATCTTAAAAATAAAAGAAATTAAATCTTTAACGAATATTTTTAATTGTTAATTTTGACCGAAATAATGGGTCTCCAGTCTCAAAGTACTAAGATATTATCATTTAAGTGTATAAAACTGGAATTAAAATACTAAATAAGTATATCCCGTTTACTTCTGCTAGTCAGTTATTGCGAAAAATAAAACGCGAACAACATTTTTAAATACTTTTTTTTAAGAAAACCACAAGAGTCTAACATTTGCAATAATATAAATATATGTCGATGTCTGCTCTGCCGAAGTCTCTTATTCCATTATTGCGAAGCGAGTTCCAATGCTTTCAGAGGCGAATTCTAAAGCACACTGCTCACTCGATCATTTTACTACCTACGCCTGAGCCATCCAACCACACTCAGCGACAGCGACGCAAGTGTGTCGCCCCGCAACAACGGTACTTCTCAAAGCTACAAAATGCAGACAACAAATCACAGCCAAATAAAGGATAATGCAATCTAACATGCACACTCTTAATTACGCAGTGACAATATGCCGATACGCACTAGCAACTACGCAGTTTCAATGTGCCGATTCGCACCTACAACTACGCAGTGTCACTGTGTCGATACGCACCTACAACTACGCTGTGTCAAAGTGCCGACACGAGATGCTGCATTACTCCCTCTCCGACAAATACTTAAATTATAGTATTTCCACTTTTCTCGCTTTTTGGTTTGCGAAATCCTTAATAGTTTCATTTATGTCTATATAGTCTATTATGGCCTTCTCTATAGATATTGTTGCTTAATTTGTTAATCTTTGCTTAAACGCAGTTAATTTTTATTTATTAGTTTTAATTAGACCGCGTTTTCTACTCTAACTGGCAGGCTATAGTAATGGTAGGGTATACAGCATTACACAATTTCCCTATACGAATCAGATGCTTCTTAATCCCAAGTAACTAAGCATCTTTCTCGCCATGTACAGTGATCCTTCCATGTCAGTTTGCTGTTTACGAGTACACAAAGATAATTGACACGACGTTAACGTAGTTCACCTTATCTTTGGGGCAGACTATGTATGTATGTCTTTACGTGAAGAGTATAAAATCCGACTAGTGATTTTTTTGTAGCAGGCTATTCTCAACCAGATTCCCAAGAAGCGGCGAGAGGACCTTACTCTGGGAGTGGCACAACAAAATTACTTTGTAATGGTTGAATCACCCCAAGTAGCTGTCATTGCCTGTTGCTAAGAAGGTGGTTGACCCGTCAATGCATTACTGGAGCCGGCTTGACTGAGATTAGACCTTTTGTAATAGCACGGCAATGCATAATAGCCAAGGCTTATTCTCTTATAGTGGTCAGTTTTTTTTTTAAGTTTTTAGAAAGGCGTTAGGCTGATTTGCCTGAAGTCTCTGGGACTCTCATGACTGGACTTGACCTCCTTCTCTATTCCGTTTTAACGCTGCTCCATATCTACACTCCATTGCTCATATTGAGTAGACCTGCAGCCTGGACGAGTTTTTTTTTTTTGCAAACCTGCCGGAGGGACCCGAGAGCCTCCGAGCCTTCAGCTCCCCCGACCCCAACGTGTTTGGCGTCTTTTGAGACGAAACGGCAAACGTCATCATACCGTTGCGCTTATAAGGCAGGTTATCGACCCAGTTCTTAAACCCGCTACTCTTAGGGTAGACAGTTATTATTACTTTGTGCAGGAAATGAACATATGTATGTAACAGGCAGAAATAATCAACTCTCTCTTTAAAGAATATTTATTCTTGGTCAACCTCAACAGCCGATACGATATAGCCATGTCCGTCTGACTATCTGTTCGTATGAACCCATTCATAGATCTCAGAGACTATAAGATATAGAGATAGAATTAAAGTTTGTTTTAAATTATTGCCACACACTCTTCTGTCCCTGTAAATCGATAAAAATAGAGCAACAATTGTGAAATTTTAAAGCTAGAGTCGCCATTTTATGGCAAAGTAATGCCATAGAGTTGATTAAGCAGCTGAAATGCTCGCTTCCACTAAACGACGATGAGGAAGTGGTCCTTAGTCTTCGGAATGGAAGAATTTTTCTTCTGTAATCAACGTCCAGCTTGGCTCCCTCCCATAGGCAGTCAAGTCAATTTTTTGGTTATCCTAGCATTTCAGGATTTTGACGCTATTAACCAAACCCTACCTTTGAAGGTATTTTGTTGTCTGGGGCGTTTTCCATCCTGACAAAACAGAGCGTTGACAAGCTTGCCATGCTCCAACTGCAGCAGCTTTGCGAACATTTTGCCGTTAGAGTCCCAGCTGCCGACGGCCAAATGCCGACTCTCACTTTAATTAAACGTTACGGTTCATGTACTCGCCGCTCTTAATCCCTGGAGCCCCTTGCTATGAACTCTCAGCAGACCGTTGGCGCTTGCTTGGCGTGGACTCTACCTTTGGATTGACTAAAACAACTCGTGTAGAAGTTCTTTTAGAGGCGTCGGCCCAGGTTAGCATATCCTTGTCTTGGGCAGATCGGTTTGCTTTGCTGCTGAGCCACGCCTCAAAGACGGCAGCCGCCTTGTGTTTGGCCTTTTTCTTCAGGCTCAAAGATTCACCGATGTTAGGGCTATCATCAAAGTCGGATTTGAAGTGTTCATGCAGCACATGTACATGTTCCAGTTCATAAAGAACCATTAAACAAGGAGCAAGGATTCGGGCAGGATTCAGTAAATGATTTTTATAAACGGCTGAATAATAAAATTGTTTTTAAAAATGGATTTTTTTAATATTTTAATTTTAGGCCAAAACATTTTTCTTATCGGGCGTCTCTTGACATAAGTTATGGCTCGTTAAGTAGTAACATTACATATCCCATGACTGGATGTACCTTACGGGTAATGACTGAGGATTGCATACTTTCTATAGGACCTGCAGTAAGTAAATATTGTTTTATTATTAATGTAATAATTAAGTTCGCTGTTTTTCTCCGATGATTTTAAACATTAGATGATTTATACTTTTGTTTTATATTAAATCCAATGTTTGTTACGCTACTCATATTGCTAATGTTTATACCCGCTACCCATAGGGTAGAAGGGTATTATAACTTTGTGCCGGCAGGAAATGTATGTAACAGGTAAACGGAGGCATCCGACCTTATAAAGGATATATATTCTTGATCAGCGCCAACAGCCGAGACGATCTAGCCATGATCGTTTGTCCGTCTGTGTGTCTGTCCGTCCGCCCGTCTGAACACCTAGATCTCAGAGACTATAAGAAATAGAGCTACAATTTTTCGACAGCATTTGTTATGTTTGCACGCAGATCCGACCCTGCAAATTAACAAAAACCGAACAACAAGCGTAATTTTCAAGATAGCGCTGCGAATTTTGTTAACCGAGTGGTTAGCCTAGACAAAATATAGACGTATAATCTTACTTTTCTACCCGCTACCCATTTTTATACCCGCTACCCATAGGGTAGAAGGGTATTATAACTTTGTGCCGGCAGGAAATGTATGTAACAGGTAGAAGGAGGCATCTCCGACCCTATAAAGTATATATATTCTTAATCAGCATCAACAGCCGAGACGATCTAGCCATGTCCGTCTGTCCGTATGAAACACTGGATCTCAGAGACTATAAGAGATAGAGCTATAATTTTTTTTCGACAGCATTTGTTATGTTTGCACGCAGATCAAGTTTGTTTCAAATTTTTGCCACGCCCACTTCCGCCCCCGCGAATCAAATAAAATCGAATAGCAAGCGTAATTTTAAAGCTGGAGCTGCGAATTTTGGGACATATAATAATAACAATAGTATTTATGATTCCTGATTCCTTGGTTGCGATCAGTTAAAAATTGTGAAAGTTATTAAAGAAATACTTTTGTATGGGCTAAAACGCCTACTTACTAGGGGTCTCAGTTGCTTTGGCCGACAATCTGGTATATTATGTCGTCTATGGTATATTTTGAATGTGGTACTATATCGTTATACCAAATATACCATTTGGTATAATTTTAGTATTTTGCAGTATTTTTGGTATATTTTGAAAATAATACCGCAATATTTTGCTTTTATTCCAAATGGGTAGCGAGTATCTCACAGTCGAGCACACTCGACTGTAGTTTTCTTACTTGTTAATAAATAGTTCGGTAGTATTCTTAAAATATGCCAAATTAATATACCACAAAAATACTATAAAAATAACAAAGGCTACATTAGGACGTGTTACCATACAAAAGTATTTTTAAAAAAAAACTTCAACAGTTTTTATCTGATCGCATCTAAATTCTCAAGAATCTGAAATAATATTGTTATTATCATATGTATTCAAACTCTAGCTTTAAAATTACGCCAGTTATTAAATTTTTGGGGTGGCAAAAATTAGAAATAAACTTTATCTGCGTGCAAGCATAACGAATGCTGTTGATTAAAAATATGGCTCTATCTTGTATAGTCTCTAAGATATCTGTGTTGCAAGTAAGTAACGTGGTCCGCCGAAATCCTTTTCAACTTATGAAGTTGCAGAATGATGTAAAAAGGCTTCCCAGATATAGTTAAATTAAATAATAAGAAGAAGTTCAATTAATAAATAATATTGTTATAAGTTTTATATTTCTTGTTGTTCGTCGGGGTGGCGTCGGGTTGATAAATAATACCACTTTGTAGAAATTTTCACTTGAAAATTGCACTTTTTGTGCACTTGCGAAATGGAAAACATATGATAATATCTAAAAA
This sequence comes from Drosophila niveifrons, assembly GCA_035046325.1. NCBI lineage: Eukaryota > Metazoa > Arthropoda > Insecta > Diptera > Drosophilidae > Drosophila > Drosophila niveifrons. The sequence continues at coordinate 73,768 of JAWNOC010000001.1, read as the reverse complement.
GTACTAAAATTGGGCAGGGTGACCAACAGAGAGGAAAAAACTAGATCAGTGTAACTGCACGTGTGACAAGGTCACACGCACAGTAGCTTTGTCGCTATCGATATCAATCGATCGCGAACACATTTTCAGCTGTTTTGAGTGGTCACACCTGCCATCATCTGGTATCAACGCTTGTTATATTTCTTCTCTTGTTTCAAATACAACTTGTCTGTTCTACGTTTAATTTCAAAAGGGAAAAGAAAACATAAAAAGGAGAAAGCGAAACACTTTTAGTGTGGCCAGCTTACGGTTGGTCAAGAATCTTTTGCGTTGAGAAATACCAAATTGGTATTCCTCCATACAACTCCTCAAAAGATACTTTGAACAATAAAAAATTTAGTATTACAATATTATTCTTATTCGGTTAGTTGTATATTCTAGGAACAATAAAAATGATTCATATTCATCTAGAAATAGTTTTAAATAAATTAAAACAAATTAGTTCTAGGACTAAGGAAAACGCAAAAAAAAAAATGAAACTTCATTTAACATATTATATGTTTCTCAATCACTAATTATCAAAAAATTATATTATTATAAATGGTTTTAATTTGTGAGACCAATTGCGATCCTGAGGATAAAAAATCTTGCAGCGGGCAACGGCGTCGTGAGGACATCCGGCACCTGGTGTTCTGTGGGAATATATTCTAAAATAATTAATGTGATTTGATTGTTTGTGGAATGTAGGATTATTAGCTAACTAATGCAACTTTGATTATCTTCTAGTATTTTTATACCCGCTACCCATAGGGTAGAAGGGTATTATAACTTTGTGCCGCCAGGAAATGTATGTAACAGGTCGAAGGAGGCATATCCGACCCTATAAAGTATATATGTATATTCATGATCAGCGTCAAACATATTATTTCGCATAATTTCTAAAAAAAATTTTAAATTAACAATCGATACATTGCTTTTACAAATACCTTCCAAAACTCCTTGTCCATTCATGGAGACTTTTACTACCTTTGAATTAAATCCAACTGTCAAGCCTGCAGCTTACATCTTCGATACGGACAGTAAATTTTGTGGAACACTTTTGCGGAACAGAACATTTTCCAGTGTAATGCTCTTATTAAGATTACTGCGGAGGTGAACTGTTCCTTTTCAGAAGAATATATGTATGCACCTTGTTTTGTTATGGTAATCTCGATCGGCGTATCCAGTGTTGAATAGGTTGAAAACAAATTTTTATTGTTAATCATATGGTCTGAAGCTCTCGAGTCCAATATAAAGGATTCATCACCGTCAATTTATGCCGTATTATTTATGACCTGCCTTTACATAAACGCAAAAGATCTACCTGCTTCGGCATTACCAACTTGGACTTCTTTTTCTTTGTCTTTATTTTCAAGGCTCCTTTTGAAACTAAAGCAATCTTTCTTAGAGTGACCTTTTTACCGCAATGGTGGCATTTCAAATTAGATTTAAAATTCTTCGAAGGTTTGGCCTTAAACTTTGATTTCAGATGCAACGCCTTTTTATTATTATTAGTAACGGATACAGCTTTATTGCTTGTGTCCTTAATTAAATTTTTTATCTTAATCTCGTGATAGAGTAAGTGGTTTTTTTACAAAAGAAAGAGTCATATGTTCGGCAGATAAAGTTTTTATAGCTGTGACAACTACGTCATAAACGGAAGCTAATGTTAGAAGAAAATGGGCTACTTTATCCACCTCCTCAATTTTTGCTCCCGATGCCATTAATTTGCAGATCAATTCGTCAAATTTATTAAAATGAATAATGAGAGGAGTGTCGCCTGTTAATTTAAAGGTTAGTAATTGCTTCCGCACAGAAAGTTCTATAGCCAAACTTTTAAGCTCATACACAGCATCCAATTTTTAAAAAATTTCTTTAGCAGTCGAATTATTGTCTGCAAAGGAAAGAAAAAAATCGGTTAAAAATTCTAATTTTACGCTTTTAGCTGATTTTTCTGCCTTTGTCCAGCTTTCATCTACTTCTTGTGGCTTTGGTTTCTCAACTACATATAGTATTATATATAGTTTTCAGCTAAATGTGCCTTGACACAAAATTTCCAAACGGAATATTTTTCACCACGGAAGGGTGAAATATTCTTAAACTTATTCTCCTTGTTCATTTTTTTATTTGTACTTTGTTTTTGATTTCAATTGTAAATTTGTATATTCGAGAAGAAAGAGGTACAATAAATTAAGGTCAAACAAATACTGTGCAAGTGCCTTCATGTACACACACACACACACGTGTAAGTAAAGCCAGTATGGTGAAATAAGAAACACGGTTTGTATATTTGAATATACACATCATTTTTTATGTTTGCACGCAGATCAAGTTTGTTCCAAATTTTCGCCACGCGCACTTCCAAAAAATCGAATAACAAGCGTAATTTTAAAGCTAGAGCTGCAAATTTTGGTGTATATAATAATAACAATTATTCCAGAACATTTGGTTGCGATCAGATAAAAATTGTGAAAGTAATTAAAGAAATACTTTTGTATGGGCTAAAACGCCTACTTACTAGGAGTCTTAGATGCTTTGGCCGACAATGTGGTATATTGTGCCGTCTATGGTATATTTTGAATGTGGTCTTATATCGATATACCAAATATACCACTTGGTATATTTTTAGTATTATGTAATATTTTTAGGTATATTTTGAAAATAATACCGCAATATTTTGCTTTTTGCTCAAATGTGTGGCGGGTATCTCATAGCGAGCACACTCGACTGTAGACTTCTTACTTGTTAATTCTGTACTTCTCTGGATGTTTTACTTCTTGAGATCTGTTTCCTCGTTTTTGTAATGTGCTTTCAAACACACACACACGCGTTAATTTATTTCACAATTCACTGAATTTTCAAATTATTTAATTGAGTTTTGCGACGACTGGGCCCATAACCTGTTGTAAAAGGCTTTCCAGATATAATTCAATTAAATAATAATACGTGTGTTTGCTATAAGTTTTATATTTCTTCTCTTGTTTCGAATACAACTTGTCCGTTCGACGTTAAATTTCAAAAGGGAAGAGAACATAAAATAGAGAAAGCGAAACACTTTTAGTGTGGCCAGCTAACGGTTGGCCAAGTATCTTTTGCGTTGAGAAATACCAAATTGGTATTTTTCCATAAAAAATAATCCCGGGGGTATTCCACTATCATCGCGTTCGTCAGATTGAGGTGCAGGATTGCATCGTTGAGGCCCTCCCTCTAGATCAAGATCTGCCTCTACCACCCTGACCCAACGGGCGACTATCCTTGTCCGTCGGATGGCGGATCTAATCCCTAATCCCACCTGGCAGTTTCAGCAAACCACGATACTTCACAACAACAAACATAAAATCGCAAAAGACTTTTTGAATTGGCGTTCAAGAGCAAACGGCCCGTGAACGAGCCGAAAGCGAAAGGAAAAAACTGCTCGTCTGTTAAGCGCAAGCAAAATTACTTTGTGATCAATTCAATCGTTTGCTTTCGGATTCTTTTTCCGCAGTCGGAGAGAAAAACACTGAAAGTACAGATCTGTCCAGAAGAAGGCTGAAATGGCAACACAGATCGTTACACCTATTATGGACTTTATTAAATTTTGATTTTTCTTTGCATAAAGTTAATTTATTGTTTATCGAGTTCTGCAACAATTATATTCTTTTCAAGGTTTTTGGTGAAATTTTTTGACCATTTTTTAAGGTCTTTGTTTATTGGTTTTTTGTTTTGTTTAGGAATTGAAGTCATTTGAAATAATTTTAATGCTCCAAAATATGGAAGTTGATTAATCAGTTAATTTCCATTAATATCGCATATTTTTTATAAATATTACACAAAATAGGTAACATTTTCAGAATTATTTCCATATTCTCAATGTTGTCGTTATCCATCTTCATAATCTCTTCCAGCCTTGCCTTTTATCTTAAATTTAATCCTATTTACACCAAGTGCTTTTTTTCAATGACGCGATTCTATTACTCAAGAGTTTACCTCAAAGCTACCTTACGCTGATAGCTGAAATAGAAACGTATCAAGGGCAATAGAAGCACATCAACCAAAAATGATCAATTTTAAAATTTAATCGACACTGAGAGCATTACAAAATTTTAAGCTTTTATAAATTTTATTTTTTTATTTATCAATTAACGTTTAAGTTGTCCCTCTGTCAATTTCCTTTAAGTTTTTTTACTTTTGTTTTTTTTTTTTTAAAGAATTGCTAAAAAAAATGTGAAATAATTTTATGGTGCCAAGACTTGCAAGAATAATCAGCTGATGTCCATAGCCAAAATACGGCAACATTTTCAAAATTATTTCCGCATAAGGCTTATGGTTCTACTTAGCACAAATTTCTACGATGCGCCTGAAGTAATTATAAATAATAAAATGCATTTCTCAGAAAAAATGGAACTTTTCAATATCCACAGAGTAGAAAGGGAATATAACTTTGTGTTTCTTAATTAAATTATGCTTTGAGCTTTCTTACTTGTTAAATTATGCTTTCCATTTGTTTTTTTCGGTTTTTAGTGGCGGAAATGAATAATTCGAAAGAAACTTGATCTGCTGCAAAAAACAAGTGCTGTTTAAAAAAAAAAATTATATCTAAATTTTATAGTCCCTGAGATCTAAGTGTTTATATGGACAGACGTACAAAAGGACATGGCTATATTGTCTCGGCTGTAGACCCAAATCAAGAATATATATACTTTGTAGGTTCATTGATGATTCCTTCTGCCTGCAGGCACAAAGTTATAATAACCTTCTACCCTATAAGTAGCGGATATAAAAATTTTCTAGCTTAAGGGGTAACACCACTGTAACATTTTAAAAGAATACAAAATTTTTTTAGAATATAGTAAAAAAAGGCCGGAAAAAAACTTTTTTGGCCCTCAATTTGAGTTTTTTTTTTGGGCGGGGGATCGTCACATGTAATGAAATGGCAAAACAAAACTTTGAACGCGTTATATTCGTAACACAGTTTTTGAAATTGGCAACCAGCACAACTTATTCCATTTTCAAAATTTTTGCCTGAAATTTCGACCATAAGTTTACGTTGCGTGTACGCAGAGAATGTCGTACCGGTTTGTTAGTTAATTAAGCGATTTCGACTTATTGGTTCAATATTTTTCTAGATATACCGATTTAAATTAAGATAACGCCAAGGTAACTAGCGTTATCTGGGCGTCGAAATAATATGACATTTATGTTTTGCTGAAACCCTACAAGTCAAGTCTTACAAGATGTGCAACAAATCTACGTACAGAATCGCTTTGAAGGTGTCGGTGCAAAGGAATAAGCAGTAGTTGTGGTTTAATTCTTTTATTTATTGTTTAATCTTAGCTTACAAGAACTCTCGATGATGCCTAACATTTATACTTATATTCAATTCCGGGATTGTCTTTGGGGTCCAACGATGTCTGACTGAGTATTGCGCAACAGTGGGAATGGTGGAGGACGATTTTTAGTGCGAAAGGGGTTAATCACACTACCCCAATATCGCTGTACGTGCTATTGTGAACTTAGGTACAGATAATAGCGAGAGAGGGCGAGGTGTATGGCGCCAGTAAAACGGACGCGAGTGTGTAATCTCACTGTACACACTATCAACTGTAGTAGCTGTAATCACACAGCCACAGTAACGCGAGAGAACGCGGCGTAGGCAAAACGGTTGCGGGCGTGTAATCACGTTGCTACAGCTCGCGGAAGTTAGCATTTCGCGAAAAATACAAGGCGTATTTACCGTTTAGGCAATGCGTTGCAGAGCCGAAAGTTTTACACTACACTTATTACACTACTTTGCTGCACTTAATTATCTCACAGTTTGCTTGTGAGGGTGACTTTGTTTTTTTGTCACTGAGTTTCGTATTCTTTCGCTCTTCTTTTTATATACGTCTTGGCCTTGACGCACCAGCCTTGCTAACGAGTTTGTTCTTTAATCCCCTAAAAATGCAAATATGCTGTTAACTCACTTGGTATGGATTACTGTACATGCGCTGTTAACACGGTTAGCACTGCTAACGTTGCACATGCGCTGTTAGCTCGCTGAGTTCTCTATATACTCTGTAATTTACAATAATTAATAATTTGCGTTACAGCAGGTTCAAATGTACATCACTTATGCTGCGTTCCGCGGAGGTCTTCCAACGAAATACGTTTTGAGTGCGGGGGCCACCATTTTTTTTTTTTTTTTTTATTATAAAAAAACTATTAGTTCTTTTTAATATATGTTAGAGAACATATCCAAATTTCATTAATTTACCTCCATTCCTTCTAGTCGAAACAAAATTGCAAAAAAGCGCTCCAAATTATTTTTGGACATACAATAGTTACTGATTCCTAAAAATTTTACTGCGTTCAGATACAAATTGTATAACTAATTTTAGAAATACTCAGCTTTAAGATGAAATTGATCTCAATATTTATTTCTAGTATCTAATATCCCTATATAAAATGTATAATTTTTTTGAAGTATGAAGCTTCTCTATCGTAACTTTCGCACTAAACTTTATATTTTAATTTTAAATATTTAGGAGGATGGCTATAAGAATTGTTTCAATAACAATAATTTGTTGGCAGTCTTAAATGTTGGACTCATTAATATTTCAATATTTCTTAATGATCAGAACACCTTATACCCGAAAATAAATTTACGATCTTCAATTCACGATGTACATTTAAAAACATGCTTTGATTCTGCGAATGCATTGGCTCAACTTATTGCATATATAGCAAATGACAAAGACTTAATATCAACAGAACAAAATATTGACAAAAGTAAAAGTGATAATAATCAATCAAAAAGTTCGGAGTCTAAAGCCGATAAAACGAGCCAACTCATAAATACGCTTATGGCAGACGCTGTCAAAGATGTCGACTCTAATCATTCAACACATACTTCTTTTATGGAAAAAGATAGAAAAAATATATTTTCTAAAGATGATGCGAGCTTGCAAACCAGTTCCTGCTCATGCTTAAGTAGTTCCGATGAAGGCAACATTTTAAAATTGGGGACCAATCACCTGTTAAAAGCCTGTAATTTAGACAATTTAGAAAAATCTTTACCACAAATTGAGTCTGAACTGGGGACAGCAAATTTCAAGCATAATTTAACAGTGGAGGAGAAAGATTTTCACGTTATTCATGAAGATGACATATTTTTTATGGTAAGTTCTCTACTAATTTGCCATTTGACACAGAATATATAATATAATAATATAGAACACCTCAAATCGAATACAATTAATATTGGAAATCGAATTTATTTAGGATAATTTTGGAGTTGAAGAAGTATTTGTCTCTGAAGACCCTCTCCGAATCGTAGACAATCACTTCAGTATGCCACATGAAAAAGTTGACCTCCTTCGACCACCTATAAGTTTTCCTATTTCGGAAGAAAGCTATACTTTGTGTGAAATGACATTTACGTGGCATCTATTTGGAGGAAAGGACTTTCCAGAGTCTTCTACTATCCCTGAAATGAAATCTACAAAACAGTAAGTATTTTGTTATACAATTGTTATTGTTGCGTAAAAATGAATCTCAATTGTATATTATTTCTTAGTTGGACTTTGCCGTACATATTTATACCCGCTACCCATAGGGTAGAAGGGTATTATAACTTTGTGCCGGCTGGAAATGTATGTAACAGGTAGAAGGAGGCATCTCCGACCCTATATATATATATATTCTTGATCAGTGTCAACAGCCGAGACGATATAGCCATATCCGTCTGTCCGCCGGTCCGTCTGTCCTTATGATCACCTAGACCTAGACCTGTAATTTTAAAGCTAGAGTAGTAGAGATTTTGGTACATACAATAATATCTATAGTATTTATAATTCGTGAAAGTTTGGTTGTGATTAGACAAAAAATGTCGAAGATAATAACGAAAAACCTTTGTATGGGTTTTAGTTGCTTTGGTTGACAATCCAATATATTTTCACTGTATAGTATATTTTAAATGTAGCAATGTATAAATATAGTTTTGGTATTTTAGTGAAATATTAATTTTTTATATTTTTATTAATTTAAATTTTGCAATATTTAGCTTTTATTTTGTATCTCACTATCGAGCACACTGTATATTTCTTACTTGTATTAATTCCACTGAATTTCTTGACCTCTTAATTGGCCCCAACGAAATTCTTTTCGTAGTCGCTTTCAAGTCTTTTATCTGGTCCACGAAAACACATAAAATTACGAGTCGCAATTCTGCAGGTTTCCGTAGATAATAGTTTGCCAACTCTAGATGAATTGTTCTTGTCGTCAAGCATGTAAACATGGTGACTCATCGCTTCTCCCTACGACTGCCGGCTACTACAAGTGGCGATCGAGTTGTCCAGTTTAGTATACTTAAAAAGCTGAATGAATGGCAATATGATTCTGACATGCAAATGTATACGCTGCTGTAGATAAAGGAGTTTGTTCGCAAAATGGATGGTTTAGTTTGGTAATAAGCAAGTGAAAAAGCTAGTTAAGTGTGTTTGACTGTAAGATACCCGCGACTTTCTCAACGCGAAGCGTAGATCAGCCAAATCACTTTCCCATTTATTTTTCGAAAATAACTCAATATCTACGAGGCTGCTATATAAAAATTAATAAATCTATTGATTCGATTTGTAAAAAACGCTAATTGTTTTATTGAGTCTGAATTATAACTCACTTATTACAATGCTAAGACTTAAGATTGAAGACTTGCTGCAGCTGCCGTCGCTGCTGACGATCCCACGTTGGTGATAGTTGCGCAAGAATCTCACGATCGGAGTTCTGCTGGCCCATGGCATGTGGCGGATGTGCTGCAGATGGCATGTGGCTGATGTGTTGCAGACTTTGTAGAATTTGCAAAAATGTATTTGTTGTTTTTCAAAGTATTCGTCAGTAAGATTTATACTCTTTTACATGCACTAAAACCAATTTTGCACTCCGATTGAGGCACCTCCAAATCATGGGTTCCAAACGCGTCAACAGCATCTTAAGCGACGAAAATCGTTGACTACGACTTTTTCCTTTGTTGTGCGGGAATACATTGAATTCACTGAGTGACAAGTCAGAGGTGTACGGCGGCTGACCCATTAATTACTCGTTTTGGCCGCTCAAAAAGGTGCGGGTTTGAGCTGCTGTGTAAGGGCTCGCATTGTCAAGGTGCAGAATAATCTGTTCTATCTTGTTCGTTTTTCGAACTTCTATGAAGATTTTAGGCAAACAAATTGTGGTGTACGAATCAGAATTGTACCATTTAGAACGTTGCTGAAGCTAAAACATGGCCATTTTTACCAAAGAAAGAGACGACCATTTGCTGTCAAAGTGCTTCTTTCACGAGTAACTTTCGTTGGATTTGGCTCGTCTTAAAAGACCTATACTGTTGATTGCAGTTTTATTTCGGGCTGATAAGCATAGATCCATTATTCGTCACTTGTGAAGATTTTATAAATGACTGTTGAAGCACCGCGAATGTTTTTTCTGATCAATTCTTGGTCTTCTAGCGAGCATCGGCCACGATTGAATTCATTAAACCAGTTTTCCACAGTGCTATGTTTATGGGGCTTCATCGCTATAAAAAGATTTAAGTTTATCGATGCACTCGTGTCATGATAATAATCCACGTCGAAAGTTTTGAAAAACGATTGCTCGAAAGTGTTTACGTGTTAATTAAATTTTTCTGCCGAGGTAAAGTTTTTGATATAATAAACGTGTATGCATGTATTACCGACCGGGAGTTGAATCCGCACACCGCAACATGTTGAGCTAGTACCATAGCTTGCAAATAACTGTTGACCTTTTTTTTTCTTGTGCTCTCGTTGCGAGCACAACCAGTGGTGTCATTTCCGCTTTTTTCCCGTCAGATCTGGATTTTTTTGAAGTGTGATTGCGGGAAAAATATAAAAACAGCGGGCAGCGGGAATTCTGGCTTTTTGAGCAAATTTACACAGTTTTTTTTTTAGTTTACTTTTATTCAAATTTTAGAGATGTTTAAATTGAATTTAACGGCTGAAATGTTGATGTATTTACTTGTATCTAATAACTTCCCTCAAAAGTTCGCACCTCAAATATCTCACCAATCCTTGAGTATTTTGGTACTCCAAACATCGATAAAGCTGAACGTCTGTACAACGACATAACCCTGTAGAGTGGGAAAATGTCGATGTTACAGTTAAGTTCTGGGCTGAAGTTCAAAAATACCGGAATTGGCTTCAGTTGCTCTGCAAATGCAGTCCCTGCATTGGTCGAATGCCGATGTCGAGCGGGTATTCAGCCAAGTAAATTTAATAAAAACCAAAATTCAAAGTAGCATGAGCGTTAAAACGTTAAACGCTATACTGAGAATAAGGTCCATATTTTAATTTATTTGTATTTTCAAATAAGAAATTAATTAATTTAAAATTTTTAACTACAATGTACCACCCAGCTGCCTATCTACAATTGAAGAAAAGAAATTTTATCCATCCGATGATGATGATAATATTGACGACATCTTAAATATACTATAGATCTTAAAGAATTACCCATATATTTTGTGTTAAGTGGAACTGAGGGTTTATTAGTGAAAAACATACAGCTCATTGCCTTATAAAAATCGGTTTTTTTCTTAACTTTATTTCTCTGGTATTTCGCTTTTTTTAGCTTTTTTTTTTTCGTTGATCAAGCTTTTTTTGCTTAGAAAAAAATGACACCACTGAGCACAACCGAAAAAGTTCATACTGTCTTGCTCTCGCTCTGAGCAAGACACTTTTGCTGTCTTCATTTCTGTTTTCTGTTGAGCGCTTTTCGTTGAGCTCTTTTTATTTCGGTCGTTCAATGAGCAGTGCGTAAAGAGCGGAACGAGAAACGCTCGCACAAAGAGAGTCAGCAAAAGACCGATTGACCGAAAAACTCAACGCAAACGGTCTTCACATTCACTTTCGTTGTTGTTGCAATTAATATATTTCGTGTTTTTGCACACGGACGCTTGTGAATGTATGGTATGCTCGCCTATGCGTGTCAATGTATACCAATACATACGCAAAAGACTTTTTGCTTCACTGAACACGACAAAACGGTCTTGGAACAACCGAAACAAAACAGAATAGAAAAAAACGGTTTTGCTCCGAGCGCGAGCGATCTTCTTCAAGAACCCATGAAGCGGTTGCTCTCTAAGTCTTTTCGTAAAGAGTCAGAGAGAAACACATATTTGAAGACAACGAAAAACGGTCGACAGTTATTTGCAAGCTTTGGCTAGTACACTACCTGCAATGCCATTGCAGTTCTTATGCCGTCGCTATTTAACTCTAAACATCTAAGACACGACTGATTATTGTCGAGTTCATCTTCGTTGCAAAACTATACATGCATACACATACCAATATAGGAGTGCATGTAGATACATACAAAAGTATTTATTTCAAAACTTCAACAATTTCTATCCGATTTTTGTCGTTTAGCGGGGGCGGATGTGAGCGTGGCAAAAATTAGAAACAAACTTGCTCTGCGTGCAAACCTAACAAATGCTGTCAAAAAAAAAATTATAGCTTTATCATACGGACAGACAGACAGGCTGTTACAGCTGATTAACAATATATATATGAGGTCGGAGATGTCTTCTTATGCCTGTTATATACAGCATTTCCGTACATATTTTTGTCGATTTGCGGGGGCGGAAGTGAGCGTGGCAAAAATTAGAAACAAACTTGATCTGCGTGCAAACATAACAAATGCTGTATCTCTTATAGTCTCTGAGATCCAGTGTTTCATACGGACAGACGGACAGACAGACAGACGGACATGGCTATATCGTCTCGGCTGTTGATGCTGATTAAGAATATAAATACTTTATATGGTCGGAGATGCCTCCTTCTACCTGTTACATACATTTCCTTCTACCCTATGGGTAGCGGGTATAAACATTATTTATATATAAATTAATGCTTCCTGAAAATTTGGTTGCAATCAGATAAAAATTTTGGAAGTTATTAAAGAAATACTTTTGTATGGGCTAAAACGCCTACTTACTAGGGGTCTCAGTTGCTTTGGCCGACAATCTGGTATATTATGCGGTCTATGGTATATTTTGAAAGTGGCACTATATATATACCAAATATATTATTTGGTATATTTTTAGTATTTAGCACTATTTTCGGTATATTTTGGAAATAATACCGCAATATTTTGCTTTTATTCAAAATGGGTAGCGGGTATCTCACAGTCGAGCACACTCGACTGTAGCTTTCTTACTTGTTTTAATATGCGTCATTTATCACGACCGGACAGCTTGGGTTTTCTGCCGGAGCTGCGTTTAACACCGTATCCATCCGAATCGCTTAAAAATTTGCTGATAACACGGCGTATTCGACCATTATCCGCGATATATTGCTAATATTGAATCCGGCATCGTTGTAAGCTCTAAGTCTTTCCTTTTCTTCTTCGCTTAATAAGTAACCACGCGGCATTTTATTGAAAACTAATTAAATGTTTAACAGAAGTTTAAATAAAACAAATTCGCACCAAATCTTTCGCGCCAGCAGCAAAAATCGAAATGTGTCGTATAGTTTTAATACAAGTGCAGCGTAGCTAAAATTGAAGCGTGTGTACTTTTTTATCGTTACCTGAAAACGGGAGATCCAAACAGATATAAGAATGACACATTTTGTGCATTACGCTTTGTGCTATTAGTCTGCATACTTTGTTTTGATCGTTTTCGTTTTCCCATTCTGCTACGAGCGCCGAAACAAAAAATTTAGAGGTGTCGTATAATTTTGGGCAGGAGTCATTAAGACGATTAAAGAGAGCTTAACTTAAGGGTTATATATATAAGGGTTGTATACAGGTAAATAATTATGCATTATAAAAAACTTTTTTTTTATATTCAGTGAATGACTTAGGTATTCTTCTTGATTCAAAATTAAATAAATAGGGCCATGTGCTTGAGTTCAGTGATTGTCCTTCTTGTTCACGGTTGCAAAGTGACCTTAATCATCGAGTATCTTAATGATTTTCTTTGGGGGTTCTCTACAGGTAAATAATTATGTACTGTATTAACCCAGAAATCACTCCCGTTCACAATGAATATTTGTATTATTTTGATTCTTTTGTTTTACACTTTTACACTTTATTTGCTCACCGGCCATGCCGGTCTGTCTGTGCTGGCACAAACGGAACACGTTTGTTCTGTGTTTGTCAATTCTTTTGGTGGAGTCACATGTAGAAGAGAATCAGGATCGAAGCTACTGTTCAACGGCCTCCTTTTTGGTATCTTCTTTAAGTGGCTAATATTCCTGGTTAAACATCTCTTGACACTATAGCTATGTTTCCTTTTCTCTCTATAACATCGTTTTCGGTAGGGTCGAAGTTTGGTGTTAGCTTATGTGGGAACACAACATTTTTTATTAGGACCTTGTCACCTACTCCTATATCAACTTCCTTCGCCCCTCTCTTTTTATCAGCTGATTCTTTCCCCTTATGTTTTGCAACGCAGTCTTGGTGTCGTTCTGCTGAGTCTAATACTTTCGCGCCTAAATCCTGAATCCCTGACATCTTATCACGGATCAGCCTGTTAAACATTAACTGCGTAGGAGCAGTACCTGTGCTACTATGTGGGGTTAAATTGTACATCAACACAAATTTCTGTATCTCCTCTTTATAGTTATTTTTGTGTTGATATGCGATCTTTTATCGCTTCACTAGCGATCTGTTTATATTTTCAACCTCACCATTTGCCAGAGGCCAGTAAGGCGGAGTTCTAATCTGCTCTATGCCACTAACCTTGCAATATTCTTTAAACTCACTACTGATTGTCCGTCCGTAAGTATTTGGGAAAACCAAGTCTGCAGAAAATTTCTTTCATTACCTCGATAATGGTCGTTGATCAGAGAACGGCACGGGTATATCTTGCACTTGCCTATTCGGCACCCGATCATTTTGGCACACATGACGAAATGGCTTGTGACTTATGAGTATCTGTTCAAAATACTCGGGTGTTTTTCAGAATTTGAACAGATACTCATAAGTCACAAACCATTTCGTCATGAGTGACAAAATGATCGGCTGCACGAAGAACAACCACCGGCAAGTCACAAGTGCCTACAAGTCGAGTGTCTAAAATGATCGGGTGCCGAATATGCAAGTGCAAGAAAGGCTTGAGTATGACAATCACTTACACTCGCAATACTCGCATGATTTTGAGTAAGTGTGTATCTCTTACTCAATTTGCGAGTGCTAAGTAGCACCGGCACTCAAAAATGTATGAGTTGAATGTCGAAATTTGCCACCCTTGACGATGTCTGTCGTTGATGTTATCGAACGCAAGAATTTAAACTCCATGTATCGCGAGTAATAATCAATGAAAACGAGTACGATTGGATTGTTTGCTTGCGAGACTAGAAGGCAATCTCTGCAGGATTTTACAAACTTTTCAGCCGTACGATCTATGCCAGGCCACCAAACCTTGGAGCGTAGCCGACGTTTCATTGCGGATTCGCTTGGATGGCGTTCATGGGCTAGCTCTAGCACCTTTTCCTGCAGAGAAGTCGGAATGATTAAACGGTTTCCTCTCAGTAGGATGTTCCCGATTGTGGAATGCTCGAATCGGAACGGGTAGAGGTTATTTGATGCGGCGGAAGTCCATGAATCATCTTGCAAGCACGTAATGGCATCCACAATTTCTTCATCAAGGATGCTTTTCTCTGCTATCTCCGATATGCTCATTGACATAGGGATTGAGCTCTCCAGTATACGTAAAATGCTATATTCGGCTCTTGACTCGAAATCCTTTGTCGATGATAGATTACACAGCCGAGACAAGGTGTCTGAAATGTTTTCCTTCCCAGCTTTATAAATAACTTTGAATTTATAAGTCTGTAGTCGCAGAAGCCACCTTTCGATGCGAGCTGGTGGTTTTGATGATGGCTTAAATATTGTCTCGAGCGGCTTGTGGTCGGTAACCAACTCAAACTCTAAGCCGGCTAAGTAGTAATGCAATTTTTCTACCGCCCATACTAGTGCCAAGCTTTCTTTTTCGGTTTGTGAGTACCGCTTCTCCACATCAGACAAACTTCGGCTGGCAAAAGAAATGATCTGGGGTTCGCTTGCTTCTGTGAATTGTAGCAGTACTGCCCCCAGCGCCACCGGGCTTGCATCAGCAATCAGACGTTTTCGATGTTTTATATTGAAGTATGAAAGTCTGGGTATTTCAGCCAGCCGAGTTTTCAAATCGTTGAACGCTTTTTTCTCTTTGGGGCCCCAGACAAATTTGGTGTCTTTCCCAACACTTTCCTCAACGGTTCTGTGCGATCGGCTAAGTCCGGAATAAACTTCCCAACGTATGTCTCCTCCTTATTTCTCGGGTCTCGGAATGAAGTGATGACATCTACTTTCTCAGGATCGACACTGATTCTCTTGTCTGATAGAATAAGGCCTAGAAATCTTAACCGGTGTGTTTTCCAAAAACATTTTGAGTCATTCATTACCACATTATTATTCTTGAATATTGCCCGGACTTTCCTGACCTTCTCGTCATGCTCATCTTCGTTTGATCCAAAAATGATGACATCATCTACATAATTAAGAACGTGGGGGCATGGTGACAATAACTCTTCTTCTCGGGGGCTGAATTTATTCCAAACAATAATCGTTTGTAGCGGAACTGTCGGCTTGCCTCATCCAATTCTAATTGATGATATGCATCTTTCAAATCGAGCCTTGAAAAGTATATAGCATCTTTCAACTTTGTCATGAACGAATCAAAAGTAGGCAGTGGGTATTGTTCCCTCATCACCGCTCGATTGGCCATCCATATATCCATATCCAAACACAACCGGATGTCGCCATTTTCTTTGAAAGCTATTACGATAGGCGAGATCCAAGGGCTGTGACCGACAACTGGCTATATTATGTCACTGCTTAGAGCCTTCCTCTAGTTTGGACAGTACCTTAGCTGCAATGGCAACCGGTATACGTCGCATTGGCTGTTGTATGGGCCTAATGCTATGGTCAATTAATAACTTGACTGTTACTCCTTTCCACTTAGGAAATGGAGTAATGTACTCAGCTCGACTGACCTGTAGTCCCAATGCTAAGACGATCAATTTGATCGCTGTTTCTGGGCCCAGTAATGAGTGTTTTCCATTTTCAATCACGTAAAATAAAGCAATGATCTCTTTATCTGAGCCTGTTGATATAGGAGCCTCGAATACACAATTACATTAAGCAATTGGTTTGAAGCATAACCCCGAAATTGCCTCTCCGAGTTGGATCTGATGTTGAAGACTACGGCTTTGTTTGCTTCCATTGATAACCAATCAGCTTGGCTAATCAGATTAAATCGCGATTCCTTGGTCGGTTTCGTTCCGGAAGGAGCGCGTTCATCTAGTACTTGCGCACATCTATCCGTAATCGCTTTAAGCCCCCGTTGTTTGGCTGTGTGGACTGGCGTTTGAGATTCGTTCTACACTTGTGGGCGAAATGACCAAACCGCAAGCATTTTTGCATTTAACTTGACGCGCCAGGCAGGTCAAGTTATCGTCAGAGTGACCCATTCGACCACATCTACCGCATTCTTTACCCTTGCTTGGTTTTCGGAATGATATTTTATTTATTGTTTCTCTTTCCGCCTTAGAAATCATCGATTGTGATTGCTTAATAATTTATTCCTCCACTCTACAAGCTTCGATCACTTCAGTCAAGGTATGCACTTTCTCCAGTAGCTTTTTCTTCAATTCCAGCGAAGTCCAGGAGTCCATGATTTTATCTTTTAAACAGATCTCTTCAATTTCGTAAATTTTGCAAAACTCTCACCTTCAAAAGGTGAAAGGTTCCTAAATATATGCCGTTCGAAGGTTGAGTTTTGTTTCGGTGAGAAATAATCATTAGCTTTTTCACCAGCACCAAGAATACGTCTACTTCTTTGTTATTATCCGGGTCTACTAGAGCATCTGGTAAGAAGAAAGCAACCGTTTGCAATTGCACGCCTCCCAAGTGAAGCAATTTATTTTGTTTCCTGGTAGATGTTTCAATCTCTTCAGCATCGATATATATTTGAAATGCGCGAAACCATTTTTGCCACTCGTTTCGTAACAGTGATTTCTCAAAGGTTTCACACAGGAAAGGTTTGATTATATTGTATTTTCACCCATATCCCTTTTTCTGCGAATTCTGCAATGAAACGAAAACCAAAATTTCATTTATTAATTTTTTTCCCCCCGGCAAACTGCCTCTGACTATGTCAGCTTATTACAAGGCTAACTGCCTCTGTACAAACATATTATTTCTCTGTTTAAATGTTTTTTTTTTCCAACTTACAACGTACTGTTGCTCAGTTAAGAATTTTATTTATTTCATTTTTTTTTTTATTTCATTTTTCTCTTGACTTGCAACCAACTGTTACTCAGTCACTCTTTTAATTACGCTCGTGTCTCTGTCTTTTTATACTTGCTACCCATAGGGTAGAAGGGTATTATAACTTTGTGCCGGCAGGAAATGTATGTAACAGGTAGAAGGAGGCATCTCCGACCCTAAAAAGTATATATATTCTTGATCAGCGTCAACAGCCGAGACGATCTAGCCATGTCCGTCTGTCCGTCTGTCTGTATGAAACACTGGATCTCAGAGACTATAAGAGATAGAGCTATAATTTTTTTTCGACAGCATTTGTTATGTTTGCACGCAGATCAAGTTTGTTTCAAATTTTTGCCACGCCCACTTCCGTCCCCGCAAATAAAAAAATCGAATAACAAGCGTAATTTTAAAGCTAAAGCTGCGAATTTTGGTGTACATAATAACAACAACAGTATTTATGATTCCTGTTAAGATAAGATAAAAAATGTGGAAGTTATTAAAGAAATACTTTTGAATGGGCTAAAACGCCTGCTTACTAGGGGTCTCAGTTGCTTTGGCCGACAATCTGGTATAGTATGCCGTCTATGGTATATTTGGAATGTTAGTATCACATCGTTATACCAAATATACCATTTGGTATATTTTTAGTATTTTTGGTATATTTTGGAAATAATACCGCAATATTTTGCTTTTATTCAAAATGGGTAGCGGGTATCTCACAGTCGAGCACACTCGACTGTAACTTTCTTACTTGTTTTCTCTTGACTTGCAACCAACTGTTACTCAGTCACTCTCTTAATTAGGCTTATGTTATTTTGAATTGTGACCAACTCTCTCTTTGCACTCTCTCTTCATTAGATGTTGGTCTTCCGCTCACTATCATTTCTTTTTATACATCATCGTTTAGCTTACCACTCTCAACGTGAGCATGTACCGTATGTTGGCAGTGGTAGGGCACAATAAGAGCAGAAGAACAAGTAGAACACTAGAGAGAGAAAGAAAGAAAAGGAAAACGACACATGCATTTTTACGAAGTACTGCAATATCACGAAATTACGTCTTGCATAAATATGTATTTAATTTAAATATTGGTTATTGCTTTTGTTTATACCCGCTACCCATAGGGTAGAAGGGTATTATAACTTTGTGCCGGCAGGAAATGTATGTAACATGTAGAAGGAGGCATCTCCGACCCTATAAAGTATATATATTCTTGATCAGCGTCAACAGCCGAGACGATCTAGCCATGTCCGTCTGTCCGTCTGTCTGTATGAAACACTGGATCTCAGAGACTATAAGAGATAGAGTTATAATTTTTTTTCGATAGCATTTGTTATGTTTGCACGCAGATCAAGTTTGTTTCAAATTTTTGCCACGCCCACTTCCGCCCCCGCAAATCAAAAAAATCGAATAACAAGCGTAATTGTAAAGCTAAAGACGCGAATTTTGGTGTATATAATAATAACAATACTATTTATGATTTCTGAAAATTTGGTTGCGATCAGATAAAAATTGTGGAAGTTATTAAAAAAATACTTTTGTATGGGCTAAAACGACTACTTACTAGAGGTCTTAGATGCTTTGGCCGACAATCTAGTATATTATGCCGTCTATGGTATATTTTGAATGTTAGTACCATATCGTTATACTAAATATAGCATTTGGTATATTTTTAGTATATTGCAGTATTTTTTGGTATATTTTGAAAATAATACCGCAATATTTTGCTTTTATTCAAAATGGGTAGCGGGTATCTCACAGTCGAGCACACTCGACTGTAGCTTTCTTACTTGTTTTTTTTTGTAGTTTTACCTCGTCGCCAATGTATTAACCCAGAAATCACTTCGGTTCACAATGAATATATGTATTATTTTGTTTCTTTTGTTTTACACTTTCACACTTCATTTGCGGACCGGCGATGCTGGTCCATCGGCCGTACGTGTTAAACTACAAAAACATAATTAGAAGAGTAAATGAATCAATCGTTGACGTCGGCGCTGACGTCGCTGCTACCGCCATCGCCATCGGTTCTTCTTGATTCAAAATTAAATAAATAGGGCCATGTGCTTGGGTTAAAAAAAGCGGGTCGAAGGAATTCAACGATCCCTGCATACTATAGAGTTGTGTTTATTACTGGTTCGTCCTATACTGGATTTGATATGAATGGGAATTAACCAATTATTATATTAATCATTTTAATTAATTATTAATTTGTCAATTAATCTGAGCACGCCTTGCAAAGGCCAGTTTGTCGATGGACCGATAGGTAGTTTACTCTGATACATCGAAGTTACCAAATCTCTCCAATTTAAGCTGTAATAATCTGCATAAAAATATAAATAAATATGTTTTTCTTAGAATTAAAATTTATACAGAAGACAATTTTATCCTTACTTAAATCGTTCAGATATCTTGCTTACTTTATAAGTTTTGTGGTTGGTCTATCATCTATTTCAGAAGAAATATTGTATTGATTTAAATACATTTTTAATATATAAGATAAGATATATATAGATAAGCTACATACTAATTTGAATTAAATAATGGGACGTCAAATTTTGTTTTTAATTAATTTAATTACACAATATATTTTAGGTTTGCAGCAGTGCCGAAAATGTCCGAAACTTATAAACATGGCGTGTCGGAGGCTCCAAATGAAAGCCATGAGAACATGAGAAAAATCATTCCTGACGCACAAATGTTATCTCAACGTAACCCCGATATTCTTGTGGAAATACAATTAACTAAAATTCGTATTTCTCACGAAAGATACCCGATTAACGCGACATATTCATCTAGACAAGTTCTAATTATTTCTGAAATAGAAATTCGGGACCGTTTAAAATCATCAGATATTAATAAACTTCTTTATCACCCTTTTATCAAGAACATTTCACATAAAAATAGTGAAAACATGATCACTGTGAAAGCGCTTAATTCTCGATCCAATGCGAATAAGAGCAGAGCGGAGGAATGTTCTTTGAAAGTTTCAATCTTGCCAATACGTCTTAATATTGACCAAGACACGCTAATATTCTTGGAAGAATATTTTTCTGCATTAATTGAAGCATCGAAAATTGTTGAGTATTCATACAATAACGATATTGATTTAGATAGGGACTTGCCAATAATGACCGTAGAAGGTAACCCCAGTGTCTTAAATGAGTTAAAATCTATTAATGCATCTGATAAAGATATTATTGAAAAAAATGCATTAAACACAAAAGAACTAGAAGGCACAAATTTAAATGATCCTATTTATTTCAAAGAGTTTATATTTAGTCCGTCTTTGCCCATTTGTTTTGACTACCATGGTAGAAGAATTGAGTTATCCCGGGGTCCAATAACAGGATTGGTAATGGGACTTGCACAACTACAAGGATCTGGAATTAACCTTCGTGAAGTTATATGTCGGTAAGTTTAATTTTTATAAAATTAAAATTAAATTATTCGTATCAAGAAGAAACAAGAAAGCTACAGTCGAGTGCGCTCGACTGTGAGATACCCGCTACCCATTTTGAATAAAAGCAATATATTTTGCTGTATTATTCTCAAAATATACGACAAATACTGAAGATATACAAAATGGTATATTTGGTATAGTAGCGCATTCAAAATATACCATGGTATCGCTATACCAAATATACCATTTGGTATATTTTTAGTGTTTTTTTGTATATTTTGAAAAAAAAAATACCGCAATATTTTGCTTTTATTCAAAATGGGTGGCGGGTATCTCACAGTCGAGCACACTCGACTGTAGCTTTCTTACTTGTTTTGTTTCAATTTTATTTATTTCATTGTAATAATTTATAATATTTTCCGATATTTTAGACGAGGGCTTCTTGGGTGGAATAAGTTACTAGAATTTTTGTGTCGTGAATGGCTTAAAGATATTAAAAGGAACCAGCTCCCCAATATTTTAAGTGGAATCGGGCCAACGAATGCTGTGCTTCAATTATGTAAGTATGCACAATTAATCCAAAACTAAAAAATCGCAAGTCGCAATGTAACATTCTTGCATTTTGGTTGACTACAATATTTAAATTGTTGGGTGCTGAAAAATCCAATCATCGTTAAAAAGATCAAATTCGTAAAATACTCTAAAATACCTTATGTCAATATCATTAAAATTTTTCAACCGGCTTTCGGTCGTCCTCTGCTGATTTTCCAAAAACTCATTTCAAAAATTAAAATTTTGTTAAACTTGTAATTCATTGTAGGGTGTGCTCAAGCAAATAAAATAAAAATTACAAGCGTTGGCTTCAGGCTAAGGAATAATTATTTTCTTACTTTAAAAAAAAAAACCTTATTTGCATTAGCCTCCTATAGTAAAAAATGGAATTCAATTAAACAAAATAAAATGCAATCGTAATTTTAAAGCTTTTAAAGAGTCGCGATTTTCGGTACAAAACCAACTATTGTTTTTAAGAATCTTGAAAATTTTTTTGCAATCAGATAAAACAAGTAAGAAAGCTACAGTCGAGTGTGCTCGACTGTGAGATACCCGCTACCCATTTTGAATAAAAGCAAAATATTGCGGTATTATTTTCAAAATATACCAAAATACTGTAAAATACTAAAAATATACCAAATTGTATATTTGGTATAACAATATAGTACCACATTCAAAATATACCATGGACGGCATAATATACCAGATTGTTGACCAAAGCAACTGAGATCCCTAGTAAGTAGGCGTCTTAGCCCAAACAAAAGTATTTCTTTAATAACTTCCACAGTTTTTATCTGATCAAATTTTCAGGAATCATAAATACTATTAATATTAATATTTACACCAAAATTCGCAGCACTAGCTTTAAAATTGCCCTTGTTATTCAATTTTATTTTTTTTTGCGGGGGCGGAAGTGGGCGTGGTAAAAATGTGAAACAAACTTGATCTGCGTGCAAACATAACAAATGCTGTCGAAAAAAATTGTAGCTCTATCCCTTATAGTCTCTGAGATCGAGGTGTTCATACGGACAGACGGACATGGCTAGATCGTCTCGGCTGTTGACGCTGATCAAGAATATATATACTTTATAGGGTCAAAGATGCCTCCTTCTACCTGTTACATACATTTCCTGCCGGCACAAATTTATAATACCCTTCTATCCTATGGGTAGCGGGTATAAAAATATTCCTCGTGAAGTGGGAGAATGGATACTCTACATAGAAGACTTTAATTTCAAGATAGAGCACAGCTCTGGGGAACGTATGAATAAAGGGATTCAGGCATGAAAGCTATTCGCGAAATACTCAAGTCGCGCCCTTATGATGGATTTAAAATAAAAGGAAGTATTTTGTATAAGACAGTCGATGGAAATGATCTCTTTGCTGTAGCTAAGTTGAAGGAACACGAAGTAATTAATGAGGCTCATGCTGTTGGTCATTTTGCTGTACAAAAGACAATTCATGAACTACAGCAGCAGTTTTGGATCCCACATTTGGAGTATAAAGTGGCACAGGTTATTAATGCCTGTGTACCTTGCATAATAACCAACAACAAGCTGGGCAAACGGGATGGTTATAATTATTTTTCGACAGCATTTGTTATGATTGTGTGGCAACCCCTTTCAGTTCTCGTGATCAACAAAACTCGATAACTCACGCGAGTATCGATATTACGGGAGTACATCTCTAGGAGATTCACTCTCCCCTCAATAAGTTTCGTCAGCTTCGTCCGCCGCCACTACAGAGTCTTTGCCGCTTTCATCTCCCGATCATCTTTTTAGTTTTAAATATAAGTATATAGTAATCAATAAATATAAGGCAAAGCAAATTGGTGACCCCGACGTGATCACTATATACACACGAGTACTGGTGCTTACAATGGCAAACAACGACGCCTCACAAGACGACGCCGAGGTTTTTCACGATACCGTTACTCACGGTGTTGACGCAGTTATCAACCGTGTAGCTGTGAAAATACCGCCGTTTTGGCCCGAACACCCAGAATTATGGCTATCGCAAATCGAAGCCCAATTCGTTCTGGCGGGAATAACCTCGGACGAAACGAAATTTAACACAATCCTAGCGTCAATCGAAGCACCGGTATTGGCCCGAATTGCCGACGCCATCGTCAACCAACCACGCACAGGCAAGTACGAAAATTTGAAATCGTGCATTCTGGAACGCTTCTGCGAAAGCGAACAAAAGAAAATCCAGAAGTTAATATCGGAGACCGACCTTGGTGACAAGCGCCCCACGCAACTGCTCAACGAGTTAAACGCACTAGCCGCAAACAAAGTTCAAGAATCTTTTCTGAAAGCACTGTGGCTGCAGCGCTTACCAACACAAGTGCAAGCGATCTTGCAAGCATCGGACGCCAGCCTAGCAAACTTAGCTAAGTTGGCAGATAAAGTGATGGAAGTCGGTGATTTTCATCAGGTACGCACCGCCAAGTCGGCGCCAACCAGCAGCGCCGTTTCCGACGATCGTCTAGACCGCATCGAACAACAAATCAACGCGCTCTCCAGAAACCTTTCTCGCAAGAACAGCTTGCGAACGGATCGCAACAGCGTCATGGCTGGAGACATGTGTTGGTACCACAGCAAATTTGGTAACGCCGCCAAGAAATGTCGCCAACCATGCTCTTTTGCATCCGAACCAAAAAACTAAATCAATCTTCGGATTCGGCGGACAAATTCGAAGAAGACCACAACACAATTGCCCGCCTCGCCATCAACGACAATTTCTCCAAAACACAGTTTCTCATCGATACCGGCGCCGACATTTCAGTGATGCCACCCTGCAAAAACGCAAAAACTATGCTCACTCCAAAGCTTCTTTTCGCCGCCAATGGCACGAAAATACAAACCTATGGAGAAAAACGCGTAACATTGTCACTGGGATTGCGACGAAACTTCGTGTGGACTTTCGTGATAGCTGACGTCAACTGCGCTATCATCGGATCCGACTTTCTTCAACATTTTGACTTACTCGTCGATATGAAACGACGCAAACTCATCGATCGGGCTACGCTGCTGGAATCAAAATGTCACGCGCCCCAACGTAAAATCAACGCGGTTTTATCCTACGACACGAGTAACCAATACGCTACATTGCTTCACGAATATCGCGATCTCGCAACGATCAACTCGAACCGGCTGCCAGCAACATCCGAAGTAACGCACTTCATCTCGACCAACGGGCCGCCCACTCACGCCCGCGCCCGACGACTAGCGCCCGACAAACTCAAAGCTGCACAATCCGAGTTCTCCTACCTCATCGAGAAAGGAATATGCCGTCCCTCAAATAGCAACTGGTCCAGCCCTTTGCACCTGGTAAAGAAAGCAAATGGAGAGTGGCGTCCGTGCGGCGACTACCGAGCACTGAACAACGTAACCGTGCCGGATCGATATCCTATTCCGTACATACTGGATGTAACGAGCATCTTATACGGTAAGAAGATATTTTCGAAAATCGACCTGCAAAAAGCATATCACCAGATTCCTGTCGAACCACAAGATATTCCCAAAACAGCAATTATCACGCCTTTTGGGCTATTCGAATTCTTGTTCATGACGTTCGGTCTGCGCAACGCAGCGCAAACTTTTCAACGTCACATAAACAACGTCATACAAGGCCTCGACTTCGTTTTTGCTTACATCGACGACATTTTGATCGCTTCAGAATCCGAGGCGCAGCACGAGATGCACCTCCGCACAATCCTCGACCGCCTTCGGAAGGCACATCTCACCGTAAACTTTGAGAAGTGCCAATTCGGTAAGACACAACTTACATTCCTGGGACACGACATCAGTCAGCACGGTTTAAAACCATCCGAAGCCAAAGTGGAAGCCATACGGCATTTTAAAAAACCGCTTATCGCTAAAGACCTAAAAAAGTTTCTGGGTATGATTAATTTCTATAGGCCGTTTATCCCACGAGCAGCCGAGAACCAGCACATACTCCAGACGCTGATCCAAGGCAATAAAAAGAACGACAAAACCCCGATACTTTGGTCTACAGAAGCCGACTACGCATTCACCGCCTGCAAGAACGAGCTTGCAAACGCTACGTTGTTGAATTACATGGCACCAAACTCACAATTAACTCTAACCACCGACGCGTCCGACGACGCTATGGGAGCCGTAGTACATCAGGTCATCAACGGGCGGACACAACCACTGGGATTCTTCTCCAGGAAATTCACATCGACGCAAAAGAAGTACAGCACCTACGATAGAGAACTGACTGCCATCTATCAGGCCGTTTTGCACTTCAAGTACGCACTGGAGGGCAGGAATTTCGTTATTTTCACCGACCACAAGCCGCTTATGTACGCCTTCAGTCAAAACAGCGAGAAAGCATCACCTCGACGCGCTCGGCAACTGGATTTTATCAGCCAATTCAGCACCGATATCCGGCACATCTCTGGAGAAGAAAACAACGTGGCTGATCTTCTCTCACGCATCGATGTCATCAAACACATAAACTTCGACGAGATGGCACTGGAACAGGAAAGCGATGCGGAACTACAATCGCTACTCAAGTCTGACGCCGAAAAACCTATCTCACTAACAAAATTGTCTCTTGCAGGCTCAAACAAACAATTGTACTGCCACGTCGCCAATAACCATACACGTCCGTTTGTGCCCAAATGCCTACGCCAAACCGTGGTTGAGGCCCTACATTCGCTGAGCCATCCGGGAGTTAAGGCAACAAACAAGTTGGTCGGAAAACACTACGTTTGGCCCCGCATGGCGAAGGATGTCGCTAAAATCGTACGCTCTTGTATCCCGTGCCAGAAGGCCAAAATCCAACGTCACACCAAATCGCCACTAGGAGAGTACACCGCCAGCGACACCCGTTTCGAACACATAAATATCGACATAGTCGGCCCGCTGCCTTCATCGAACGGATACCGATACTGCCTCACGTGTATCGATCGATTCTCACGATGGCCCGCAGCAATTCCTTTAGTAGACATCACAGCAAAATCTGTAGCCAACGCACTGATATCGGGCTGGTTCGCTCAGTACGGTATTCCTCTTCACATCACAACCGATCTGGGTCGACAATTCGAGTCTACATTATTCCAAGAGCTTTCCAAAATTTGTGGTTTTAAGCACCTGCGGACGACGGCGTACCACCCACAAGCCAATGGTATGATCGAACGCTGGCACAGAACGTTAAAAGCTGCTTTAAAATGCGTCGATCCAATCAACTGGAGTAGTTCCCTGCATCTAATCCTACTCGGCCTACGCACAACAATCAAAAGCGACATCGGGCTGAGCCCTGCGGAAATGGTTTATGGCACCACACTACGGGTGCCAGGCGGATTTTTTGCACCGAGCACACAAAAACACACTGAGTCCGAGTTCACCGAGGCTCTTCAAAAAACCATGTCTCAACTGCCAACCACTAAGCCAGTGCACCATCATACACCGCAAGAATTTGTCCACCCGGACCTAAACCATTGTACCCACGTCTTCGTTCGAGTGGATCGAGTGAAAACCCCGTTGGAAGCAAACTACGAGGGTCCTTTCGAAGTGGTAACAAAACACGACAAATATTTTACACTCAAGGGCCACACAAAGGAAAACAAGGTTTCCATCGATCGACTTAAACCAGCTTACATCTTCAAAGACGTACCGCCTCCAACACAGGAGCAGACGACAGCGCCAACTGCTCAGACACTCGAGAAAGTGTCAAGATCAGGACGACAAATCAGATTCCCAGCAAAGTATCTTTCCCAACTGGAACTCTAGGAGGGGGGTACTGTGGCAACCCCTTTCAGTTCTCGTGATCAACAAAACTCGATAACTCACGCGAGTATCGATATTACGGGAGTACATCTCTAGGAGATTCACTCTCCCCTCAATAAGTTTCGTCAGCTTCGTCCGCCGCCACTACAGAGTCTTTGCCGCTTTCATCTCCCGATCATCTTTTTAGTTTTAAATATAAGTATATAGTAATCAATAAATATAAGGCAAAGCAAAATTGCACGCAGATCAGGTTTGTTTTTAATTTTTGCCACGCCCACTTCCGCCCCCGCAAATCAGAAAAAATCGAATAACAAGCGTAATAATAAATCTGGAGTCGCGAGTTTTGGGATATGCATTAGGAACCATAGTCTTTGTGACTCCTGAAAATTTGGTTGCGATCAGATAAAAATTTTGGAAGTTATTAAAGAAATAGTTTTGTATGGGCAAAAACGCCTTCTATGCTTTCGTTTGTATTTATGTGTGCGTCTAACATGCTCGCCTATATTAGTGTCTGTCTGCATAGAGAGTTCGATAGTGCGATAGCTCTGGTGGTAGAGTCCAAGCCGAGCATGTTGTGGTTCTCGGGTTCAAGCCCCGCTCGAGGTAAAAAATTTTTTTATACCCGCTACCCATAGGGTAGAAGGGTATTATAACTTTGTGCCGGCAGGAAATGTATGTAACAGGTAGAAGGAGGCATCTCCGACCCTATAAAGTATATATATTCTTGATCAGCGTCAACAGCCGAGACGATATAGCCATGTCCGTCTGTCCGTCCGTCTGTCCAAATATATCATTTGGTATATTTTTAGTATTTTGTAGTATTTTTTGGTATATTTAGGAAATAATACCGCAATATTTTGCTTTTATTCAAAATGGGTAGCGGGTATCTCACAGTCGGGCACACTCGACTGTAGCTTTCTTACTTGTTTTAATTTATGAATGTCTAACATGCTTGCCTATATTGGTGTGTAGTGCGCCGGTTCGAATCTCGGTCGGGACTCATACATTTTTTTATTATTTTTTTTATTTTTAACGCTATATACAATAATTCAGATCAATTTGGTTTTTTATGCCGAAATTAGATTTGGGAAAAGACCCCATAATATTTAATGGCCTCCTCGAGGTGTTTCCTTTAATAAATAAAATGTATTTTATTGAAACAGGAGCTGATTCGAGCGGCGACAAGGAAAAGGGTAGCGGGTATCTCACAGTCGAGCTCACTCGACTGTAGCTTTCTTTCCCACAGTTTGCGAAAAGCTGCATTATCCGTCAGCAACTTTAATTTTATGCCAAGAAGATAATATCTAAATTTTTCCATGGCAAGATAAGATTCACTTGGTGTCGTCTTTTTACTCCAATAAAATACAGGGTGAAGTTCACCATCGAATTTTTGAAGCATCCGTATGCAACTCTGTTGGTGCATCTCTGAAGTAAATGCGTTACACAGGTTCCTGAGATAAGGCATCTTTTAACAGTTTGATTGCGTTTACTTCCGCTGCTTAGATTGCAAATTCTGAGTCCTTTAAGTTTGTGAGGGGGCGAGCGATGTGTGCATAATCTTTTATAACATTTCGATAAAATCCTGATAAAACCCAAAAACGACTGTGTAGCTTTAACATTCGTTGGCAGTGCAAAGTGTTTGATAGCTGCAATCTTTTAGCCTCCTTCAATCATATTTTGCCACCTTCAATGACGAGACCCAAAAAATTAATTTTGGTTTGCAGAAAATGACATTTCTTCCATTTTATGCGCAGATCATATTTAGCAGCCTCTGCCAGCACCAATCTTGAACACACATTAATCCTCCTGCTGACCGTATATAATAATGTCATTCATATATAGCTGTAGAACGTCATTGCGAATAAGATCTTGAAACACGCAATTGATGAATCGCATAAAAACAGCTGGCGAGTTGTAGTATCCAAACGGCGCTCTCGTAAATTAAAACAGGCCCTTTTTCGTTATGAACGCAGTGAATTTTTGACTTGACTCTTCTATTGGAATATGGAAAAAAATGTTTTCTAAGTCCATTACGATAAACATTTTTGTGCTTTTCAAGTACGTCGTCCATCACAGGTACGGGGAAACAGGCCTTTAATACAATACTATTAAGTTGGCGGAAATCGATACAGATTCTGTATGTAGCATCTTTTTTCCGACTACGACGACTCTGCTAACGAAGTTTGATGTTGATTTTCGGACAATGCCTTCTTCTAACCAGCTCTCGACTTGCTTCTGTATGGCTGCACTCTCTGTAGGTGGATGACGACTGGGTTGTTGACTAAATGGCGCAATCTGCCCATCAGTTATAATTATAAGCATCACGGGGCAGTCGGTTCTCGGCTCGACTGGGGTCTTCCCGAATCAGCGACTCAATGAGCGGTCTGTACTGCGGGGGAGCATTTATATAAACTTTTGTTTTAACGATATTATAAATACTCATCTGATTAAGGTCAGCGTGATCACCCTGAGCTGACGATGAAGAAAAGTTAAATCCATTTTCATTCAAAGCAAAATGAAACTTTGACACAAAATCATATCTAACCAGTGCATCAAATTCAATTTTGTTGTCTGGTACCACAATGAACTTTTGAAGCGACTGAACATCGTCCACAGTTACGGCTCCTTCGAATTCGCCCAATGGAATTGCGCTGACTTTTCCCAAACCACGCAGAACAGAAATACATTTATTAAGCTCCTCTGCTGGCAAGCGTTTATAGACACATCGGCCCCTGTATCAACCAGGAATGATATCTCAACGTCGATGCATCGTGTTGTTTGTTGACATTGCTTGCTGCTTTTTAAAATGAGTAGAATATCTACTGTTATATGAGAGTCCATATATGTGACGGGCTCTCATATACAACCTTTGCTCTTACAAATGCTCATGTGGTTTCATTCAACAACGAAGTTGTTGATTCTTTACTTCAGTTTTTTGTTTTGTAGACAGTGTTTTTTTCCAAATTTTATTTGATATAGAATTTTGCAATTATATTGGTGTTTTTTATTGTTTTTTATTTAAATGTACCATTTATTGCTTAGATTAGTTTAATATTTTCGATTAACATTAATACATTCATAATAAATAAAAAAATAACTGTGTTGTCTATTTTTATGTAATTATCTTAATTTGTTTTAATCTATAATAATTTTGCTTACTTTCAACAACATCTAAACTTTTAAAATTTTGTTTATGTATCCCGTTTCTATAATACCTCCGAGGTGAGATCCTGGGGCTCCAAATTAATTCTCAATCACATCCGTTTCGAAATTTTAAGAGATGGGTATATTAATTTTTTGAAGATCCCCGATTTTGCTGTGCTTTTCTATGTCACTTTTCTTATTCACATCCGATTTTTTAATTGGAGCGATCTTGTTTTCAAGAAACTTTAGCTATTTTAAACTTTTTTGAATGCAACATTTGTTGCCTCAAATCATTCAAATCGAGCAAGTGTTTTAATAGCATTTTGATGCTCTCGACCCTTTTTAGTCTTTAGCTTCTTGAATATGTTATTCATTAATAGTAGTCTTTTAATAGTTCCTGCATTTAATATAAAATATTAATACGTAATTGTTGGTGCCAGATGACTGCAGGTGTGACCACTCAAAACAGCTGACAGTGTGATCGCGATCAATTGAAATCGATAGTGACAAAATTAGTATACTGTGACCTTGTCACATGCGCAGTCACACTGCTCTAGTTTCTCCTCATGTTGGTCACCCTGCCCACTTTTAGTGCTTTTTCCTCCTTAACATATGTTTCTATTTTCTAAGCGGCACAACATACACTTCATACATTTTGTTCAAGTGTCGTGTTCGCGCCATTTTTCCTCATACCTTATATATATGTGACACAGCATATATATAAGTATATATGTGACACAGCATATACATGAGTATATATGTGACACAGCATATATATAAGTACATAAGCGTTCCACCATTTTTCCGCTATCTTTTCTACTTTGTGTATACGTTGCACAGTATATATATCCTTATATGTATATGTATGTGTACGTATCGATACAGTTTAAAAGAGTCCGCTTATATTTTCCGTTTAATAATAATAATAATTTTTTTTTTTGAGGTAGGGAAGAAAATGTCTACACACCACCATAGCGACGTCTCAAACTATGGCTGTGCGGGGATTGCATATGCATGCTGACCCGCTAAAAACTCCCCTTTCTCTGTTTCAGGGCGGAATTTCCCAGCCTGGAACCGCATTGAGTGCGCATAACTTCAGGCTGGGCGCTCTGGTGTTCTTCATCGTTTCACCTGCGTCCAGGCGCCTCTTTTTGCGTCGGAGGATTCTCTCGACGTGTATCGTTATTATTTTCCAGTTTTGCTCGTTACTTACGAGCAGTTTGGCAACGTTTTGTGGCCTCCAGATTCCATCGATCTGCGATTCAAGCAGCTCTCTTTCTGTTTGCCACTGAGTGCATGAGTAAAAAGTATGTTCTGCGTCATCTATATCGGCATCGCCATATACGCAGCTTGGCTGTTGGCGTAGTATTTGCTTGGCAGTCCACCTACCGGTTTCTTCGTTTGTCCAGCGATCTTGCCACTGTTGCATAGTTTCCTCTCTGGGGTCGGTGTCAGATTCTTGGTTATTTTGGCGCTTTAGCCAGGTGCGCCGTCGCTCTCTGGCCTTCAGATCTATAGGGATTTCGCTGCTAATCACCAAGACTGCTGCTGTCGACACTGTCCGGTATGCGGACGTTACTCTAAGTGCCGCCGTCCTCTGAACGGCCAACAGTGTTTTGCATTTTTGTTTTATAGTCAGGGTGTCTGCCCATGCTTCAGACCCGTAAAGCAGTATTGAGTTTATTTGATAGGCCACCTGTTCTTTCTATAGCCGAGGTTTTAATAATCTTTCTAGCAGTTTCCCCGCTGTGTCGAGCATGCATAGCGGGCGATATGCACTTGGGGCAGCTGGGTCTCCTTTCCCTTTATCTATTAGCATTAGGTGCTGTCGCTTCCACACCTCTGGAAAAATTCCTTCCATCAAGCAGGCATTATACATGTTTAGCAGGATTTTCGGGCGTGCGTCTGTTATGGCTTTTAGTGCTTCGGATGGAATCCCATCGGGTCCGGGTGCCTTGTTGTTTTTCAAAGATTTTGCTGCCGATCTGAGTTTATTCTCTGTAAAGAAAGGAGGCTCTTCGAGGGCGGGCATCTCTGGGTCGGTGCGTCGTTCGTGCTGTGGGAAGAGCGTGTTGACTATATTGGCCATGACGTTTTCGTTGAGCTCCGGAGTCGGCCTTTGCGCTCCTAGCTTGCGCGTTACGATTTTGTAGCCGAGACCCCACGGGTTGGTATTTATGTCGTTTCGCAGTTCTCCCCATTCGTCTTTTTGCTGTGGACAATGGCAAGTTTAAGGCGCTTTCTAGCTTCTTTGTGCTCCTCGCTTTCCGCCGTAGCACTGCTTCGAGATCTGGCTCTAGTCATTTTCCTTCTCGCGCGTAGGCAGGCTTTTCGGAGCTCCGCGATCTGCTCGTTTCACCAGTAGGCAGCTTTCCTTTTAAGGAAACTCGTCGTTTTGGGCATCGCTGCGGCGCAAGAATGCTCTATGGCGCGCATGGTGTGACGTACTATGCTTCTTGCGTCCCTAGGGTCTACGGCTGTTTCCATACTTGCGTCGAGTACTTCGATGAGCTTCTCGGTGTCCAGTTTTCTCGCGATCCACCTTCGGGTGGTTTTCTTATCATGATCGGGTCGACGTCTACGGTTTGAGTTTATGGAGAAGCAGATATACTGGTGGTCACTGCCCGTGTAGTCCTTCAAGACACCCCACTCCTGTAGTTTGCTCGCTGCTCTTTCTGTTGCCAGAGTGATGTCTGGGATTGTACCCTCGCATTCTGGTCTGCAAAATGTGGTCATTTGCGACCACTAGCCCGAGCCTGGCAGCCATGTCAAGTACCCGTCTGCCCCGGGGGTTTGTTGTCGGCATGCCCCACTCGATGGCTCTAGAGTTGAAATCACCCGCGATGATCAAGTCTCCGCCAAGCTGCTGTGCTTGGTCTTCTATTGCGTCTAGCTTCGTCTTAAATTCATTTATATTGTCACTAGGCGTCAGGTAGCAGCTCAGGATTGTACAGATTTTAGTTTGTGCCCATACGAAGCCTTGTCCGGCACCACTTCTTGTGACGGTGAAGTTGTTTATGTTTGGCAGCCAGATGGCTGCCGTTCCGGTGTTGTCAGATGGGAATGTACCACTGTTGAGAATCTTGGACTGCTCACTGATGATGACAACATCAACCGCCTTCTCTAGCACGAGCTGAGAGAGAAGCGAGTCGGCTGTCTTGCTCCGGTGCATGTTTGCTTGGAGGATCTTCATCTTTGGGCTCTTACCGATGCACATTTGCTAGAGGCAGGGATGTGGTCAGCTGGTTTCAGTCCGGCCGTGACGCACACGCAGCATTTTGGAGGATTTTTGCATTCCTTGTGCTTGTGTCCAATTTCGCCGCACCGGATGCAAAGGTTTCTTCTGTCGGGGCCTTTGCACTCTCTTTGGGTGTGACCCGACTCGAAACATCTAAAACAGCGCATGGGGATTGTTTGCATGCGCATTCTGGTGCGAATCCAGCCAACAGTTATTTTTTCTGCTTTGAGAAGCGTCTCTGCAGCTTCGGTTTGTAGTGTGACATATGCTCTCACTTGTTCCCGACTATTTGGTTTTGTCACCACTACTTTTAGTCGGTCCCCTATGTCCGGGAGGATCTTCTGTATGGCTTCCTTGTCATCGTTGGTTGTAGTGAGTGCGTCTAGATCCCGGATTTCCAGCGTGTTCGTCGGTATGAGTTCTTTTACTTCCGCTGTTTTTTGTAGGGCACCTTTTTTCATTTCTAGTAGTAGCGCTCCAGACATTGTTTTTCGAACTGCATGAATTCTAATGTCAGCGTCGTTTGGGTCCACAGTTTCCTTAAGGCTTTTAAGTATGTCTGCATAGGTGTGTCCTTCGTTTGGTTTCACAAGAAGGGCGTTATTTTTTGCCGTCTTTTTTGAGTGTTGCCTTTCTCTGAGTTTGGCTTGACTCCTGAGGGTTTTTTTTGTTCGCCGCCAGTTGTTTGTTTGGGTGCGCTGGATTTTTGCTTGTGTGCTTTGTCAGCCTTTGACTGCACAACCTGCCAGTTTGCACCTGTGCTCGTGGCGCATGGTTTCGTTGTGTTTGGTGAGTCGACGTCCACTGGGCTTGGGAGGGGCCGTTTTGACTGCGGAGCGGCAGAGGTTTTCGGCGTAGTCGATTCATCCACATTGTTTTTTTTAATGTCACTTATGCGTTTACCTTCAGCCTCCTGGCTTAGCCAGTTTCGTCGGTATGTTTCCACTTGGTCGAGGATTTCATCGAGTTCGCCGACTCCTTGTTTAACATCTCTAGAAATGTTTTTTTGGATCTTCATTGCGGCTTTCATGTTCCGCAAAACCCGCCGGCACTCTTGCAGTGCATTTTCATCTTCCCGTCGCATTTTTTGTATGAATTCTTGCCGTGGGGAAGAGTTGATCCTTGTTTGTTGCGCTGGATTTGCGTTGGTTTTTTGCGCTGTGAGTGGTGCTGCATCGTGTGGAATCCTTGGTGTTTCTATGTCACCTAGCCTCGAGAGTAGAACATTTCTAGGTGTGCTATCTTCGTTTTGGTGTAGCTTGGGCTTGCTCGTGCTCAGGGAGTCAGCTTTGTTTGCTTCCATGGCGTCATAATCATAATCATAATCATAATCATAATCACTATCATAATTCTATTTCTAAAATATTGGTGCCGTGATATCACTTGTGTACTTCGTTTTTATACCCGCTACCCATGGGGTAGCTCCGACCTGATAAAGCATATATATTCTTGACCAGCGTCATAAGTCGAGACGACAATCCGTTTTTCGAAAGCACTTGTTCTTTTTCCCCCGGATATAAAGTTTGTTTCAAATGTTGACATCCTCACTTCCGCTCTGTGATTAGATGAAAATTGTAGAAACTATTATTACTGCATTTGTAACATTTTATCCTACCAAACTTAACTAGTTAAAGTTTCAAAAAACATCTAGAGAACACTAGATTCTTTCGCAGAATCCTAAAAATATTTGCACGACAATCGCTTAGTGCATAACGCTTCCCTCCAGTTGCATAAAAACCTAACATTTGACAGCAACAAACTATACTCGTTGGTAATCAAGTCAATGAGTGGAAATACAATGAGCATTAAGCTTTAATGTTTTATTTCAAAATGAAATCGTTTGGACTTCAACAACAGTCGTCGTTGTGAGAAACCATCCCACAAAATCCTCAATTTGCTAATAACTGCAATAACACCATTGTTATAATTAAGTGTGTATTTATTTTAATTTTTTCAGTCCAAGGATTCTTTGATTTATTTCGACTACCATTACAACAATACAATAAAGATGGCAGAATTATAAAAGGCTTTCAACTTGGTGCGCAAAGTTTCAGTGCACGAACTGCCATTGCAGCACTGGAAATTACATCTAGAATAATTCATTTACTCCAGGTAACACTAATATTTATATACAAATTAATTATTAATTTTATTATTAATTTATGAATTTATTTATAAATTCTAAATTAAGCATACCAAATTGTTTTTAAAAATACCTAATGGTTTTTTATTTAATCGTAACAAAAACAAACAAAATAGTTCGTTGTGTAATAGTTCCTCAGTGTAATATATTGGCAGGAAATGTACATATGTAACAGGCAGAAGAAGGGGTATCCGATACCATAAAGTATATATAAGAAAAAAGTTATAAAATTATAAATAGCTTTATATGTATAAAAAAAAATTTCAATAAAAGTTAGTGATAATTATAATAATTATTTTTGGTGCATGTTTCATGCACTATGCTACTATTTGCAGATTTGCATTTTTCATTGGTCTTTTTTAAAAAGTTTATTTACTTCGACATAGCACGGCCTTTCTTTTACATAAAATTAACAAGAATGGACCAAGTGAGCTTCAGCTTACGCAGTGTTGTTTTATTGAACGCAATAAAATACAAAATTATAGCGACTTTTTATACCCGCTACCCATAGGGTAGAAGGGTATTATAACTTTGTGCCGGCAGGAAATGTATGTAACTGATAGAAGGAGGCATCTCCGACCCTATAAAGTATATATATTCTTGATCAGCGTCAACAGCCGAGACGATCTAGCCATGTCCGTCTGTCTGTCTGTGTGTCTGTCCGTCTGTCTGTATGAAACACTGGATCTCAGAGACTATAAGAGATAGAGCTATAATTTTTTCGACAGCATTTGTTATGTTTGCACGCAGATCAAGTTTATTTCAAATTTTTGACACGCCCACTTCCGCCCCCGCAAATCAAAAAAATCGAATTACAAGTGTAATTTTAAAGCTAGAGCTGCAAGTTTTGGTGTATATAATAATAACAATAGTATTTACGATTTCTAATTTGGTTGCGATCAGATAAAAATTGTGGAAGTTATTGAAGAAATACTTTTGTATGGGCTAAAACGCCGTTGCTTTGGCCGACAATCTGGTATATTATGGCGTCTATAGTATATTTTGAATGTGGTACTATATCGATATACCAAATATACAATTTGGTATATTTTGCAGTATTTTGTAGTATTTTCGGTATATTTTGGAAATAATACCGCAATATTTTGCTTTTATTCAAAATGGGTAGCGGTTATCTAGCAGTCGAGCACACTCGACTGTAGCTTTCTTACTTGTTTCTTCACATGTTAGTTTTATGATTTAAGTAAAAATGTACACATGATCTTTTCAATGATGCAGAGATGTGTCTCTACAATTATACTCCTTATATTGTCCTGTATGTTTGTGAAAAACTACTATAAAGCTTTACATCGTTTTCTACACCAGCTGTGGTTTATTCTATTATGAAAGTGATTACTCATTTTCCTATAAAATATTGGTTTATGTTTGTCCATACAAAATTTCGTAATAAAATCCAATCAGACAATGATAGTTTGATTTTATGGACTAGCAATAAAATCTCGTTACCCTTCTGGATTATCCAACCAGAGAAAAGAACAATTTCATTTTGACTTGCAGTGTGCCTATTGGGCTTACAGTCGAGTCTTAATGACAATAATATTAGTATATTAGTAGAATAGAAACTTAAGAAAATCATATTTTCAACTATATCTAAATTTAAAAAAAAAAAAACAAAAAAAGACAAATTCAGAATCTATTTCTATAGATTTTTTGGTAAACAATCACTTTTACCAAATTATCTCTACACAAGAAAACAAGTACGTGTTTGAAAATGTACTGAATTTTCGTGGTAAAAAATGAACATCTCATATCGCAAGAATGAGAGTGGTCATCATGTTCGCGTCTACATTCTGTCACACAAGAAATCGATCGCTTAATACTAACGATTCTAATAGCCAGCAAGCAGTACAATAGGTACTGCAGCAGAACTTCAAAATATTTAACACAGGAAAATACCAAAACCCCTTCTTAAACGGGAACATTAGAGTTTGGTAATCATGTCCTGTTAAAAGCATCAGGCGAAATTGGCTTCTAAGTTCAAGGGACCTTTTGTCGTGCTTGAGTAGCTAATCAAGACCATTACTTGTTAAGGTCCTTAAATAGTAAATGAACATTCAAATATATCAAATATATAACTTCACCTGAAGATTTCCCAATAGCAGCCAGAATATCGCTTAAGACTATTTTTACTGAAAATCCGTACAATCCTAAAATGCTTTAAAATGACATCTGGAAAACCTTGCACGCTATAATTCCAATTTAATTAATTGGGAATAAAGTTATTCACCAAATTGTAAGCAAAGGTATATAACCTGCATCATAGTACGATGGAATTTATGTCAATTATGCGGACAACTACACATCTCAAGAAAAGTGTTGATAAATCTGCTCTGGGGCACGACCTTAAAACGGATTTGCTCCTGACTATTTACACGCAATAGATCTATCTGATCTTTAGTTAGATCACTCGCACAGAAAGCATAGCTATCATGGCAAAGCTAACTTCAACCATTGAACTAAACCCACTTGAGTTCACTTGCTTTGGACTCTACTAAATTACTTAAATATCACCAAACCCCCTTACTTCATTTCACCCAAAATGATTATTAAACTTCACTTCACGCGATAAAGACATGAATACTTCGGACAATTGTTTCATAATATAGAACTTTCAGTTTTCATCATGTCTGTCGAAGCTATTGGAAAAAGGCTTTTTACCTACATATTTTCATACCTCAGAGTCATGCATTTGAGATTTCGTGAAAATTATTGAAATAGTGAACGGGTCAATCAAATAACATTGGAAATAACATAGGATGTCTCTCAAGACAATGCTTTTAATTAAGCATCATGAAATCTTAGTCTTTCCTCTATGATAGGAAATATATAGGGGATCTGACTCTGCTACATACACCGTCTATAAATACGATAAGTAATGTTTTAAGCTTTGGTTTTTACATGCCTAATAATTTTACAACTTTATGATTAGTTAGATTTTTATTCCCAGTGTCAACTAATATATATGTAAGTAAAATGAATATTATAATTTTCTTACAATAATTTTGTCGAATGTTGGGTTCGTCATTAAGCCTTGGTTTAATTTACTAATTTCTATAGTAGACAACCATTTTTTTTTATTGTGAAATAGTTTTAAAGGAATTTGTAAAAAAAATTATAAATATTGAAGAGAGATGGAATTTTTCCCACTAGACTATTCTTATTTGTTGTATATTATATGCATACGAATGTGTAATGCGTGAATATGGAAATAAAATAAATATTTATGTTTTTTTTTTCAGTTTACCGCAGAGACAACGTTTGATATACTTTCTGCAGGACCATCATTAAACAGAAGAAAAAAATCTAAAGCTGAAAAGAAACGCCATAGCCGCCCAAAGGATTTACGTGAGGGTGTTGCAAATGCTTATTCAATCGTAAAAGAGGTATTATTGTCTTTAAATATTAATTTAACCACCTATGATTACAGTAA
This sequence comes from Drosophila niveifrons, assembly GCA_035046325.1. Lineage (NCBI taxonomy): Eukaryota > Metazoa > Arthropoda > Insecta > Diptera > Drosophilidae > Drosophila > Drosophila niveifrons. The sequence goes on along the minus strand of JAWNOC010000001.1, from coordinate 34,783 downwards.
TATTCTATTGAGACCAAGTGCGACTAAAAACAAAAATACGATGATGCAAGTGTTTAAATCAAAGTTTACATAAGTTGTATTCGTTATTCATAAATTTGTTCTATTTTTCCGTTGTGGCTAATATTAAGCTACACGTTCTGTAATGATCATATTGCAATACGAAGTGGTCAAAATGATCGCTTAGGGGATTTTCTTTAAACAGTATATAACTCTTTATTTTTCTGCATGTTTGGTTGTTTTTGCCCCACTGCGCAACCTTAGAGTGCTGGCGATAGGCCGATCAAGGAAGATGTTCCTTCCCCGCACCAACCTCGATTTGTTGTTTGTGGCAGTATTGTTACAACTGATTTGGCGAGCACCTACCGCATCTGAAGTGTGACCGCTGGCGACATGCAGACAAAATCTCTCCCGCACGTGCCCGCTGGTGGTAGCAGTCACGCTTTCCACCGACGTTTGGGCTGACATCCTAGCCCGAGTTGAAAGTGTTGAATGCTCCATTCTAAGACTTTTAGCTAATTTTATTCTTGGGAGCCCGTAGTCTGATTGACATACCACCACCCTCGTACCATGGATTGTGCTTCTTGTCTCTAGAAAGACAAGTGCGCAAAGACGAGAAGCAGAGCCCTCAGCTAGGATCGGCAGTACCTGAAACGGCGCAAAGTCCTTGAAGAGGGTATTTGCCAGCCATTCCGATAGCAAAATTATGTCCAAAAACTTGTGAAATCTGGAGCACCTAAAAAAGAAAATCCCGTGTGAAAGAAATGACTGGGTCGCTTTGCAAATAACAGAATACTATTACCCTTAAGATTCTGTTATGCTACGATGCTACTTTCGTAGGATCCATAAATATACGGAGATCATATTATTCTGCATCATTTTCCTATTACTGATGATTTCGCAATTTTTCTAAAAATATTTAAGTTTGTTCTTAACAAAAAAAACAAAAATTAAAAAGAAAAAAAAATAAACAAAAAAAAGCACTTGGTCTAATTAGGGAATTAAATAATAACGATAGATATTTAAAAAACTTTTGCCGTACTCGAATTTTCTACACATCATTTTTTAATAAATTCTTTTCTTAATATAGGGAATAAATGAAACCGCAAATACATTAATGGAGGCCGCCGTTGTGGAGCATGATCAAAAGGGCTACAGTGGCGCTGTTGGTGCTGTTGTCAGACAAATACCTCAACTGGTTGTTTGCCCAGCTGTTTTAGCTACTCAGGCTACAACTAATATACTAGGAGGTGCTAAAAGTTCTCTAGTTCCAGAAGCGAAGCGTGAAGCCAAAAATAAATGGAAATGCGAGCGAAATTAAGAAGTATATTATATTTTGTTTATTATTGGATCAATTAATAATATTGTTTTTTTTAAAAAAAACTTTTTAGAATAAAAAAAAAGTTTTCTGATTTTTTTGTTGGAAATAAGAATAAGCGAATATAAATTTTTCTTTACCTTTAAAATACAATTGGATAATGTAAAAGACAATAGCGAATTAGCAAAGTTGAAATATTTATACTCTAACATAGAAAACGACATTTCATAAACTAGAACACGATGCTCAGATAAAACAGAATGTCTTATTTTCAAAAAGCTTATGAGTTTCTAGATAAATGCTACACCAGTGAGCAAGCCCGAAGGTGATAGTTATTAGAAATACCCTATGATAACTAAGGCTTTTACAAATGTTTCAATACTTGCATCATGTTTAGATCTACTCGTGTAGTTTTGGTTAGCACTGGATTAACAATTAATACTTGTTGGCCTCAAAAATTAGGATTTAAGGTCCGACTTAGGTGCATCGGAAAGATTTACTAAAAATCTACAGCTAAAATGACTAGTGCCACCTATTAATAAAATAGTATCGCTTTCTGCGTGTTACATTGCATTGAAATTGGGCACAAAACCAATATTGTGCAGAGGATTGCTCAATGTGAAGTCCGCCTAAGCAGTGGGATACCAGAAGACGCAAAAGCTAATACTCGGATTCAATTTTCAGATTTGACAATGTTCAATGCTTATATGCCTCATTTTACCCGACTTCCTGTAGGGTATAAGGATACTATAACTTTATACCTGCAGGTACATACATTTCTCTTTATATATTCTAGATTAGCGTCAAAAGCCGAGACGATATAGCCATGTTCGTATGCCTCTTTATCCGTTTATTCGCATGTCCGCATTAAACACCTGATCTCAGAGACTATAAGCGATAGAGCTGTATTTATTTTTCGTCAGTATTTGTAATTTTTCCACACAGATCAAGTTTGTTTAAAATTTGTGCCACGCCCACCTCCGCCCTTGAAAATCGGCAATAACAAATTTTTATTTTACGTCTACAATAGGGCCATAGTTGCTTTGGCTGACCATCTGATATGTATTTTGATGTCGATGGCGACGATATTCCCTATATAGGCCTCGGGATATTTTAGTATTTTTTCTGTATATTTTTTGTATATTTATATAATCTGGTATTACTAAAAATAGGTAGCATGTAACTCACAGTCGAGCACACTGACTATAGCTTTCTTACTTATTTTTCGATATTTTCATTGAAAGATAAATCAAGACTGTTTTGGTCGAAATGACAAGCCGCTTTGAGTCTGTCAACGTCGGGCATATAGGCAAAAACTATGGATCTTAGTTGCTATGACTGACAATCTGGTATATTTCGCACTCTATTGTATATTTTGATAATACCGCCTGTAACTTACTGAAACTTCTTACTAGGTAATGGAGCTGCCGATAACGTCACCAGAAGATGCTGTTGAAGCGTTCGAAATCCATGATAGGGAATCAAATTAAACCAATATGACCGAATTTTTTATTTTTTTTAAGGAACTGCATAGCAATTTGAAATTATATTAATTAATTAAAAACAGAATTTTATGCAATACAAAACTTAGATACTTTTGTTTCGTTCTTTTGTGGCTGAGGAGTTGTTTGCTATGTTAATACATCTGTCGGGAGCAGCAGACAGTGCATGTTAGTAGTTAGAATACCTAACTTCTATACAAATCTAATTTCTGTGCAAGGAAGTGTTAATTAGGGTCACCTGTCAATAAATGTCAAATCTGGGGTAATAAAAATGCAATTTAATTAGGGTCACCTGTGGAAATTTCAAGTGTGGGGTAATAAAAATGCAATTTAATTAGGGTCACCTGTGGAAATGTCAAGTGTGGGGTAATAAAAATGCAATTTAGTTAGGGTCACCTGTGGAAATTTCAAGTGTGGGGTAATAAAAATGCAATTTAATTAGGGTCACCTGTGGAAATGTCAAGTGTGGGATAATAAAAATGCAATTTAATTAGGGTCACCTGTGAAAATGTCCAATTATAATACACTTCTACCCTATGGGTAGCGGGTATACAAAATTCACTCCATATTTCAATTTAGACAAAAAGCCTGGCTCAAAAAATATATTGATTTAAACACTGAGCACAGGACTAGAGCCAAAAATAATTTTAAGAGCGATTTTTTCAAATTAATGAATAATGCTGTCTATGGAAAAACTATGGAAAACAGTGAGAAAAGGGTGGATGAACGAATTAACTGAGTGGGAGTATTCAATTGAAGATAGGAAAGCGGGGCGCCCCAAGTTATGTGGGATTTAATATCGAGATCTAATTTTCATAGTGCAATTCAAATGAAGAGGTTACGCATCATTTGTGATAAACCAATTTATTTAGGATTTGTAGATGATGATGATTTTTATGCAGATATTCGGGACGATGTTGAGTTAAAGTTTGACACGTCCGAATGTTCAGATGAATTAATTGGGCTATATAATTTTAAGAAATGTAATAAGAAACGATTGGGTTTCTTTTGGGGAGACCGGCTGCCCCTGTACGGGGCAAAGCATAGACCAATGGAGGTCCGTAGCTGTACCGGTAGAGCGTATCTTCGTCTCAGAAGTCGCACAGTATGGATGCATGTTTGGCAAAAGCCAGCAGCATCCTGGGAGGTAGCCGTGAAACGTCCCGAAGATCGTTGTGGCACGGCGAATCAAGGTATTTCAGCCGGAGTCGGGATAACGCTGGGCATCTGCAGAGAAGATGGTCAAGTGTTTCCTTAACCCCGGGCTCGTTGCATTTCCTGCACTGATCACTGTTCGTGATACCCAGCTTTACAGCATGGACAGCTGACAGACAGTGACCAGTTAAAATGCCTAGCATTAGCCTGCAGTCTTTCCTTGAAAGCTGCATGACGAATTTGGTTAAGTTTTTGTTAGTAGAGGCACACATCAGCTTAGCAGTTTTGCACGAGTTGGCGTTGCGCCAGCCCGCGTCCCACTGTAGTCTAGAGTGCACCTTAATGTCTCTGCCTAGAGTTCGCAGGGATATCGGCACATTGCACATGTTACCGACATCGAGCCCCACTCCCTCTTTGGCGAGAGTGTCTGCGATCTCGTTGCCATCGATGCCCTGGTGGCTTGGGATCCAACAGAAACGCACGACCGCAGATGCGTTCAGCGATTCTATTGCTCTTCTGCTGTCCAGGACAACTTTGGACTTGACCACATCAGAGTATATTGATCTTATTGCAGCCTGGCTGTCAACAAAGATGTTAATAGAGTTATGATTACTCTGTAAACCCCGAGCCAATTCGGCAGCCTTGCCAATGGCAAAAACTTCCGCCTGGAAGATGCTGCAATGGTCTGGGAGTTTATAGGAATGTTTGGAGACCGGGTCTGGGCAGTATACGGCCGCTCCGACGCCGTCATCCATCTTCGACCCGTCGGTGAAGAGATTGAGGGCTTCGGGAATGCGAAACCCTTCCCGCCAGCAATCTGGTTCCAAGAATATTGATTTTATATGGTCCGTACTGGTAAGGGGGATAGTATAGTCCAAGTCTCTACTAGTCTCCCTGCCAATGGCGCTATGACCATAGTCTAGCAGACCCAGATTACCTGATGCAGCAATCCTTAGGGACGATTTTGCGGCTATGGATTGCGCGTATAAGTTAAACGGTTCGACACCAGCTATCACCTCGAGGGCTTTAGTAGGCGTCGACCTGATAGCGCCTGTGATACACAGTAACGCTTGACGTTGTGTCCTTTCTATGATGGATAGGTACGTCCTTTTTTCCGTGGCCTGCCACTACACTAGAACACCATAGGTGAGGATAGGGCGAACAACTGAGATGTTTATCCACCGCATTAGATTAGGGGAGAGGCCCCAAGTGCAGCTAAGCATCTTTTTCGCCATGTACAAGGCTCCGGTGGCCTTCTTCACCCTTTCTAACACGTTGAGCTTCCATGACAGTTTGCTGTCCAGAACCACACCCAGGTATCTTACTGCTTGGCTGGGCTTTAGCATAGTACAGCCTATTTTAGGGGGGGACCACACAGGTACCTTATACCTCTTCGTGAAGAGGATAAGGTCCGTTTTGTCCGCGTTAATGCTGAGCCCGGCTGATTCGGCCCATGCTTTAAGTTCTCGAAGAATAGGCTCCATTACGGAACTAAGGGTGGTTGGGCATTTCCCAGTTATCAAAATGCTTATGTCATCGGCATAACCAATTAACTTGGGGCCCATCTAGTGCATTTTTGCAGTAGGCTATTTACGACTAAATTCCAAAGGAGAGGCGAGAGGACTCCACCCTGGGGAGTGCCACCTCGCACTTCCTTTGTGATAGCCGCATCGCCCCACGTAGCCACCACCCGCCTGTCACAAAGAAGGCGGTTGACCCACCTGTGGATCGCTGGAGCCGTGTTTACTGAGGTAAGGCCCTTCATGATAGCGTCAGTGGTGACGTTATTGAAGGCGCCTGAATTATCTAGAAATGCACCTAAGGCGTATTGCTTGTAGTGGTCTGCTTTTTCGATGGAGGCTACTAAAGCATGGAGAGCTGTCTCAATGGACTTGCCCTTAGTATACGCATGCTGATTTGGGGACAACAGATGCAACGAATTGTTTCTGATGTGCAAATCAAGTAGCTTTTCCAGTGTTTTAAGCAGGAAAGAGGTTAGACTGATAGGCCGAAAGTCATTTGGGACCACGTGACTGCATTTTCCCGCCTTGGGCAGGAAAATTACTTTTGAATTGCTGGCGAAAGTCCGTCGAGGCCAGGCGACCTGACCTTCGCAAAGGAGTCAATAGCCCAAATTATTTTATTGTCTGTTATTAGACCGGCAGGGGGTCTCAAAAGTGGGAGATTAGGAAAGAACTGCCAGTCATTGTTCTCTATTCCACTACATCCCGGGAAATGAGTTGAGAGTAGTGCTTCAAGAGTATCAGCACTACTCTCCGTCCACACTCCATCGCCCGACTTGAGCAGACTAGGACTGGAATCTTGCTTGGACAGCAACTTCCTCAGTCTAGAGGTCTCTTTGATATTGTCCAGGTCTGAGCAAAAGGTTCTCCATGAAGACCTTTTGGATGATCGGATCATCTTCTTGTAGGACTTCAGAAGAGACCTGTACTCATCCCAGACGTATTCGTTGTCCGCCTTCTTGGCAAGTTGAAACATGCTAGTAAGCTCCCCACGTAGCGATGAGAGATCTGGGTTCCACCAGGGTGGCTTCGATCTTCTCGTCGGTCTGGAGAGCCTACATGATTGGCGGAACGCGGAAAGTAGTCCTGCTGAGAGGACACTGACAGTTGTTTCCAGGTCCTGTACCGTGTTGATGTTACCTGGTGGACCAAGAGAGGTGGGACCTACATATGTAGATACCTCCCCTCTGTTGGCTAGTCTAAGCTTATTGTTAAGGATGAAATCAAGAACTGACTCACCCCTGTCGTTGATGTCGGGACTTCCCCAGACGCTATGGTGGGCGTTGGCGTCCGTTCCGATTATCAGGTTTTTATGGGAGGAGCAGGCCATGTGCACCAGCCTCCGCAGCTCGTCAGGTGGAGCCGGCATATCGTGGGCCATTTAGCAGGATGCCAGCAGCAAACATCCTTCACGGCTCTCCAGCACCACCACGGTTAGATCGTCATTGCTGTAATTAGGTAGTAGATGAGCTTTTAGCCTCTTTTTAACAAGGATGGCAGTTCTCGATCTACTTACCAATGTCGGGACGTATAAATCGTAGTTAGGCGACTTCAGCCCCGCCACCGTGTTGCCCGACGCTATCCACGGTTCTTGGACCAAAGCCGAGTAGGCGGACACTTCCTCCATGGTAAGGAGTAGCTCCGCCGAAGCCGTTTTGGACTTATGGAGATTGAGTTGCAGCACACTCATCAGAGGTTAGCAAACTCGCGGGGGGGCCCGTCTGCACGGACAGTTCCTCCCCCTCCTCTTCCGTCTCTTCAGTCAAGCTGAGGTGCTGGGTGGCGTCGGTCACGATCTCAAGACCAAGATCTGCCTCAACCTCCCCTGACCTCAGCGTGTGTGTGTCTTGGTCGTTGGGATGACGTTTTTTGAGGCGAAGGTACACGCTCCCTAATCCCCACGCCATCTTGCCATTGCGTTAATATAGCAGGTCCTCGGCCTCCTTATTGATCTGAATGATTACGTGCTGCCCACCACTGGGTAACGGTTCATCAACCTTTAGCACGGACCAGTCACTCGTCGGAATGGCCGGGTTCTGCTTTTTAAGCAACTGAAGTGCCCGCTCTCCCTGCACAACTATAGGGAAAAGGACTTTCGCCTTCGGTATGGACGGGATGTTATTCTTGTCCACCACGTCCAGCTTGGCCCCCTCCGACAGTCCGTCCAGTTTGGGTACGGTCACTTGCAGCCACTGCAATGTTGGGTCGTCCTTGCACCAATCATCCAGCCCGTGCCTTCGAATGTAGGCATTGGGCTGTCTGGGTCATTCTCCATCCTGACAAACAGAGCGTCGACCAGCTTGCTATGGGTCAACCGCCACCGCTCTGCAGACATTTTCCCGTTAGTGTCCCCTCTTTCTATGAGAGCAACGGTGTGATGCCGCCTTGCAGTTTCAGCAACCGTTGCTCTCTGTCTCGTCTTGTTCGAGTCCGTGTTGGTGGGACCAGGTGCTCGCAGCCTCTTGCTCACTGGGGCCCCTTGCTTGGGACTCTCAGCGGACCGTTGGCGCTTTCTTGCCATGGTCTCCACCTTCTTGTTGGCAGGGCCGGTGGAACCGGTCTGCGCTTTAGTGTCTTTTGGAAGGGGGCTAATTTGGTTTTCCCGCATCCACGTGTTGGCCCAGGCAAGCCTCTCCTGGTCCTTGACAGACAGGTTAGCTACGCCACTGAGCTTAGCGTGAATACGGGTCGCCGCCTTATTTCTGGCCTTCTCCTTCAGCCCCTCCGTGCCCCGCTGCGCAACCTTGGAGGTGCTGGCGATGGGCCGGGGTGACTGAAGAGGAAGACGTTCCCCCTTCGCCGTAGAGAGTGGCGCAGTGCTCTGTTGGTTTGGGTCTGTTGCGACCACAGCACCCGCGCGCACCAGTCTCAAATTCTTATTGGAGGCAGTGTTGTTGCAACTGATCCGGCCTGCTCCCACCGTATCAGAGGTGTGGCCGCTGGCGACACGCAGAGAGGATTGCTCCCCCCCGTGCCCGCCGGAAATTTTTGCCACGCCCACTTCCGCCCCCGCAAATCAGAAAAAATTGAATAACAAGAGTAATAATAAAGCTGGAGGTCCGAATTTTGGGAAATACATTAGAAACTATAGTCCTTGTGACTTCTGAAAATTTGGTTGCGATCGGATAAAAATTGTGGAAGTTATTAAAGAAATACTTTTGTATGGGCTAAAACGCCTACTTACTAGGGGTCTCAGTTGCTTTGGCCGACAATCTGGTATATTATGCCGTCTATGGTATATTTTGAAAGTGGTACTATACTAAATACCAAAAATATACCAAATATATCATTTGGTATATTTTTAGTATTTTGTAGTATTTTTTTGGTATATTTAGGAAATAATACCGCAATATTTTGCTTTTATTCAAAATGGGTAGCGGGTATCTCACAGTCGAGCACACTCGACTGTAGCTTTCTTACTTGTTTCTTTTGCAATTCCTTTGTAGCCTTTTTGATTATTGTAGTCAATGATGTTTTCACTTTTTTCTTTCTCTCCGGATTTGATCCCATTCCAAATTTTTTCTTCATCTTCATCATCCAATACTACTGTCTAACGCTTTTACACTATTCCAAGCCTTTTCAAATAAAACTGAGTCAGCTTTATGACGTTCACTCAAATCTTTACTGTTTGAATATGCAATATCATGCATTCTACACGCTTCATCCAAAGCATTAATTCCACGATCACCACGTGCTAATCGTTTCTCTAACTTTGTCCCAGGTCCGCAGTAATTGTATCCAGGTATATGAGCCTCAAAAGGTAGAGAGTCTATTATATTGTTTAGAAGACCACTACCCTATTTGAGTTTTGATTTCGAACTATTTAAATTATAACAAGTAAGAAAACTACAGTCGAGTGTGCTCGACTGTGAGATACCCGCTACCCCTTTTGAATAAAAGCAAAATATTGCGGTATTATTTTCAAAATATACCAAAAAATACTGCAAAATACTAAAAATATGCCAAATGGTATATTTGGTATAACGATGTGATACTAACATTTAAAATATACCATAGACGGCACAATACACCAGATTGTCGGCCAAAGCATTTGAGACCTCCCGTAAGTGGGCGTTTTGGCCCATACAAAAGTATTTCTTTAATAACTTCCACAATTTTTATCTGATCGCAATCAAATTTTCAGGAATCATAAATACTATTGTTATTATTATATATACCAAAATTCGCAGCTTTAGCTTTAAAATTACGCTTGTTATTCGATTTTTTTGATTTGCGGGGGCGGAAGTGGGCGTGGCAAAAATTTGAAACAAACTTGATCTGCGTGCAAACATAACAAATGCTGTCGAAAAAAAATTATAGCTCTATCTCTTATAGTCTCTGAGATCCAGTGTTTCATACGGACAGACGGACAGACACACAGACAGACAGACGGACAGACGGACATGGCTATATCGTCTCGGCTGTTGACGCTGATCAAGAATATATATACTTTATAGGGTCGGAGATGCCTCCTTCTACCTGTTACATACATTTCCTGCCGGCACAAAGTTATAATACCCTTCTACCCTATGGGTAGCGGGTATAAAAACGTTTGGCCATTTTATAGCAACCTTAATCAATCAACGTTTACCATTGAATGAAGTACTTCTCTCACTCACATGCGTTTTTTAAGACAAAAGAAAAGTATACTATATTTTAAGTTCACTGGAAATTATGCAGTTCTATCACCGCAGGAAGCTAAAAATAACTCGATTTTGATATTCGATGATGTTGTGAAAAGCAGGATAATATCCGAAACTATTTTTGTATGGGAAGACATAAGAATATTGATTCATTCTATTTATGTTAAACATATACACATATACAGAAACATTTAATACGTGGCAATGCTAATTTTATTATAATGTTTAAGCAATTTGATTTGAACATGCGTCGTATATATCGAGATCACTTAAACAGTGACATGGACTATGAAACATTTATGGAAATTTCACGAAAATGCTGGGAGGAGAAATTTGGATTTCTACCAATCTCAAAAGATGATGATATGAAAAATGGGCGATACAGAAAAGGATTTGATAAATTCATTATACTTTAAAAATATGGATATAAATATAATAATGTGATGATTAAAGAACAGTCCAAACTCAGACTTCAAAATGTCCACATCACTAACATTTGCATTAAATGGAAACACATCAGTTATAACCGAAAATTTGTTTCCACAAATTGAATTAAATCGAAATTATGAGTGCGCTCTCATTGACTTTCATACATACAATTCCATACCAAACATTGATAGAGGGAACAATCTATTTCATATTGGAAATAAATGTATAGAAATACCGGTTGGATCATATGAACTCGAAGAGATTGCAACATATATTATTGATGTCCTAAAGGGGTATGATGCTTATGATACGTTACAATACACTGAAAGTTCAAGTTACCACTAAAAAAGAAATAGTATTTGTTAATCGTGAAGTATTGGAAAGCTATTTGGATTTAGTAAACGTATTCTAAAACCGCACAATACTGAAATTTATGTCTCAGATAATCCTGTGAATATTTTGAAAGTGAATACAATTAGATTGGAATGCAACATTATCAGTGGCTCATATGTGGGTAATAAACCAAATCACGTGCTTCATGAATTTGGAATCAATGTTCCCCCAGGATATAAAATGAGTATTACACCATGAAATTTGATTTATTTACCTATCAACACTAGAGAAATAAGCACGCTCGAAGTACGGATAACTGATCAGGAGGGGGAATTAATCAATTTTCGAGAGGAAACTATATCAATTCGTCTTCATTTACTAGCAACAGAATGATTATTTATAATAAAAGGTCGACACATCATCTCACATCTCCCATTACTAAATGTAAAGGTGAAGTGAAAACATCATCATTATCATCTCGAGGACCATCATCTCTACGACCTGCACTATCATTAAAAATTAAATTGATTTTAAAATCCCTAGGATTTAATATTCAAGAAAAATTAGTAGCTTCTTTTCAAATGAATGAAATTTTTTTTTTGCAAGATAAACCTCACAATGATGAGAGTATCACGAAAAAAGAATATCACACTTATTACCCATATCAGCAGAACTTTAAAACAAATGATGAAGTCCGTATTACAATACAGAACCAAGATTTGTATGTGTTGCCGTCTGAAAGTTTTCTCCACTTTGAAGGCACACTCAGTAAATTTACTAACCCAAATACGGGTACAACTACAACAAATGATGTTGCCGGCTTGCTTAAAAATAATTGCATGGCCTATTTTTTGTATGAAATAAGATATGAATTGAATGGATGTGAACTGGATAGAACACGGTTTACTGGAATCACAACTACTCTGAAAAACTTCCTTTCTATTGGTCGACAGGAGGCTCTACTTTATCGTAATGCCGGGGGAAGTGGTGGATAGACTATATCATCCGGAGGACATTTTAGCTTTTCAATGCCACTAAAAATGCTTATGGGATTCGCTGAAGAGCATAAAAAAGTTATATTAAATTGTAAACATAAACTCATTCTCTTGTTAGCTAAAAATACAGCTGATATGTTTATAAAAACAGTTGGAGGTATTGAACATAAAATTGATATACAGAGAGTTGGAAAGTACCCCACATTTTTCCAAGTGACACTACTAAAATTAAAATGTTCAATATTGTTAAAAGTGGAGCAACACTTCCGCTTTCATTTCGCAGCTGGGATTGTTATATAAATCCCTCGTTGGTACATGATGAGTCCATGTATGGAACGTTAAGCTAGCTGCAAATAGAGAACGTCCACGGTTTGCAGTCATTGCGTTTACATTAAATTGAAGTCTAATTACAAACAATTTGAGAAATGCGAAAGTGTATTTAAATTCTGAAGTCTATCCATATAAAGATTTAAATGTAAAATTCAATGAAAATCGGTTTGCTGTCTTGTATGATATGTATGTGAGATTTCAAGAAAGTTACTACAACCGGGAGCCTCGTCCACTTTTATCACCACTGGACTTCAAGTCAAAGGCTCCTATTGTTGTTGTTGATCTTTCACATCAAAATGAGTCGGTCAAATCAGGACCAATTGATGTTAAAATTTCAACTGAACTAAGTATACCAAGTGAGTTGAATACAAAGGTATATTGACTTCTCATTCATGATCGTCTAGTCGAATATACCCCACTGACCGGATTAGTTCAACGTATCGTATAATGATTTCACAAAATATTTCTTCATTCGCCTTTTGGAAATCATTGCGAGTAGACGTCAACCGATCGAAAGAAATTTAAAAATGTTGTTGCCTGAAAACAAAAGCAACCCCACAACTCATATTACAATTCAACAACTTATTACTGAAATAAAGACTTTTGCGAAAATGTTTAAGGATAACATTTTTCCTGAACACATGGAATATTTATTAGAATCATTGAAATATTTTAATAATAGAATATGTGATGGTCCATTGGTTTCTAATGTTCATTGACAACATTTCACATCCTGCTGTTGGGCTCATAACGATGTGGAGGATGGAGTCGATACATGTGCCTGTCATTTCTATACTGTTCGCTCACAAAAATAAAAAAAAAATTAATAAAAATGTATGTTAATTTAGAGAATCGATTTTAAACAATGTATTTGAAAATAAAATTATACTACATACAGAAAAATAAAAGAAGAATAATATATCTTTAAGGAAATGGGATTTTTTACAGCAATACACGGATTTTCTTTCAGATTTTCTATTTTATCTTCAAGTGTCTTGGAAATGGTGTGCTCTCGTCTGCATTCCATCACGTTCCCATCCTTTTTGTAACGTTCATCACGTGATCCTCCCCCGCTCCGATTTCGAATACATTCGAATTGATGAGTTAACTGAGCGTGGCGCCTTCGATCGTTTGCATCTAGCGTTGAGCTTCCGAAGACATTTCATCACATTTCGTAACGTTGGTTCGTGTTAAACATTCACGTATTCAATCGTCTTGGATGTGACGTTGTGCGACGTTTCCGTCCTTTCTTTTCGTAACGTTCGTATTCGATCGTCTTAGATGTGGCGTTGCGCCACGAACTACGTTTTCGAGGTGGGTGTTCGTGCGTTCGATCGTTTTTGGAGAGGGCGCTGCGCCTCTAAATGTCAATGTACGCTACGTTCGTTAATGATAGGGGCGTAACACGTTTTCGTATCACAAATCGTATTTCGACCCCTCACCGTTGGTGAGCGTTCACGCCTTCGATCGTTTTGGCTACAGCGTTGCGCTCCTGATTGTCAATGTACGCTACGTTCGTTAATGATAAGAGCGTAACACGTTTTCGTAGCACGTCTTCGTCCCACGTTTTCGTAGCACGTGCTCGTCTCACGTTTTCGATCACGGTCTACGAATCGTATTTCGACTCCGACCCCGACTCCGTCTCGGGACATGCCAGCTCGACCCCGACCTCGAGCCCGACCCCGACCTCGACCCCGTCTCGGGAGATGCGAGCTCGACCCCGACCCCGACTCCGAAGGATCGATAACGGATTTGTGTGACGAATCGCCCCCGATCCCGATCCCGAGCACGATCCCGATCCTTTCATCGCCCCCTCTCGGGTACGTACGATTCGTTACACAAATCCATTATCGATCCTAATTTATTTCATTTTTATTATCCCACACTTGACATTTCCACAGGTGACCCTAATTAAATTGCATTTTTATTACCCCACACTTGACATTTCCACAGGTGACCCTAATTAAATTGCATTTTTATTACCCCACATTTAACATTTATTGGCAGGTGACCCTAATTAACACTTCCTTGCACAGAAATTAGATTTGTATAGAAGTTAGATATTCTAACTACTCATGTTAATGCAATGCTGTGAGAGCGTCTGCCGGCAGCGCTGCATGCTCTCTGTTAGCGATCGCTTGCAGTTCGATCGGCTGATTGCCTTCCTACTTGAGTTCTAACTCTCTTGTATTAAAAACTCTTGTAATCGTGTCGGTGGCGAAGCTGGATCCTTGCTCCAGTCACAGCCAAAGAATTCTAAAGTGGTTACATATACGTACATATGTACCATTAAAATAAACAAATAACTTGAAATTCGCGTATTATATTTATAAACAATAAACGTGCAAATAAAGCTACTAAAAAAGATTAGTAGCTCAACATTTGGAGGCGAGATTCATATACTCTCGCTTAGTGCTGTGAATGCAATTGATTTGCATTAATAATTAGTGAAGTGCCTAATAAACAATAACAATTAGTGAGGCATTAAAATTGCAAAGTGCTCTTGTTGGAATAGATATATATATGTACATATGCATATATATATTTGAACAAGCGGTGCATTTCTATTCCTCCATTCTCCGTTGTTTGCGCGTGTTCGCCGCTGCTCCGTTGCTTGCGCACGTTCTCCGCTCTCCGTCGCTTGTGCAAGCTCTCTGCTACTCCACTGTCGCAGCTGCGTGCATTGCCCTTAGGTCTTGCTGCTCTCTCTCTTATGCTTTCTGTTAGTGTGATCTAAATCAGCTAATCAACTGATTAACTCTGAACTGCTGCTGTACTTAAGCAACTCGCGCGCATTTGTGATCGCGATTTTGACGCGTTTTTCGTACTGCGCTTCACTTTGAGCAGCTGGTGTGCTTAAGCAACTCGCGCGCATTTGTGACCGCGATTTTGACGCGTTTTTCGTGCTGCGCTTCACTTGGAGCAGCTGCTGGGCTTAAGCAACTCGCGCGCATTTGTGATCGCGATTTTTGACGCGTTTTTTCTTGCTTAAACTGCTGCTGTGTCTAAGCAAACTGCGCGCGTTTGTAATCGCTGTTTGACGCGTTTTTCTTGCTGCGCTGCACAGTAAAGTTAACATACAAAGTGAGCAATTGCCGGTTGGCACATGGAAAACTCGATAAACGAGCAAGCGACTACTGTCGAAAATCGCGCGCGGTTTTTCAAGCGGAAGGTTTTATCGCTCTATGATAGCCTTGTAAGACTCGATGCGTCGCTTTCTGAAGCCAAGCTAGCTGCGTTTAATTCATCTGAATTACCAGTACGGTTGGAACTATTAGAACGTGCTCAAGCTTCATTTGACCTAGCTCAGAATGCGCTAGAGGAGATCGATTTTAATTAAATCGGGAGCGAAACGCGGGACAATTTCGATGAGCGTTTCTTTGAAGTGAAATCACGTGTTCGAGCGCATTTTGACAGTCGTGAGCGGCAATTGATTCGTTCATCCACATTGCGGCGTGATGAGACCATCGATCCTTCGTCTAATGACCTCGGTGCCCGTGCTAATAGACGTCGTCTTCCCGAGCTCAAACTTCCCACGTTCGGTGGAGGTTACACTGAATATGCGAGTTTTTGGTCAATGTTCGAGTCTGTCATTGACAAGGATAACGACTTAGATGATGTTGAGAAGTTCCAGCATCTATTATCGTGTTTAACTGGTCCAGCGTTGGATGTAGTTAGATCGTTGGAGATATCGAGGCTCAATTATTGTGTCGCTCTGGATATCTTGGATAATCGGTTTAACAACAACCGACTTGTGTTCCAGTCATACATCAAGGATCTGTTGGGTACCAAGAAGATGGAGTCAGGAGCATCCGTGGCCACAAAACTTCGTGAGTTTAGTGATAAAGTTATTGTTCACATGGGGGCATTAAAGACTCTTGCTGCCCAATGTCTTCGTTTTGATGCTGTGCTCTTGGGTACTGTTGTTGTTCTGCTCAAGAGTCGTACTGGGTCGTTCGTTTTTTGTCGTGCTCTGCTGGATTCTGGTTTGCAAATTCACATGATGACGTCTCATTTAGCCCAACAGCTACAGTTAAAACGGACACGATCAGATGTTTGTATGCGTTCTTGCATCACCGACTACTCTGTCAACTTTCAAGCTATCCTTCAGAAGACCCGCCTAGGCTGGATCGTTGCTAGTGGTGATTACAGTACGACGCACACAACATTGAAGATAGCAACGATCAAGCAGATGCCAGCCTAAATGAGCTTGTTCGCCGTTTTTGGGAAGTCGAGAACTGCGAGTATGAGACCACAAGGTTTAGTAAGGACCAACAGGATTGCAAAGAGCATTTTCATAAAAATGTTACTCGGCTACCATCTGGTGAATACTCCGTAAGATTGCCAATGAAGCCTAGTGTTGACTCGTTAGCGAAATCCTACACTCAAGCTCATCGTCGTTTTCTTAATCTGGAGCGCAAATTGCAGCGGCATCCTGCTCTTAGGATGCAATACTCATCATTTATTGAAGGATACTTGAAGTTGGATCATATGTCGCGTGTTCCTGCTGAGGCCATTGGGCGTTGCAAGTATTTGCTGCCACACCACTGCGTACTAAAGGCTGATAGCACGACAACGAAGCTTCGAGTTGTGTTCGATGGTTCGGCAGCGACATCCACTGGATATTCGCTAAATCAAGTTATGATGGCTGGTCCTGTTATACAGGACAAACTGATGCATATACTTCTTCGCTTTCGTACATATCTGGTGGCACTAACAGGTGATATGTGCAAGATGTATCGATGTGTGCGCATGGCTTCAGCAGATAGCTATTATCAATGCATCTTATGGCGCGATTCGCCTGATAAGCAAGCTTCAAACTCAGGAAATGGTGTTCCAGTCATGCAGAAGTATTTTCGAAGATAGCTGATGATGAGAAAGAGTCGTACATGAGGTTCAGCGATGGTAGTGAAATCACGAAAACTCTTGGCCTAGCGTGGGAGCCCTTATCGGATCGGCTGCTGTTCTCGCTGTCGTTCTTAGAAGCTGGTTCCAAGATGTGCAGGCGGTCTGTCTTGGCCACAATTGCACGATTTTATGATCCACTAGGACTTCTTGGACCCTTCATGACAAAGTCCAAAATTTTTCTGCAGCAGCTCTGCAAGGATAAGTTGACATGGGATGAGAGTTTGCCTTTGCAGCGGTACACAGCCTGGGTCGAAATGTGCAGCAGTTTTAATTCCATTTCTAGTGGATGCACTTCTCAGAGTCTGCTATTGTGCTCTAAGTCCAGAGTCGCACCATTCAATACCATATCGGTTCCCAAGCTGGAATTATGTGGTGCTTATCTTCTGGCCAAGCTGCTTTATGCAATTAGAAACATGGGATTTCTTGATTGAGTTCTTTTGCTGGAGTGATTCGTCGGTGGTACTATCGTGGATCAAATGTGATCCATACAAGTTCAACGTTTTCGTGGCAAATCATTCAGGATCTCCCCGCCAATATGAAGTGGCAACATGTTCCCACGGCTGTGAACCCTGCCGACGTGCTCTCCAGAGGTACAACTCCAGAATGCTTAGCAGAGTCGAAGATATGGTTTCATGGACCTGAGTTTCTTGTTGGAAATCGAGATGAATGGCCTTCATAACGCTGCTTAGAGTCTTCAACGTCGGAAATGCGTGGCAAGGTCTTGATAGCCACTTCTCCGTACGACGACATCACTCTTCGTTGCAAGCACCCTAACACATTTGCCTCAATGCAGCGCGTATATGCGTTTGTGTTTAAATTTGCTAATCGTATAAAGCATCCAGGCCTTAATGTGGTAGATGTCAACAAAGGCACATGGCTGCTACTGCGAATGGTGCAGCTGTCAAATTTATGGTGTGATGTCAAGGAGATTCGCTCGAAAGGCTTTGTCAAAAAATCGAGTTCAAACGCTTCTTTGGTGCCTTTCATCGACCAATTTGGACTACTTCGTATTGGCGGTCGGCTAGCTAATTCAACTCTTCCCTACGATGCCCGTCATCCTATTATATTGCCTCGACGGCATCCCATTACGTCGGCACTCATCGCTCACTATCATGAAAAGAATCTTCACGTTGGAGCTTGAGCATTATTAGCAAAGATTCGGTTACAATATTGGCCGATTGGCGGAGGGTTGTTCGCAATGTCCGATCATGGCCAGCCTTCCCAAGGAACGGCTTCTAAATTCTCGTGCCTTTGCAATAAGCGGAGTGGACTACTGCAGGCCGTTTTACTATAAATCTGAAGTTCGGAACAGACCCCCAATTAAATGCTAGATCAGCGTATTTATCTGCTTTGCTAGCAAGGCGATTCATCTGGAGTAGGTAAAGGATTTGACAACTGCCGCCTTTCTGGGAGCGCTAAAAAGATTTGTGTCACTTCGTGGGAGGCCTAATCAGATTTGGTCCGATAATGCGACTAACTTTGTCGGGGCCAGAAATGAACTTCAGGATGTCAAGAAAATTCTTCTCAGCGATCCTCATAAGAAGTCAGTTCAACATGTGTGCCTGATGGACAACATCGAGTGGAAGTTCATTCATTCCCCGCATTTTGGTGGACTATGGGTAGCAGCTGTCAGGAGCGAAAAGCTGTTGGTCGCTCCATTCTCAATTACGATGAGCTTCGCACGCTGATTTGCCAAATAGCGGCAATAATTAATAGTCGTCCATTGCTATCAATTTCAGAGAATCCTGACGATTTAGATGTGCTGACTCCCGCTCACCTACTGTTTGGTGGTCCTCCAACCGTGATTCTTGAGCCCGACCTGACTACGCTGAATTACAATCGGTTGGATGGTTGGCAGCGTGTCACAGCTTCAGCAGGTCTTCTGGACTAGATGGCGGAAGGAGTATCTAACTCTTCTCCAGCAACGATGCAAGTGGCGCACTCCTGATCGTCGCCTCCAAGTCAACGATGTGGTCTTGGTCAAGAACGAAAATTTACCTACTCTCCGTTGGCCGCTAGCCCGTGTCATAGCACTCATCCCTGGAAAGGACGGCGAGTGTCGGGTTTCTGAATTAAAGATGTCGTGTGGCAGCACCCAGAGAGCCATAAACAAACTCTGTCTACTGCCCCTGAAGGATGATGTTGAAAGATAGGATTTCAAGGGCGGGAGTATGTCGGGAGCAGCAGACAGCGCATGTTTATGCAATGCTGTGAGAGCGTCTGCCAGCAGCGCTGCATGCTCTCTGTTAGCGATCGCTTGCAGTTCGATCGGCTAATTGCCTTACTACTTGAATTCTATCTCTCTTGTATTGAAAACTCTTATAATCGTGTCGGTGGCGAAGCTGGATCCTTGCTCCAGTCACAGCCAAAGAATTCTAAAGTAGTTACATATACGTACATACGAGGTGTGTAAGGTGACTTTTTAAATTTCGCGGGCAACATATTTTCGATTATTGATTTTTTTGTTTTGTTATGTTGGTACACTCTTCCCTAGCATCTCTACCAAGTTTCAATGGAATCTCGTCTTTTGTTTGGTTGTGAGAGGCGTAAAGTTACAAGTTATTTTGAGTGCTCGGCGATTTTTTGCTATCAAAAAATATGAATCAAAGGATTTGCATCAAATTTTGTATAAAAAATAAAATTAAGTGCTCTGAAACACTTGAAATGTTGACAGTGGCATACAATGAAACTGTTCTGAGTAAAAAAAATGTGTACAAGTGGTACAAACTCTTCCAAGATGGCCGGGAAGATACCAATGACGAGCCTCGCTCTGGACGCCCAAGCACGTCAACAACTGATGAAAACGTTCAAGCAGTGACGAAAATTGTTTTGGAAAATCGTCGAATCACTATCAGAGAAGTTGCTGAAGATGTCGGTATATCGATTGGCTCGTGCCATGAAATTTTTTTCAAACGTTTTGGGCATGAGTCGTGTGTCAGCGAAGTTTGTTTCGAAATTGCTGAATTTCGACCAAAAGAACCGTCGCTCAAGAGCTGTTGAATGACGTCAACGACGACCCAGATTTACTCAAAAGGGTCATAGCTGGTGACGAATCATGGGTATATGGTTATGATATCGAAACCAAAGCCCAATCGTCCCAATGGAAGAGCCCAGGTGAGCCAAGGCCATCGCTGCAAGAGCACAAGGCTATACCGAAAAGTGCTTATGGGAAGTGCTTTGAGGATTGGAAAAACCGTTGGCATAAGTGTATTGTATCTGAGGGGGATTACTTTGAAGGGGACAACATAAATATTGATAAATAAATTAATAATTTTTCTTGAAAATACAAAGTCACCTTACTTTTTGAACACACCTCGTATGTACCATTAAAATAAACAATTAACTTGATATTCGCGTATTTTATTTATAAACAATAAACGTGCAAATAAAGCTACTAAAAAAGCTTAGTAGCTCAACAACATCCCTTATTGTCTTCATGGATAATAATTGGTTTTTTTAAGTTTGATATTTACACTAGTTAAGTGATCCTAACCAAAGTGATAATCTGACAGCTTTAAATAAAGCCATTAACCTCGCTTCAATAAGTTTTGTCCATCGAAATTTTAACATTAAGTTGGTATCAAATATATTATATAAATATTTATCTTTTATTTAATTTATTTAAAGGAAATACGAAATTTTATAGACATAGGAGCAGAAATGTAACTCTTATGTGTATATAATTTCGAATTTCCTTTAAACCGGTCATTCTAGACTTTTCTGTTAAATACTTTTTAGAACTATTTATTATTGCTGTCACTTGTTGATGGCAGAAAGCGCTTAAATGGGACGAACCTCTACCCGCGGATCTTTTGCTCCAATGGAAGGAGTTTCTCGGTAGCTATCCTGCTCTGAATAAGATCCGGACTCCAAGGTGGGTTGAGTTTCAAACAAAGGTGAAGTTGTGATGATTCAGAAAGAGCGTATGGAGCGGCTATCTACGTCTGTGTTGAGGCAGCAAACAGAGTGACCACGCATCTCCTTACTGAATAAACAATAGTTGCTCTTGTCAAGTCACTCTCAGTGCCGCGTTTGGAACTGTGTGGCGCAGTCCTGTTGGCTGAGCTATCTTCGGTCCTCCTTCTGAAACTTCCAGACATGAGTTCCCAAACTTTTGGACTGATTCAATAATCGGTCTGGCTTGGCTGAACAAATCACCGTGCAAGTAGACAGCTTTGTGGCCAATTGTGTGGTAAAAATAGTCCAAGCCAGTGACTCCAAAGCCTGAGCTCAATCCTGCGGATCTCGCAAGGCTAGGTGTCCTGCCACAAGAGCTCATTCATAACCCTTTGTCGTGGAATGGACCAGAGTGGCTTCATCTTCAACCGTATCAATGGTCAACCTCTTCAAGTCCTATTCCGGAGACTGCTGCAGTAGCGCATTAGAAGTAACATCGCCAAGTTACCTCCTATTCCTGATATTCTGAGCAAGTTCTCTGACTTTGCCAGAGCAATTCGCACTTCCGCCTACGTTTTCAGGTTTATTGATAAAAGTCGAAATTTGGCAGCTCTATGCTCTACCGTGGTTTACGCTTATGAATTGTCACGGGTCCATGAGCGATTGATCATCATATCTCAACGCCAAACTTTCCGAAGAAATACCACTGTCTGCCGTACAAGTAGCAGGCTCCTCATTTAAGTTCCATCCGAAACTTGAATCCATTCCTGGAATGAAAAGGGAGTCTACGGGCTTGTGGGCGTCCCATTCGCTGCGCTGTGATAAGCGTTATTTAAATATACTCTTATATTCCTTGTCCTTTGCCCGACTATTGGACTGTTTCACCCATCGTATATCCTTACATGGGGTAACTAAGTAGTCATGCGTCTGATCTTCTCCAGATTTTGGATTCCGAAGCTAAAGGTCCTCGTCAAATCCATCATCAGTTGCATGGTTTTGTGAGATCTACAATGAAAGGCTGCAGACCCAAATTATGGGGGACCTGCCCACGAAAAGGGCATCCTACTCGAGACCGTTAATGCAAACGGTAGTTGACTTCGCTGTCCCATTCGTCGTCAAAAACTGTACCGGCCGAGCCTGCCTCTTCACTAAGGCCTCTTCACTAATCGTGTGCTTCAGCACGAAGGCGATTCACTTGGATGCGACGTCGGATCTCACGTCGGTGAAATTCCTGTCCGCAATTTCCCATTGTATAGCACGGCGCGGGTGTCCGCTGCAAATGTTCTGGGACAACACATAGGCCTTCGTTAGAGCCGACAAGGTGATATCCACAGACTTCATGGAAGCGACCAGAGAGTGCATCATCGCAAAGCATGGCCCTTAAATCATATATTGGCACTTCAACCCGCCGGGCGTCCGAAATATGGGTAGATTATGGAAAGCCCGCGTAAAGAGTTGTAAGGCACTCTATTTACAAGGCGACCCTCACCACCAAATATACGTTTGAAGAGTTATACACTCTTCTCTCTAAAATCGAAGCCTGCCTTAATTCGAGGCCGATCTCTACTATGTCCCACGACCCTCTGGACCTACTATCGTTGATTCCTGGCAATTTCCTCATAGGTAGCCTGCTTATTTCGGTATTGGAACCGGAAATTAACCATCCGGCCACCTCCATCCTAAATCGATGGCAGCGACTTAAGGCTCTTCACCAACAATTTTGTTTTCGTTGGAAGGATGAGTACCTAAAGGAGCTACATTAATGAACCAAATGGCAATCCCATACACGGAACCTGCAGATCGGTGACATGGTCGTCTTGAAGTAAGACAACCTTCCATCCAACGAGAGGGAAATAAAATGGGTGCTGACCACGGACGTGCCCAGGCACCGACACAGAAGTTCGAGTAGTAGATGTGTTCATGACTCGGGGTACTATCTGCAAGCCCGTCGCCAAGCTGATCCGACTCTCATTGGAGGACAGCAAAGCTGACCCCCCTTCGTCAGAAGGACTGACGGACGAATAACTTCCTATTTCGTCTCTATATTCGTCGTCCTGTGCTGCACTACAACAATAATCATTGTTTTGTTTCCGTTTTTAAGTTTTTCTCTATGTAGCATGCCTTTCCACGCAGCCGCAGCCCAACATAACCACTCCGCTGGCACCTACTCTTTTCGGTGCAGAGTGTGCCGAGAAATTTATCCGCTACGGAAGTGCCAGCACTTTCTCAAGCTGACAGCTGAGAAACGTCTTATCAACAAGTACTGCTTCAATTGTCTGGCCCACCAACACTCTGGGCAATCCTGTCGCAGCGCAGAAAGTTGTAGGGTGTCTCACAAGGACCACCACACGCTCCTGCATTTCAAGGAAGCACGCAGCGCTCGCCCCAGATTTCAGCGATGACAGGCGCACTTTGCTCGGACCCCTACCCAGACACAATTAAGTTTCCGCTCGTCTTCCCATCATCGACAGGCCTAACCTATGCCCGAGGGGGCATTTCCAGGATAAGGCTGAGAGCATCCTGCCGACAGCTAATATCCTCATCGACACCGGATGTAAAACGTTCGAGATGCGAGCTCTAATTGAACCGTGCACTGCGACCAGCCGTACCAGCGCATTTTTGGCAACAGCCATCGGCTTTCCGTCACCCGCGTTGGTACGGAGGGCGTATGCACGGCGATCATCCGCTTGCGGACATCCGACTTCCGTCGAAAGGTGCTGCTGCAAGTTTATCGCACCCTTCTCCGACCTGGTGAAAGCGAGAACTTGGAGCTGTTTCGCAGCATTAGACTTGCCGACGAACGCTGGTTCCAGCCATTAATGGTATCGCTGGTGCTCGGCACTGATGTGTATCGTCACGTCATCCAACGTGACATCCTGCCGAGCATCAACGCACAGTGCACTGTGCAGTGGTTGTGCCCGAAGGCCATATATCGAAAAATCGACTTGAAAATAATTTGTCAAAATGTAAATAATTTGTCTCTAAATTGTCCATATTTTGCCATTGCAAGCTAGTTTTTTCCGAAAATCTAACGGGACATTCTAAAAATAGAATGCAAAGAGAAAGTGAAAGTGTGAACACGTGTTCAATTTTGCTGCTGCAGCTGCGTTTAGTGAGCTTTTCCTCAAAACAAAAGTGAAGTTCAAAGTGGTCGGGCGTTCGCAAAAATTCACCAAATTTAATTATTTAAAATGCATTTTAAAGTTGAAGGTTTTAACTTTAATAAATTGGTTTTATCAAATTTATCTGACTAATTAAATTTTATTTGTGTATTTTAGATCGATTAACCCGTTTTTGTCTATTTTGTGAACGTCTTTTTCATGTTTTGTTAAAGTTTTAGTCGTGATCCCACGAAATCCCACAAATAGTATGCACATGTTAATATGTTCGTCTGACTTTTAGGGTACTGTATGCCTAAAATCAACTGCAGAAATTTGCAGATGTTAATATAATTGGAAAAATACTGATGCCATTTAGCGTTGGTCAAGGGAAAGTTTTTCCTTATTGTGCTTTTGTTTTGTTCTCGTCGCTCGTGTTTGTAATGTTTTTTGAAATATTTTGAATTGGTGTGCAGATGGTGGCGCCAACGCTGGAAGATTTAAAAAAATTATTGAAGTTATGCAAGAGCAAATTGAAAACAACGGCTACATTCCCGAGCTAAGCCAACTACCAAAACGAATTGATTGCATATTCAAAAAAATTGCTACTTTTTGGGATAGCTACAAACGGAAGAAAACTACAATTATGCAATATCAATCAAGTTGGCTGAATGAAAAAGAAACAATTGTGTTGACTCATACAGCTTCACCGATTTTAAAACTTCAACACGAAGTTATTGAAAACATTAAGGATGATTCCACTAAAAACTTAATTTTGATGGTAGAACCGGACAGTCTGAATATAAACAGAAAGCGCTTAACAATAATTTGGACGACTCTACTCTTTTTGTTACCTCATACGTACCATTGCAGCTGATTACAAATTCAAGTGATCCCAATGGTCAAAAAATAATTTTGAAAAATTTCCGACCGTCATCTACTCGCTTCTGCAGACCAATGAGGTTCCAATTTGAAAAAGAAAAAGCTCAATTGGCTTTAAACGAAGAAAGGCATTTTAAGGAACAAATTAATAAGCTAAGCCAGACTGTATGCGATATCGGCAATAAAAGAATTGAGGTTAAACACAGATTGCAATTGACCATGGTAGATGGAAAAATATGTAATGCCCTCAGCGATACGTCTGCAGTCAAATGTTACTTTGTAAAGCAAAGCCAACAGAAATAAACGACTTAGAAAAGTGTTTGAAGAAGAGAGTTAATGAAAACTGCTTGGAGTTTGGATTATCACCGTTGGATTATTTATACCGCTGAGGGCAAACAGTCACTTTCTTTAAAAAAAAAAAAAAAAATTCAAGAAGACTTCAGGGCAAAAATGGGGCTAATAGTGGACCAACCGAGAAGTGGAGGTAGCGGAAGTTCAAATGACGGAAATACTGTGAGAACATTTTTCAATAATTCTGAGCTATCTGCTGAAATAACTGGCTTAGATGAAAGCATAATAATACGATGTTCAACATTGCTCCAAGCCATGGCATTGGGGTACAGGATTAATGCTGACAAATTCGGAATATATGCTCTTGACACTGCCAAACAATTGTTATGTTTGTATGATTGGTACTACTTCCCACCCTTAGCACACAAAGTGTTAATCCATGATGCAGATGTCATTAATTTTGCTCTTGTTTCAATTGGAGAATTATCGGAAGAAGCTGCAGAGTCGCGAAACAAAGACATAAAACTATATAGAAAGCAGAACACACGAAAAATATCTCGAATTGCCACAAATACAGATTTGATTAATAGACTACTTTTGTCTTCTGATGACACACTCTGACTAAGGAAAATACCTTGAAAATTTAAGTCCAATTTAATGAAATCAACGTTAGATTTGTTAGATGAATTTGATTTACTGTTATGTTTTTCCTAATTTGTTTACAAAAGTGTCTTGTTATTAAAGTATTTGAATTTTACTTGAAACTGGTACTTATTTGTGTTTACAATTTTTGCTATGGCAGCTGTATGATATAGTTTTCCGATTTGAACTATATTTGGCAAGCATATATAAAACTGGTCCAAGCATACAATCTGTAAGTTTGGTTTACATATCTTGAAAAACAAAAAAGTTTTTCATACTATATACTTATTTCTGTCCTATCGTTCCTATGGCAGCTATTTGATATAGACGTACGATATGGCCAATTTTTTTACTATGCATTTCAAATATTTTTTTAGAATTTTGGTGCAAATTTCGTTACAATATCTGAACTAGAAGTACTTATGGTCGCGGCTCAATACAAGCCCAACCACTGTGCAACGGGTTGCCATTGGCCCAGAATGCCACATTGGGTTGGATTCTGTCCGGTCCATGTGGACAATAAATCCGTTTGCAACTCATTAAAAGGGGGGGAGGATGTTGATGCCAGATGATGACAAGAGTGAACACTCAAACCTCTTTTGTTGGTCACTTTTGGTGCTTTTTGCATATTATTATCAGGCATGCTCCGGTTTTCACTATTGGTTTTAGTTTTTGTTTTGGGACCAAAACCGAGTTTTTCGTTTTTAGGGGCTCCGGTTTTCACAAGTTTTCGGTCATCGATTTGCTATCGGATCGTTTCATTTCTTATTGCTAAAACAGCTGACTTTGGTCTGTTTTGGTCAGAAGTAAATAATGCGAAAAAATGCCTTACTTATGCCCAATTTCCTGCGGGGATAAAACTCACATAAGGATACTTTTATCATGCATAGATGATTTAAGCTTTCTCCTGAAAGAAATATATTTGCATTTGTCTATTTTGAAAATAAAAATTTGAAATTAAAATTTAAAAAAAAAGAAACAATGAACGCCAATCAGCTGTTTCCCACCTTTTTAATCGGTTTCATTCCGGTGATTTTAGAAAATTATTTTTATACAGTTTTTGCACATAAGTAATTAAATTAAATTAATTAATTTTTAAAAAACATATTTTACCCAACTTCAACAAATTTAGTGCCATCCGTTTCATTATATAAGTATTTTTAACATTTTCATCCAATCCTGTAATATCAGCAGACAATTTCATATCGCTAAAAAATGTTCTTGCCGGATTACCATCATTAGAAGTTCTATTTGGACGCGGAAGTATGCTTAAATATGAGTTTTCCTATTCATAAATAATTTGTTATCTTCTGGGGTACATATTCGCCTAGTTTTTAAATGAAATCTATATGCCAAATGAAAGAAATATTAAAAAAAAAAACCGAATATATGAGTGCAATGGAGACAACCCAAATTCAAAATGTTCTTTGAGCATTTTTTTTTATAAGCATTTTTCCAAATCATTTATTTCGCTTGGCTTCGCGTCACATATGTAGCATTTACAAGTAGATGTTTCACTTAAAGCACTGCAGGCTTTTCCGTCAAACATTGTTAATTGCAAACGATGTGAAATTGTTATAGATTTGGTAAGTATTTTACATATATATGGCTCCAGCGCAAAAATGTTGTCTCTAAAGTATTTAGCTTCGTTTAATGTTAATTGGGTTGTTTCTTTTTGGAATTATTGGTCTGCAGTAACGTGTTGTTGGCAGTATTTTGAGTAATTAATTGCAGTGGTACATACGAAGTCACAAACAAACTATGCACGCAACCACTATGTGTTGATGCTCGGCAGGATGCTAGGTTAGATGACGCGAGGATACACATCTGTGCCGAGCACCAGGGACACCATTGATGGCTGACCAGCGTTCGTCGACAAGCCTAATGCTGCGGAACTGCTCCAAGTTCTCGCCATTACCAGGTCGAAGGGGGGTGCGATAAACTTACGGAAGTACTTTCGACGGAAGTCGGATGTCCGTGAGCGGCGCCGTGCATACGACCTCCGTACCACCGCGGGTGACGGAAAGCTGTTGCCAAAGATGCGCTGATACGGCTGGTCGCTGGGGCGAGCGCTGCGTGCCTCATTAAAATGCAGGAGCGTGTGGTGGTCTTTATGACACACTCTGCAACTTCCAGCAATGCGGCGGCATTGCCCAGAGTGTTGATGGGCCAACTGTATGGAGCAGTACTTGTTGATAAGTACCGCTCTCAGACGCTTCTTAGCTGTCAGCTTGAGAAAAAACAATGACACATGGAACAGGACCTCATAGGTCAGCACAGGACGACG
Source organism: Drosophila niveifrons (assembly GCA_035046325.1). Classification (NCBI taxonomy): domain Eukaryota; kingdom Metazoa; phylum Arthropoda; class Insecta; order Diptera; family Drosophilidae; genus Drosophila; species Drosophila niveifrons. Next base: position 6,553 of record JAWNOC010000001.1, on the reverse strand, counting down.
AATAGAGAAACGAAATATTCGTCAGTCAGTTCTTCTGACGGAGAGGGATCAGTTTTGCTGTCCTCCATTGGAAGTATGATTAGCTTGGCGACTGATCTGCGGATAGTACTCCGCGCCGTGAGCACGTCTACGACTCGGACCTTTGTGTCGGTGCCTATCTAGTTTGAATAAATGACAAGGCAGATAAAAATTAGGAGTGGAGACCACCGTCTGCGGCGAGATGGGGGTCATGTCACCCAGGTCCACGGATTCCTAGAGAACGGCATTGTACGGCGCCTTTAGAGAAGGCCATCTTTGGATAAACGACTCTCGTTCTTGAGGAATTGAGCCAGCGCAATGGATCTGGAATGCAATTCAATGCAATCGGGCTTCTGGAAAGGAAGAGTCACCCCATATCTGCCACATCTGCTACGTGAAGATGTGTTTTCGCAAACGAAATCAGATTCCTTAACCAGCTTCTATGGAATATCCTCCACCTCCCAAAATTTTGAACTTAATCTGTCGAGCTGACCGTCTGCTTGGATGGTGACGCTCATCGTAAGCGCAGAGACAGTTGTCGACACATTCTGGGAAACGGGGCCAGTGAGAACCCAACCAAAGACGGTTACTTGCCCAAGGAGTGAGCCATAAATATTTGGCCGGGAGCCGCTCAGGATGACTGACGGAAGGACATCCGCGACAATTAAAATGTCAATCTGAGCACTTTTGTAGAAATATGGATCTGCCAGTTCGATAAGTTACATAACTTTTGCGGTTGTGCCGCAACTGCGTTATTCAGCCCAGATACTTGTGTTGCACGGATTAGTATGGCAAGTTTATGCGCTGGAATAAACGCTCAAAAATTAAAGTCGCTTCTGATCACGAGTCGATAAGTGCTCGTGCGGTGTATGTAGTACCTAGATGGCATACATTCACAACCGACGTGCCGAGAAGAATGGTCTGTAAACAGAGGCATTTTTGTTTGATGTAGGTCATCTCATCATTGACCGACATTTGAAGGAAGCTTGGACAGACCCGGACAGGGTGATTCTCTTTTGAGAGCAAGTCACACGATTTGCCTTTCTGAGTGACGCGTGCCTTGAAAGAGTTAACTCGCTTTGAACTCTGCTGTGGACGTGATGATCCAGCGGTAGAGTTATGCGAGTTGGAAGTTTGCTTCCTTAATAGCCTCGAGTGTACGATAACGCTTGTAGAGGAACGTGCTTATGTCCATGCCATGCGGGAATCTTGGCTTTGTCCAACAATGATTGCTCCCATAATAAGACTGTAAGCTTGGGGAGCTTGGATGAGCAAAGAAAGACTAGGATGCAGTTTGCAAATGAGCTAAATACGGAGATGTCCGAGTGCTCCAGAGCGGTTAAGCACCGCTGAATCGTGCTCTGCAGTTCCTTAATCGCTGCCCCCTATTTTTGCGGAGCAGGTTGAAGAGTATTTTGAGCTGGCTCGTGATCAATAAGTGCTTGTTTTCAAATCGCTCACAGAGAGCACTCCAAGCCGACGTGAACCCATCGTTCGTGAGCGGAAACTTGGCAATGATTTCGTTTCCCTTATCTGCTGTTTTGGAATTAATATGGAGCAGTTTCTCAACAGGAGTCAACTTTAGATTGTTGACGTAGATGGCCGTAAAAAGATCTCACGCAAGTGAACTCCATGGAGAGCTGTCAACTGGAGGGAGCCGGCAGCAACCGGAATATACAGAAGGCGCGTATGTGTCACTTTGGACACTTGGGTAATTTGTCTCTTCACTCGGGCGAGACAGCGCTCGTACACTGAATAAAAGTGAGACGATCTACGACGAAAATATCGATATTGATTAGAGGACGATAGTTGATAAATACAACACAAACAGCAGCGTGAATCTTTATTACAATATATATATATTATATATATATAGTGACATATCCACTTCCATAATAATTTCTCGTACGTGACACATCCTCACAATTATTCCCCTAACTTCCAAATTCTTTCCCACAGATCATATTGTAAACATAAAATTCGTCGCGACGGCGACCAACTGTCACAAACAAAAATATCCTATTACATTGGCGATCATGCCACTTTCAAAAGTCCAAAGTCTATTAAAATTTTCCACTTGCAACTTGAGGACTCAGCATTAAAGCACTAACACACACACAAAACATCACACATATGTTAGCTTTAAGAAGTTTCATGTTAAAGCTCAGCAAATTGTAAACTCAGTTTTTCATTATTAAATAAAAAAACTACAAAACAAACACAGTTCTTGCATTATTAATAGACACAATCGATCTTGACCTACGCATTCAGGATGTTCTAGTACCACATGAGTTTCATGTAGAACATGAGAATTTTCCGATATCGTGCGATGGCATAATCGGTTTAGATTTCATTAAAAAATATAATTGCATATTAGAATTTCAAAGCAATCAAGTCTGGTTCATAATAAGACCCAATAACTTCAATAGACATATAAACATTCCAATTTTACACAACTTAGATTCCAACACATTATTATTGCCAGCTAGATGCGAAGTAATTAGACAAGTCAAATTACTCACTAGCGAAAAAACGGTTGTAATACCAAATCAGGAGCTACAACCGGGCATAATAATAGCAAGCACAATTGTCGATAGCGAAAACGCATTGATTCGTATTATAAATACAAATACTAAAGACGCAATAATAGAAGGCGCAAAGATCAAATGCGAATCATTGGAAGACTATGATATTTGTACAACACCATTAGAAAATGATAATAGAACCAAAGAAATCATTAAACAGTTGAGATTTCCTAAACAGTTTAATACAGTACTAACTAATTTATGTACCGAATTTAGCGATATATTTGGTTTAGAGACGGAACCAATATCAGCTAACAAATTTTACAAACAAAAACTCAGATTAGGAGATTAAACACCGGCCTATATAAAAAACTATCGTATGGCAGATAGCCAAAAATCAGAAATCGCTAAACAAGTTAAAAAATTAATAAATGATGGAATTGTTGAACCATCAATGTCCATTACTTTTGGTTCCAAAGAAACCACTTCCAAATTCAACAGAAAAAAGATGGCGATTAGCAGTAGACTATCGTCAAATAAATAAGAAACTATTATCAGACAAATTTCCACTTCCAAGAATAGAGGATATTCTTGATCAATTAGGAAGAGCAAAATATTTTTCATGTCTCGACCTAATGTCTGGATTCCACCAGATAGAACTAGAAAAAAAGTATAGAGATATAACATCATTTTTAACAGCCAACGGCTCATATCGCTTCACGCGACTACCTTACGGACTGAAAGTAGCACCAAACTCTTTCCAATGTATTATGACACTTGCATTCTCTGGTCTTGAACCATCGCAAGCATTTCTATATATGGATGATTTAGTAGTAATAGGTTGTTCAGAAAAACATATGCTCAAAAATTTAACAAATGTATTCGAGCTATGTAGACAACATAATTTATTTATTTGGACGTTGACGTACTAACGCCAGTACCATCAAGTAGCCCAGCGATACCAAGCACGGGCTTGTCGACGCGCGGACAAAGCAAAATAAATTTTTGAACAGCATGCATTAAACGGAAACCGCAAATAAATATTAAAAGACGCTGGACAGATAATTAAATTAAATTAAAAATATGTTAGAATATATGTATAATAAGATTAAATATTCGATAAATAAGCTAATAATAAGGTTTTAAGCAAAGGAATAGATTTACTAGAGCAAACTACGTTATTGAGATTATTTTAGTTCACACACAGAATACGGAAGGGACTACATCCTGGGAAATGTTCTTTCTTTATGAAAGAAGTCACATATTTGGTTCACAAATGTACCGATAAAGGTATACTCCTAGATGACACCAAATATGAAGTTATAGATAAATATCCTATACCAACAGATGCAGACAGTACTAGACGTTTCGTAGCCTTCTGTAACTATTACAGGCGTTTCATTAAAAATTTTTCTAATCACTCACGCCACTTAACAAGGCTTTCTAAAAAGAATGTCCGATTCGAATGGACAGCAGAATGCAATAGTGCGTTCGAATATTTAAAAAAGGAATTAATGAAACCAACAATCTTACAGTACACAAATTTCAGCAAAGAATTTTGCATAACAACCGATGCTAGTAAACACGCATGCGGAGCGGTACTTACACAAGATCACAATGGTCAACAACTTCCAGTGGCATGCGCTTCAAGAATGTTCACTCAAGGTGAAAGTAATAAGTCCACTACAGAACAAGAATTAGCGGCCATTCATTAGGCCATAAATCATTTTCGACCATACATTAAAATTAAAGAAATTTTGACAAAATTCCATGATGATCCTATAGAAGGAGGCCATACGGGTATTGCGCGAACCTTATCAAAAATCAAAAGATTTTATTATTGGCCACAAATGACCAAGACAATATCAAAGTATGTTAAGACTTGTTTGAAACGCCAACAAGCCAAAACAACAATACATACCAAAACACCATTAACATTGACACCAACGCCAGCAACAGCATTTGATTCCGTTTGATTTGATACCATTGGTCCATTACCGAAATCGGAAGACGGAAATGAGTATGCAGTTACAATCATATGCGATCTAACTAAGTTTTTAGTCACTATTCCAACACCGAATAAAAGTGCTCAAACAGTTGCAAAGGCTATATTCAAATCATTTGTATTGAAGTACGGTCCAATGAAGACGTTCATTACGGATCAAGGTACAGAATACAAAAATTCACTTATAAATGAATTATGCAAATATTTGATATAGAAAATCTAACATCTAGCGCTCACCATCATCAAACTCTAGGAACAATAGAAAGAAGCCACCGAACTTTCAATGAATATATAAGTTAAGGCCACACATTACCAAAGACCATAGCCATGCATCGCCAGTGCCAATGCACTCCGATGCACCCAGACAACACGCGCTCCAATTCAGCATAACATACCGTGGGAGCAACGACCAAACCAACGGCGCATCAGCACATAACCATAGCCACGTGCGCCTCGTCAGCAGAAACCATCTCCAATGTCCAGCACCTTGCGTAACGCCCAAACTGTGGGACCGAACCTCGGACACCCAACACCCAGCGCGACAACTGCAGCGGCTACATCCGGCAGCGGCAGCGAAAGCAACAGCGACGAACCACAAGAAGTCACTTCAGCAGCAGAGCTTAATTTTTAATAATTTAGATTGTTTAAGTTAGTTCTAATCCAACTCTCAAATAAAGAACTTGGCTTTTTTTAAACAAAATCCAATCAATTTAGTTAATTGGCGCCCGAGCAGGGACCAAGTGAAATAAAGAAAACAGAAGACTTTCGCGTCGCGTACCAGTGCCTCAAGTAGCCACACAGTGTAACTCGCTATAAGTGCCTTTATGAAAGCCACAAAGTGCGTGCGATTTATAAAGAATAAAATCTATTCTTCAAAATAAAACTGTACGATTTCGCTTGGTCAAAAGTAACCGCCGACAAAGTCTGTAGTATCCGTTCGCAATTCAAGGTGTCACTAAGGATCCCCAGTAGCCGTTGCACCGCCGCTACGCCGCACAGCAACAGCAAAAAAAGGAGCCATCCAAAGGACCAGCGTGGGATAGATTCGCCGGATGTATCATTACTTGTAAGCATAGTGATAAAGAGAGAATTTTAAATACAAATAAAATTGTGAAAAAAAAAGTAAAACAAGAAACAAAGCAAAGTAAAATTGAATTTAATAAAACAATATAAAGTTAAAAGTCGGAGATAAGAAATATTTGAAAAAACAAAAAAAAAATTAAAACTAAGTAATTAATTAAAAAAAAAATTTTATACAACGTGCTAATCACACGACAAAACTAAACCAGTTTAAAAACAAGTAAGAAAGCTACAGTCGAGTGTGCTCGACTGTGAGATACCCGCTACCCATTTTGAATAAAAGCAAAATATTGCGGTATTATTTCCTAAATATACCAAAAAATACTATAAAATACTAAAAATATACCAAATGATATATTTGGTATATTTTTGGTATTTAGTATAGTACCACTTTCAAAATATACCATAGACGGCATAATATACCAGATTGTCGGCCAAAGCAACTGAGACCCCTAGTAAGTAGGCGTTTTAGCCCATACAAAAGTATTTCTTTAATAACTTCCGCAATTTTGATCCGATCGCAACCAAAGTCACAAGGACTATAGTTTCTAATGTATATCCCAAAATTCGGGACTCCAGCTTTATTATTACTCTTGTTATTTGATTTTTTCTGATTTGCAGGGGCGGAAGTGGGCGTGGCAAAATTAAAAAAAAACTTGATCTGCGTGCAATCATAACAAATGCTGTCGAAAAAAAATTATAGCTCTATCTCTTATAGTCTCTGAGATCTAGGTGTTCATACAGACGGACGGACAGACGGACATGGCTATATCGTCTCGGCTGTTGACGCTGATCAAGAATATATATACTTTATAGGGTCGGCGATGCCTCCTTCTACCTGTTACATACATTTCCTGCCGGCACAAAGTTATAATACCCTTGTACCCTATGGGTAGCGGGTATAAAAAAGAAAAAAATCAAGAGA